>JAUBNY010000082.1:613241-658241 GCA_032275445.1 Crypturellus soui | reverse complement strand
GCTCAAGAGGTTATGCAAATGCCCAGGACCAACTTGAGCAGTGGTGGAAGAAGGAAAGATGCAGCTTTAAACTGCATCTCTGCAGCCCATATGTGCGGGAAGGATTAAATGGGGTCGAGAAGTTTTTCCCTGGGTTTGTTTCCTTTGAGTCTTTTAGAAATATTTGCGTCTTTTGCTTCAGTATTAATTACAGGCTACAGTCGCTCACCTGCTTCCCTGTCTTTTATTTTCCCTATTCCCTCTCCGTGAGATTCTTAAACTTCTTAAATCACAGGAAGCAAAGGGAGATGGTCCAAGCCACCATTAAAAGGTCGTTGTAGCAAAAATTAGCTTTTCACAAGTCATCTGGAGTAGACCTGCCAAAGAGGGGCTGTTTCACTGGTGTCATATGGGGTTTTATCCTTATAAATTGTGCCATCGTATCCAAGTCTAAAAGAGAGAAGATCGAAGGAAAATCCCTAAATTAGGCTCTCTTCTTTTTATGGAAACCTGGGCAGCCCCCTTTGCTGCCCTTCTGCAGAGAGCGCTTCCGTGCAGAGTGCGGCGGGCCATGGGGCATGTGTGGGCAGGACAGCGCTTTCCAACCAGGGGCTATTGGAGAAGAGAAGACCATGTGGAGGCCTGGCGGAGCCCTGGCAGGAAGCTCCTCCCGCCTCCCATGGCCCTGAAGCAGCGTGGCAGGTCTGAGCAGCAGCGCAGGGCTGCGCAGGAGCAAGCAGCATCATGTGGGGATGCTAGCTGCACTGCTCCAAGATACTGCATTAACCAGCTTTGTGAGGAGGAAAATACAGAGGCAAGCAGGAGCCAGATTGCAGGTCAGGTTCTACATTTGAAATTCTACCAAGTAAAACGTCTGCCAGGCTCTGAGATATATATTCATAAAGGCGTGCAAGCGGTGGAGTCAGTGGGATAGAAAGAACGTGAAGGCACTTTCACGGCAATACCATGCTCCACTAGCACGGGCTTCCTGGGAAAGCTATTTTGTATATCTCAACATTGTTTGGAAATAGCAGCACGTTCTGTTGCCTTTGCTCAGAGCTGCGCTCGTTTCGGGAAGGAGCAGGGGTTCGCTGGCAGGGATCTACCTTTGGGCTGCCTTTGTCGGGCTGCGCTGGCCGGGAGCTGACAGGGAGCCATGTGCACCCGAGGCTGCGCCGGATCCGCAGAAACAGCCCTGGGGCCACGCGGTGCCTCCTGCCCAGAGCAGCACTCATCCTGGCTGTGCTCTCCGTGGGCACCGCTCTGCTCTTCACTCTGCTGCTGTTCACAGAAGAGCTCGGGCAGCAGCCCCGGGTACTGGGTATTGCTAACGGCACTCAGGACAGAGCTTGGGCTCTGCGGGTGCCAGAGCTTGGACCTGGCGGCCTCGCTCCCACCTTGGCTTAAGCCCTGGCTCTCAGCACAGGCACGCAGGCCCTCCCTTGGCCCTCTGTCTCGTCAGTGCAGATAGTTCTCATTTCCCTGTGCCCAGGCTGCTCTGGGCCAGGCACGGAGGATGCAGTTCCCAGCTGGCTCACCACGCAGCTCACTGGTCCAGCCCAGCTCCCGGCTCCAGCAAAGCTGCGCTCAGCAGGGAGGTGCCGGTGCTCTGCTCTGCTCCGCTCTCGCGTGCTCCTTCTGGGAGAGCCAATTCCTCTGCTTGGAAAGTTGTCCTAAACATGGGGTTGCAGGGATGGCTGACTCTGCGTGTTGAGCAAAAAGAATGAAACCTTTCTTGCAGAGCTTAACAAAATGAAAGCACAGGGGCCTGGGGACAGCACCTTGGCATAGCCAGAAGTGCCAACAGGACTCTGGCACCAAAGCCTTGTGGCCAGCAGGTCAAAGTGAAAATGCAGCATTTCTCAGTTTTGCAGAGCATGAGTTCTCTGGATTTCATGGGTTTTAATACTTCCCCTAAGTGCTTTTTAAAAACACTTCATGAACTTGCATTTATGGCAGAAGCCAGGAGATTATGCAGCACTTGAAAAGGGAGCATTTGACATCGCTGCTTTGCTGGGGAGTGCAGTGATGTGCGCACTCCGTCGAAGGTTCGCAAGAGAGGAGAAGGGCAGCGGATGAAATAATAAGTCAAATGATGTGTGCTGTGTCTGAGAGGGAAGAAATGCTTGAAATCAAAGGGACGCTTTGGGAAGAGGCGCGTTCCCCGAGGCGGCTCGGATGCTCTTGAAGCAGAGAAATAAATCCCTGGCACGGTTGTGTCGCTAATGCTGGCTCAAAGGGCGCCGCGTTCGGCTGTGCTGTCGCTCTCGGCAGCCTCGGACGTGCTACAGGAGAGGCACCTTCCTTCATGGCTTGGATGCTGCTGCGGCAGCACAGGCTCACGAACGTGTTCTGCCTTACCCTGCAGTGTTCTCTGTGTGTTGGGAACAAGCGCTGAAGAACGACTGTTTCCCCGAACAGCCTTTTTCAATCTCCAAGCTTTAATTGCGTGATTTTGGCTGCGCACTTCAGGTTCTAGGTGCCAGAAGCCATTTTCCTCCCTCAGAGCTGCTTCAGAAGCAGGGTGAGGGCCCTGGGGAGGGCAGGCAGAGCAGCGGCTCCTGCTCGGGACTCAGCAGGGTCCAAGTGCTGCTGGGGCCAAACGGGACAACGGCTCCTGCTCCGGGTCAGGCAGCCGCAGCAGTGCCAGTGCAGGCGTCGTCATGCTGCCGTTTGTGATTGCCCTCTCAGTATATTTTTAAAAAATTATACAAAACAAATGGATTCGCTAAACTGTCTCATGTATTTGATATTAAGATGACTGAACAATAGGAAGTCATCAGTTTGTTTTCTAAATCCTAACGCAATGGTTGCCATAAGAACACAAATTATGTGTACATTTTAATGCATCTATGCTTCATAATTATGCATGGTTGTGTGCTGTTATAATTGACATAAAATATAAAACAGGTCAAAGAGCAGCTATTAAAACTATTTTTCATTTTGCTTCCTGACAGCCAGCGACATCAATGCCTACTGCATTTAATAGGACTATACAGGGAATGCAAAGATAGTTATATAATTTCAACCATATTAAAGCCTCCAGAACTTGCAGCCTAATTATTTCCTACAGTGTCTTGCTGTAAACTGTATTACTTTATTTGGAATGTATTCGTTTTAAGATTAAACAATTGAACTACATTAAATTAGCATGAAGGGGAAAATCATAAAACTTTTGGACATATTTCATAGAGGTCATTCTGTTAGGTTAAGAATTATCCCAGGAGCAATGATTTTCTGCCACACAAAATAAAAAATAATGTTAGAATTGTGCTAATTCCATGCAGTTATTTTAATCACTGAAGTAAATTCTACCAAAGGGCTAAACCATAGTTGTATCCCCTTCCTAATCACAGAATGACAGATAGAAGAAAAAAATGAGGAAAAATGGTGAATTTATAAAACATGCCTCTTCTTGCTAACAGCCGCAGGAAGACAAAGCAGCAGGGTGCAGTTTGCACCATTTTTTATCTTGTTACCGGTAACACTACCACGTCATGGTCAAAGGCTCCCGGTCTGCCATGGGTGCGTAGATTTCTTATGGAATTTATTTTGCACGTGGTCTGTATTTTGTAATAAATCCTCTTTAAAACGAGGCTGGAGAAGGACATCTACTCTCAGCTGTGAAATGGCTGTGGTGACATCCGCATGAGCGGTGTGTGCTTGGCCTCGGGGCCTGTTGGTGTGTGGGGACAATTGGCATGTTGTGGAGCCCATCAACGTGTGGGGCCTGTCCGTGTGTAGGGCCCCTTGGCGTGTGGGGCCCATCTGTGTATGGAGCCCGTTGGTGTGCAGGGCCCATCAGCATATGGGGCTCGTCCGTGTTCATCCACATGCAGGGCTCGTGTGTGCCCCAGGTGCCCCGTTAGTTGATTTATTTCCTGCCAGGCTCTTGGTTCTGGCTGCCCTGCTCAGCGCGAGGCCCTGTGCCTCACTGCCGCCCCGCAGGCGCTCCCTGCACGCAGGCTGAGCCTGGCACGGGACCGCTGCCCAGCACACGCGTCCTGGGCGCTCCGGGGTGCCCCGCGCGCATCTTGGTGCTGCTGCGGGGCCTGGGAGCAAGAGTGGCTCCAGGCCGGGATGCCATGGCATGAGATGCGCTCTGGGTTGGCTGCCTGCGGGGCCTTTGCCTGATGAGTCTCATCTGCAGATAAATTCCTCCTTAATGGCGCTAACAACCCAAGTGCCTGATTACACAAAGTGTGAGCGCCACTCGCTCGTATTTTGGAAATAACAAGCTTCATTTAATTATCTCGTCCACCTTTGCTCCTTTCTGTTTATGCACAGTCTCCACCTGTCTCCTCTATCTTTGTAAAGTTTGCAGGCTGGGCACCTTTCTGTGTTCCCAAAGCTCCTGGGCATGGAGGCGGGCAGGAGGTGGACAACTCCAAGCTGCAGTGCAGGCTACAGCAGGCCGCGCTGCTCCAGCCAGCACCATGCGTGGCGAAGGGCCCGGGCATGAGGAGCCGGCACGCCCAAAAGTGGGAATGGCTCCAGGCCTGTGGGCGCCGCTGGGGCCCTTCCGATTCCCTCTCCAGCGGGATCAGTAGGAATGCGGGCTGTTCCTGATTGCCAGCATCGCTGCCACAGGTGCGCGGACCACAGAAGAAAATAAAACCAGGCACTTTTCCGTTGCTCCTTGTTGCTATGACGTTATGAAAAGCAAGTCTATATCTATTTTCAAGATTTTCACTTAAACCCTGCTTTTCTTGAGGTGTTGTGGTTAGTATTGACTAAGTAGAAGTAGATTAGGGGAAGAAACTTATTTTATAAGTGACTGGAGGTCTCAAAGTATTTGAGATTTATGCCAAGATGTTCAATCCTGAGCATTAAAACCTCCTCTTGCAAAAACTCTACATTTGATAACACATCTAATTTAACTAGAACTAACTATGGGGTCTGTAGAGTGGTAACACACAACTGTACTGTACAATAAATGTGATATGACACTGGCAGCTAGCAAACTGCCTATATACTTCCACCCTCCTCCTCCTTCAAACTGTCAAACAATATTCTACATGGTACAAAAAACAAAGCAATATAGAGGCTCTACAGCAATTCTGCAAACCATTGAATAGGTGGAAATAAAACACTTCAGCAAAACGAAGAGAAAGTGATGGGACATTTTAAGGAAATGAGGCATATATGAAGTCCAGGAATTCCAAAGTCTTTTATTCACCTCAGAAGTTGTACTGGCTGTAGCCCGCGTGTTGCTAATGCAAAGAGGGATAAGGGCAGCGGAGCTGAGGGGATGCTGCAGCTCATGGCTTCAGCTCTGGGTGCTGTTCTGGCTCTGCTTGCGCTCCAGAGCTACGCACGGCACATCCTCCGCTGGGCTCACAGGATATGTCCGCCCTCAAGCCGAGCTGACCAAAGACAAAAAACAAGAACCCCCAAGAATCTGCATTTTGCTTCTCAAAGTCAGTGAGCTAATTATTTGTTGAGGTAGGTAGGAATAAAACTTTTCTGAAACACTTATTATGTGAGAAAATGGGCATAAATTGCTGCATTATAATTCTGTATCTAAAAGATTAACAGTTCTGAGGAAGATATTCTAGTCTTTTTAAATGGCAGGTCTTAAAAGCCCCAACTTTTCTTTTCTTTTTCTTCCTTTTTTTTAAAGGCTTTTCTGCTAGCAGCCACCACTACCCTGGAGCTCTGCAAGGAGCTGCTGCAGGGCACAGGCCATTGGCTGTGCTTCGAGGTGCCATTGCAGCTTTAGTGAACTCCTGGAACTGTATGGACTATATGATAACTTTTTCCTGGTTCCTGTTTACGGCTCTTGTTTTAATATGACAGAAAACTCTGACTCTCTATAGTGTATACCTCACCAAGAGGCTAGTATGGTGGAACAGTTGTGAGACGAGGGCCTGGGTGATGCAATCACAGTAAATAGATGAAGTCTGTGCCTGGAGGACAGCAGCTGTGTTTAAAGGAAGAAAATCGCGCCCCCCCCCCCTCCCCCCCCCCGCCCTCTCCCCCAGCTCCCAGCTTTGCTTCCCTATTACTGCTGAGTTCCCTGCAGGTGAACTAGGCTGCACGGTGATGGAGCAGTGCCTTTGAGGTGGAGGTCTGCGATGTGCCTGCAGAAGGGGCAGTCCCTTACGTGTGGGTCCCAACAGGACATGGGGACTGGCTCTGCCTGGGCAGGTGTTCCTGGGGTCAAGCACTGGAGTTTCATTTTACCAGTGCAAAGACGTTACCAGCGATGTCCAGGGGTCTGGAGGGCTTGGCTGGTCGCAGAGCAGGCCGAGAGCGGGCATGGAGGGTGTCTGTGCTGGCAGGGTGCTCCTCAGCTGCCCAGGGGGTGCCTGGTCCTGCAGAGCATGCAGGTACCTGGTGGGGTAGTGCCTATTGCCCACCATGCGCAGTCCCTGGCACATGACGTGGGCTGCAGCGTCCCTGCAGCCATGGCACAGCTGCACGAGGACTGCCCGGGGGTGGCAGGTTGCCAGCGTCCATGGGCAGGTGCTGGGGGGATGGCTCGTGTTTTGCGCCAGGGTGACTTCTGGCACTGTGGGCAGCAGTGTGGCTGCAGCAAGTGAATTACCTAATGCGAGGAGCACCCCTGCCTGGCCCGTGACTGTGTCTGTGGGGTGGCTGCAGCTCCGTGCGCGAACGCGTCTGCTCCTGCTGCCAGCAGCCCACATCTTCCTCGAATCTGTGAAGTTCCCCACCTGCTTTGCTTAACCATCCAGCCACTTGTTCCTAAAACCTGAAGCATGTTGCAAATAGGTCTCTTCCAGTAATCAGGCCCTTCACCACATTTGTAAAAATAAGGGTTTTAATGGAGCACCTATGCAGTTTGTTGCCTCCTCAGTTCGGGTATCCAAACATCAGCTCAGCTGGCCTGCAGAGTGGTTGTTTGTGTGGACCTCGGCTTTCCTGCCCTCAAGCACAGCTTTACCCTCAGAATCCTTCGAAGGTAAGACTGAGAAGCATGTAAAAGCTTCAGATCCCATTACTGGAAAATGCATCAGAAAAGTGTTGAGGTAGGTAATTACCTTAATCCAACCGAAATAGTTGTTCACAGTATACATTAGATGAGCATTCAGAGTCAGATTTGAACATGCAGTCAACCTGAACAAAATTGGCTCAGCAACAGTGGTCCAGATTTCTTAATTAGATCTCAGTGACGAGGCCATTTAATGTTTCCAAAAGTCAAGTGCAAATTGTACAAGTGACAATTCATGAAGACTTTGTGAGGGTGCAGTAAGGCTGGCTGGTACCCCACTGTCAGAGGCAGCATAAAAGGCTAACCTCATTTATTCCTCTCTGCTAGGGTCCCTTTAAACTTCTAAATGGTGAGCCACAACACAGAGTAATGGCATGATTAATTTCATAGTAATAAGCTGTTGCATTCAAAATACACACTTAACTCCAGTTGCCATTGAACAACACAGAAGTTGGAAATACAACAGCATTTCCCAGGCAGTTGACAGTCCATTTCAGAGTGTTGTGCAAAAGCAGGGGAAGCCCCTGCTTGCTCTGAACATTTGAAATAAGAGCTTGCAGCAGCAGCTCAGATACATCCTTCTCATTTCCTTTGTATTTCCCAGTTCAGCTCCCCCAGCAGTTTAGCTTGCATCGTTTTATGAAATGCCACAGCTTAATTGCATGCTCACGGAAACATTTAAGTTGAATAAAATTCTGGATTCTTGACCACTCTTTTCTTCAGTGATGGACCCTGGTTTATGACATATTCCAAAAAATGAAGCAATTTCTGAAAGAGAAATTAGACTTTTTTTTAAGTAATAGAATAGTTGTGTAATTTTTGCCTTTTTGACTCTCAGTACTTCTTGTAGGTTTTTGAGTAGAGGCTGCCAATTTAAAACCTATTATGCTCTAGAGATTGCTTCCACCCTCTCAGCAACTTCACCTTGCTGAGGTCGCTGTCCTACTATTTTAACACTTGTTGGTTTGGCTTTACATCACATTCTGTTTAAGAATATGTGGAATATGTGTGCTTGCACCTGCTATTCATTAAACACATACACATTAAGGATAGAGTTTTAGGCACCTCTTGTATCAAGCCATTGCTTCACGAAATGATCTGTTATTTTTAGAAGATATGTGGGTATACCCAGACTAGAAAGGCAATGCTCCTGCATTGCTTTCTTTGGGATGTTTACCACCTCTTAAAACAAAGGCTGCTGCTCACACATGTCAACCAAGATAAAGAGGCAACAGTTTTAGCTTTGGAGAATGAGCTGTGTTTACAAATAAAATACAATTAACCCTCAACAAACGTACTTCCCCAGAAGAACTTGCTCAAGACTGTACAAGTCCCTTTTGGGAAGTACTGACTAGAAGTGAAGAGCATGCCTGGCTTGCCTGCTTTAGAAGTAGCTCTAGAGTTCAGATTACATTTGAGCTTTATATGGATTTCACATGGGGTGCAGATTGGAAGTGTGATAATCAGATGTTTTTCCATGACAGCATCTTCCATGTCTTTAGCAGGAAATGATGAGATTGCCAAAAAAGTGACAAAATCTAGTCAACCTTATAATTTTGCCTTGCAAATAGGAAATTTGCTTCTTGGGCTTGTGTATAAGAAATGATCACTCAGAACAGGTAAAATTTGTTAATTTTTGCTTTTATAATTATTTTTTAACACTTGGAGCATGGAGTATGAAAGTGAAGGAAGGTGAAGTTAGTGAGCAGAGTCCGTGGGCTGCACAGTAGCAGCTAAGAGGTAGGAGCACGAGGGCATTTGTTACCTAAGTTGCTGGAGTTCAGGGGTCAGGCAGTTTTCAACATTCATCCCCAGTAGGAAAGACTTGGTGGTTTGGGTGGTGTGGTATAATTTGATTTGTTAGAGTGTGAGTGTTTTATAACCGTCATTTGCGAGTAAGTTACTTAATAGTATTCTGCTTTATGACTGGCTGAAGAAACTTAGTTGATGGCATAATATAATTTACTTCCATGCATAAGTGAGTGACCTTCATATCTTATTCTGTCTCTTGTGACTTATTATGGGCCATTCCCACAATAGTGACAGAGCTGCACTCCACCACTGCCCCTTGCTTTGTGAGCTTGCTCCCACTAACGACCCGTTCTCCGAAAAATAGCCGATTAAGTTTATAACTCAGGAGTCTGTTCCTGCATGTGTACAACTATGATCCCGTGTTGGAAACCTTACTTCCTGCAATACTCTTTTTTTGTTTGTTTGGAGATTTTAAAACCAGTGAGAGGTTCTGCAGGGTTGGACATGGAGAGGGTGAATTTTCTCCATTGCTTCTTTTTCCCTTCTCTGCTGGGCTGTTGCTCTCTGACATTCTCCTGAACTGCTCTCAAATACCCTAGTGCTGGAGCTTTTGCTTGCTTTGGAAGTTACTGCACAGCATAAAACTTCTCATGGTTAGACCGATTCCTGCTCTTCCATGAGGGTTTTTTTTCAGGACTTTGTAAGAATGCAGTTGTACCTTGGAAGATCTGGGTCATTATGATCTCAAGATTTGAAGTGATTTTAAGAAAATTTAAAAATAAGTTTTTATTTTATCACCCCTATTTTATCACCCCTATTTTAAGGGCTGCTCCTTAATCACTCCTATCTCTTGGCTAGAAAAGTTCATTTCCAGCCTAAACGTATTTCTTTATGACCACTATTTCCCTCTTCCTTTTTGCGCCAGGATTACGCAGGGGAGTTTCACATCAGCTCTCGTCTTCCTCGAATAAACTCACCATGCTCTGCGAAGATCCTCCGAGCAGATACGGGTGATGCTTTCTGGTTATTCTGGCAACCCGTGTCGTGGTACTTCCCTGCCTCTAGTGGTAGTAGCTTAGCTGGCACTGCCCAAGTTGCATTTCCCCTGCTTGTGTCCTTGTCCTCTTTTGGGACCTCCCCATGGCAAGTCCTAGTATTGCTTCAAATGCCAGAGGTTTCTGTCCTTTAGTCTTTCCAGCAGATACATCTAGCCTGGCCGAGTGGCCAGCACAGCACTGTGGGCTGGGACGGAGGGGGGGTGAGGGAAGCCGGGGCTGTCTGGGACGAGGAGAGATGGGAGCCATACCGGGCACAGTGTGTGGAGGGGTCTGTTCACCAGGCACGGTGTGCAGGGGGTCTGTGCTGCAGCACTGCATTGCTCCACGCACCCCGCTGGGGGAGTGTGTGGTGCCTCTGAAGGTCCCTGCGCTGTCAGTGGCCGCCACGGGTCTCCCTGCGGCAGCTCCTCATGCTGCAGCTTCTGCTTTCGCTTTGGCTTTGCTTTCACATGTGGGAAGTTCCGTGTGGTCACGCGCCTATGTGGCAACTAAGCCCAAAGAGCAGCTGGGCTTGGGAAGTGGAACACAAAAGGAGGAAAGTGCAAAAATGACACGCATCTGTTTACCAAGGGCTAGAGAAGCTAAGGAGTAAGGGAGCATGCTCATTGGGGGCTCCAGGCATCCCCCATCCTCCATGCCACGTTCCCTGCACTTCCACAGGGCTGGGTACGTTGCTGTTCCTGCCTGGGAGCCACTTCTGCTGGCTGGTGCCAGCCGTGTTTCGGCACAGCCCTCCTGCGAAGCGGGAATGCTGGCCTTGTGCCTGCCAGCTCACACCCGCCGGGCGCCCTCACTGCGACAGGGAGCGAGGCCAGGGCCTGGGGAGGTTACAGAGCACGATGGTGAAATATGAATGTTATGGGCTCAGTGAGCGTGCCAAGGTAGAGCTTTCAGAATGGAAATGGAACAGTAACATTAGAAGTTAGATTACTAACAGCAATTAGCAGTTAAATTAGCATTAGCAGCTCGGTTACTAGCAGTAATTTAGTCATAGTAATTCACTGCAGCATCCCGGATTTATAAAGTGTATTGTGTGACATGTGCATTGGCCTCAAATAAGGAATACAGCACCAAGCTACTTTGGTGTGTGATATGGGCACTCCGGTCATTTGGCAGCCTCTCATCTTCGTCAGGTAGGAGCTGCTATTTGAACCTCTCCTAGTATTCTTTTTCTTTTTTTTTTTCTTTTTTCTTTTTTTTTTTTTTTTGGGTGCCAGCCAGGTACAATTTTATTAAACAATTTACAACAGAGAGCCTGTACCCCTTAAGTTATGTCTCTATAGAAAAATAGTTATCTGTCAAAATGCCAGTTTTCTCACTAGATCTGCAGCTGCAAAAGGGGAGGGAGAAAAAGAGAGGTTAATTAATTCTGCAAAGAGGATGGTTTTAAATAATAGATAGGAGTTGTGTCCAAGGTGTGCCATGTTCACAGTCTCTGATATCCTCATGAAAAGGTGTCTTGCAGATTCTGCTGTGATAGAAACACAGCATAAGGATTAGAGGACAGACCCAGGGCCTTCGGTTCCTTCTGGGTCCTGGCACGCGCTTGCTCTCGAAGCAGCAGCTTGGCCTGGGCCTCTTGGAAGGCGGGCAGTTTTTGTGGGGGTGTGGGTCTGAGTCACACGCAGCTCACTTCTGCTTTCTCGTGTCTCTCCCTCTCTCACTTCCTCTGCCAAAAGGCTACTCTGGGAGGGACTGGCAGACACGGCCCACGCATGGCTCCGTGGTGCTGCTGCGGG
This sequence comes from Crypturellus soui, assembly GCA_032275445.1. Lineage (NCBI taxonomy): Eukaryota > Metazoa > Chordata > Aves > Tinamiformes > Tinamidae > Crypturellus > Crypturellus soui. The sequence continues at coordinate 646,758 of JAUBNY010000082.1, read as the reverse complement.
GCATCCTGGCGCACCAGGGTCTCACCGCTTGCTCGACAAGAGCTTGGCTAACGAGAGCAATTCAGAGCAGAAGCGCTGAGCTGACACACATCCTCGCAGGGCTCGCTCTCCCGTGTCTGCTGCGTTTGCGAGCCGAGCGCTAGGATCACCGCGACACTGGCAGAGCCAGTTGTCACTGGCAAGAGCAGAGGAGGGGATGCACATACCCTTCATAGCACAGTAAAATCTCAAGCAAGCGCACAAAATGTAAGCGGTGTCAGATGTGCGGCTGTGATCCCCCCGGCCCCACGATGTAGCGTTAAACAGCTATCTTAATCTAAAACGAATTATAAAGAACTCAAATATTAATAATGTAATTAGCTATAAATTAGTTATTAAGGTTTTGATCTACTGAAGTCAAAAGCAGATTTTTCACTCACTGTGGTGGAAGTAGGAGCAAGCCCTAAGAGTATTTAAATGAATAATATTGTGAGCTCTAATACTCTTTTAAGAGCAAAGGCAGTGTAAATCAGTGCAATACTCTGCTAATCTGCAATGGGGAGCCAGGAAAAGCCTGAGAAACAAAGTGGGGAAAAAAAAAAGGTATAAACCAAATCTCTGCGTTTAATTAAAAGATTTCTTTGTTAGCACTTCAGCTGACTTAACAGTATTCTTCATTTTAGTGCAGACTAAAAGCGGTGAGTGGTTCCTTCATAGAAAACAGGGAAGAGTTTCTGGATTGGGTTCTCTGGGAGCACTGCTGGCCAGGTCAGCACCCTCAACCAGGAACCGGATTTGTGCCCGTTGCTGACATATTTGCCCGTTGTGGTTGCCATGGCGGGGAAGGCCTCTTGCCACCAGCTAGCCCAGCTGTTTGGGGAGATGTTGGCCTTTCCAGACAGCAAGGGGTTCATGGAGAGAGAGGTCTGTCTTGGTTGACGCTGCCTGACGGCTCCTTCCCAGCAGCTTGTCACTTGGACCTATTTATCGCCTCTTATCATGTGTATCGCGGTTCCTGTCAAGAGAAACGTGTAACACAGGATACGTGCCACTTCAGCACAGCACAGCACAGCTTCCCGCTCCTTGTCATGCCATGCCGGTAAGACGAGGTGAGGCTTGTGGCGCGCTCCCGTGCGTGCGGCTCAGCCACTTACCCTCTGGGAGCCTTCACTTAAGACAGCTGGGTTATCTGGTGGTGGCAGCCCCTGAGAGGCTCAGACAGGCCTCGAGGAGCAACCATGACTGCGCCCATGGAAAAACACACTTTTCCAAGGGCGCATGGAGGCCTGTGATGGCATGTGAAGGCTCATGGGGCATGTGGTGATGCACAGGGCTGTGTTGTGCCTCATAGGGGCGTGTGGTGGCACACAGTGGCCTATCACAGCTCCCACCACTATCCATCAAATGACAAAAACAAACAAACAAACAAACAAACAAAAAACACCCACAAAATCTGGTTTCACTACAGAAATACTCCACACCAACCAGGAGCTTCCCACCGCTGCAGTCCATTTCCCCGTTCTTTTGGCACTGTCATGAAGTATGACAAAAAAGCCCTAAGGACCAAGGACCCATCTCTGCTAGTGCGGACAAGAAAAACAGCTCAGCACCCCAGCCCTGGTGTGTTCTGGGGCTCTTTATGTCCTTGGCTGCGTGCGGGTTCTCACCGTGCCCCACGTGCTCATGGCGCGCTGCGGCGGGCAGCACGGCTCTTGTCACAGTGCGTACGTGGGGCTATTGAAGTTACCTCGGCAACAGCGCTTCGCGGCAATGCCAATACATAAACCACGCTAAAAAGAACAAAACCCAAACAATCTCTAATTAAATTAAAAGTTGGCACTCAAAACAACATCTTTTTCTCTAAATGTTTTAACATTTGTCATGAACCTGTTGGCCGCGTCTGCTCGCTACTCCAGCTCCCGGCCCCTTCTGTTCACACGCGCTTCAGCTAATAAATGACCTGTGCTGTGCTTCCTCAGCTGCCTTCAATAGCAGTCCTCATTTACGTTGCAATGTTTTATATAAATAATGTAACTGCATGAAAAAGTAGGGCACACAGAGACTCCAAAACTTCTGCCAATGACAGGACTCTCAGTTGCAGAGTGCCTGCACTCTCAGGTTGTCTCCAAAACTTGCCGTATCCTTCAGAGCATCTAGCATGGCACTGTAGGTGCTCAGGGCCTCCAGTGCCCTGTTTTGTACCCAAAAGAGGTGTCCAAGCAAAGGCCATGTCACCTTGCCCAAGGCCGGGCCTGGGGCCACAGAGGGACAGAAGCAGAGGAGGGGATCCTGGCTCAGCTGTTGAGCGTGTGAGCTTGGCGGGATGTCTCACTGGGGAGTGCGCACAAAGCACGTCAATCCTAGCTCCAAAATTCACTTCTCTAATGAGAGGAGTTTCAGGGCATAACGGTCCTGAGATACTTTAACCTTCCTGTTATCAGTCAATGGGGAAAGTCCCTTAAGGCCAGAAAAAAAGCACTTCTGCATAGAGCTGCAAGGAAGTACATCAGTGTTTGGAAATGCCATGAGAAGGTGGCTCAGCACCAGAGCCCGGGAGCGCAGGATCATTACCCTGACTAAGTTTCTACCTATTTACAAAAATACAGATGGGTAAAAGTGTGGTTTCTGTCCTGGGGCTCTAAGGAACTGTGCTGGGGGGCCTGGCATATCTGTGCAGATGGGTGGGAGCAGCAAGAGGCTGGTCTGAGGTGCCTCTGGTCCAAGGCAGGCCTCTCTGCGAGAGATAGGGCTAACGGGGCCTGCTCAGCTGCAACGAGTCGGGAGCAGTCAGGGAGCTGCTGCCTGAATCCCTCCTGGCCCCATGTCGCCTCTGTGCCACCGACTCAGCATCGCCTGCGGCAGCCCTGCTGCCCTCCTGCTGCCGCACTCCATCTCTGCCCCCGTGCCCTGGTAATCTCTTCATTATCACCCAAACTTGAAGCTCTGCGCCTCTGAAGATCATTAATCACTGATATAATTTAATGACAGCTGGGTCATGTCCCACTAACCAAGTACACCTTGTTTGCCTCAAAATGCTAATCACTCCTCTGAAACATTAATGAGGGACAATTGGTATTAAACCTAATAATCGTGTGTGGTCTAGTTACAGATTTATTCATACAAACTGGATGCCTTTGTCATGGTAAACGACAGCAAAATCTGGTTGTGCAAAACACCTATCTAGGTAGCAACTGTATAACAAAAAAGCTCCAAAGTGACTCTGTATTTATCAAAATAAATATTGCACAGAGTTCCTGGAAAAATATGGAATCCTTTTCTGACACTCTTGACGCAAATTAGATAGTCCCTTTTCTTCCCCTAAGTCATGTCCTTGCTCTCAATAGAAGTCTCTGAAATAACTTGTTCTTCAGCCTGTGCAAGTGGTAGCAGAAGCTGTGCCGTGGTGATCACACCGAGCTAGAAGGGTGTCTGCTGCAAAGGAGAAGTCTCTGAGCCAAGACCATTCTGGGCACTGATAGGACGTCTCTGTGCTTGCCTGGAAGAAGCTTGAAATCCTCCGTCAAGGACTGTGCTGGCAAATCCAGTCTCCCTGGAAAGGGAGAGAAAGGGAACAGACAGACTTTGGTTTCTGTGCAGAATATGGCAAAACCCGCTTTTGTTGTGTATTGCAAAAGAGTGTCCTTTGGGCAGAAACAGAAGGAAGAAGAGGGCCCAGGGCAAGCAGCGACTGCATGGAGCATCGGAGCGCAGGGAGCTGTGGAGCGGCCAGAGGCCCTTTCATGCGCGAGGCTCTGGCTCACCAGGCGTGTGCCATGTCCAGGCCTGCCATGGGGCTGCAGGAACGCGAGGATGTGGGTCCCCCGGCAGGGCCAGGGCTGTGGGAGACAGTGCCTGGGAAGGCCAGCAAGGCACAGCAGGCTGGCTCTTGCATGTCCCTCTGCAAACACCACGCACGTCACAAGGATGCAGCACCAGAAGCCAGCAGCGGGCTACTCCTGGGTGTCTTTCGCACCCAGCGTTTCGCCCGGGTGGGATACTTGGGAATAATGAAGGAGTTTTGAGCTATCGAAGTGCCCCCCCCCGCACCACGAGGCACCCAAAGGTTCGTGTGAACAGCAGGAGGAGCAGGGACCCCATGAGCAGGTGATGCGTGGCTCCCTTTGTCAGCCAGGGAAATCCAAACACAGTATTAAACCTCCTTCTAAGGAGGATTAAACCTGCTTGGGAAGTTGAAACTGTTTCTGCACTGAAAATCGAAGGCTTGCTCGTGCTCCTACTCCCAGGAGAGTCGTTAGCCAAATTCCCCTTGACTTCAGCTGTAAGGGGATGGGACCCTCAATCTGTTATTCTCTTCTCCTGAAAAGATCAATTGTATAGGAAAGTTTCCACAAGAGAGAGGGGAGGGCGAGAGCGGGAGAGTGTGTTTCTGAAGCGTCCTGAATGATGGCAATGTTTGAAAGGCCTTGTTTCAAACGAGACAAGACCATCTTTTGAACGCAGCAGGATGCCAGTGTTCACTGCTATTGAAAAGCTGTTTGAAACCATTGGATCAATGTAGTGTTTTTGAGTTCTGCTTTGAATGAAGCTATTTATTCCAGTGTGTTTCATCATCTTCCTCCAGTATTAGAGCTTTCCTGTTTGCAGCCACTGCCATTTCTGATGGGTCTTTTAAAATAGCAATGATGTTTCACACTGAAAATGCACGTGGGGTTTCTACGTCAGAGGTTTCACTCAGCAGAGCGGGGCTTGTGGGGTCCTCAGCAGAGCCTGCTCCACGCCAGCCCGGAGACCTGGGGCCACCAGCCTCCCCTGCTCCGCAGCCCCTGAGGCGCAGAGGCCGGTGCTGCAACTCCGGAGCCGTCCACCTACATTTAGCCTTATACTGGGTCAATGTGCTTGGAATCTTGTGGAGAGGAAACAATACATGTTGAGCTGCTACCGCGCAGTGGCTCCGGGAACATCCTCCTCCCACTCTGCTCCTGCTTATTCCAAGTCAAGAACCATGCAGCCAGGATCTGCAGTCCCTTGCTGATGGAGAGCATAAGAAACACCATCTTTATTTACTAAACTGTTGCATTGTGTTTAACTTTCCTTCCCCGGTCAAACTGCAGATACAGAAACCTTTCACCCATTCAAACACAAACGTCCGTGTCAACTGTCTTTCATATCAGTGTGTTGCAGACCTGCCACACAACGGATCTATTTAACGATTGAATAGGTACAGCGAACAATGAGGGGGGAAAACAAAGGTCCCGTCTCTCCTTGGGGAGGTGTTAGTGATGACAGTCCAGCCGATAGCGGCACTCCGAGGGCACCGCGCGCAGCGCTTCCCGGCAGGTCCGCACGGAGAGGGTTGCCGGGGATGGTGTGCGTGGGGGCAGCAGCAGGGCGGGCACTTGGCACTCTTTTTGGCTAATTTCAGACCTTCTCTGCAGCTGTGTATTGTCACTGCTGGTGCAAACCTCACCAGGTCCGATTGTGCTGTACAAAGCCGTCAGATTTGCATAGTGCAGTGCCGAGGGATGCCATGCAGTTTCCATCTGACTTTTTGGTTTTATTTTCCTCTTCACACCAAACCCTGTGCACATCCTGGGTTTTCACTTGCTCTGATGCAGCCAGAGTTTCACTGGACCTGAGCTGTATGGAAACGAGACCAGGATCCCGCTCACGTTAGGCTGAGGTAACAGTGAGGAGATGGAGAGTTTTTCCTCTGAACAGCAGAGTAACACACACAGTCGGGTCTGCAGTTTAAGACCTACACTGGCACATGTAGACTTGTTTTTCTGAGTTTTGCAATGTTCATTTAAAACTCCCTGCTAGCTTTTAGGCTGGTTTGCTGGCACATCCATGGAAAGTGGACACAGGGCAAGGGAAGAGCACAAGTGCTGCAGTTAAGAGCACAGCCTGCGAGCCCACAACAACTCTGCCCACTGCTTGCTTGACTCCCTCACAAGCGACTCACCCCAGGCACCCAGTATCGGAGGGCCTCCCAGCAAGACAGAACGAGACGCAATGTGCAGGGTGCCAAGTGCACGTGGGAGCCTCGCGGCGGCTCCAGCTCTGCCGCCCTGTGTGCGGGGCCTTGGGCTGTGCCCTCCTGTGCGGGTGCAGAGCGCGCTCGTGCTCCACTTTCTCTTTGCAACACAGAAAGCAGGAGTGTGGGTGCCAGGGTCCCCTCCTGTGCTCCATGACATCCTGCTTGCGTGGGGTGCCTGCTATTCACACGGGCAGCAGAACAGCCTGGGCAGTATGAACGGGAGAGCCCTCAAGCAAGCCAGGAAACAGACTGAAGGAGACTGGAGCGCACGGGCTGGTGCAGCTGCTTCTCAAGCTGATGGATGGCAGTAGTGAGAGTTACTTAATAAAATACCAGACATCTGCGTAAGCTATAGTTCAGTGCACACTGGATTCAATAGGAGGGCTGTAACGGATTGACTTACGCTAGACAGGGCCCCATGGCTTGCAGAATAACACACCAAAAGTATTGAAATGCAAACATTTTCAAATATCTTATATAAATAAGACATGCACACTCAAAAATAATAATGATTCTGTACCTGGGAGGACTCCCATAAAGTATATTTCACTGTGTGCATTAGGCAAATCCAATTTGCACATAAATTAGAAGCAGAGGAGTAACAACTCTTAAACTTGAGCACAGGAAAAGCTCCTGTGTAAGCAGTTCTGCATTGCAGGCTTGGTAACTCAGCCGGGTCATAAATAATCTGATCTCTGACTGTTCCCACCCAGCTGTCTGCAGCTGCATGAGAATATCGGTTCTCTCTGCTATCATTTCAGAAACAAGCCTAAACCCTCACCTGAAAGGATTCTGCTACTCCTGGCACACGGTGCTGCTGAAGTGGCTCCTGTTGGCCATCCTTGACAGTCAAATTTACCCTGAGGTTCCTAAAACATTCACGTGTGGGAGAGGGCAGGAGGAGCCTCTGCAACCTCCTTGGCTGCTGGCCCAGCCCAGCCCAGTGGATGCCCATGGAAAACCCACCCCCACGTGAGCCTTGCTGCGTGGCAGCCTCCCCAGCCCTGAGGCTGTGCGTGGATGAAGAGCACGGGCAGGAGGCAGAGGAGCAGGGTGAAGGCAGCCTCACTTGGGGGCATTGCGCCGACCAGCACTCGTTCTGCATGCACCCATGGACGGGCAGCGGGAGGGTGCTGCCTTGCGGCAGCCGCTGCCCTTATCCTCGCTGCTGCTCCCCGCACACTCGGCCACTCTCCCATTTGCCGATAGCCGCTCCTGCACGCAGGACAGGCCAGGGCCTTTGGCGGCCGCCACAATCTGCTGCTCGGGGAAGAATGGGCTGGTGGCACCAATTTAGATATCACAGAGAATGGCGATAATCTTATTAATGGAGCTTTTCATCTCCTCTGAGTCTTTACATTGTAAAGAAAGAGATCTAGCAGGTAGCGGCTGCATTTAAATTCTTCTGCTTATTTAATACTTACCCAGCATTACTGTGCGAAGAAAGGGGGGAAAAAAACCCTCCAGGTTGAGAAGCAAACCAGTCTGACATTATATTTTGATTAAAGTAACCTGCTGAGACCTTGCTTTTAATGCATATATTTGGTAGTTTTCTCAAAGAGTTAAACTAAGTGGTGTGAACTCACGGTGTGGATGTTGAGCCCTCTGCACAGCTCAGGCCTCTGCCAGGGTAGGGTTTTCCCAATGCCAGAGCTGTTCCGCGGCCTCAGGTGGCTGGTTTTCCCCATGTCAGAGCAGCTCTGTGGCTCCGGGTGGCTGGTTTTCCTGATGCCAGGGCTGCCCCCATGCCAGAGCAGCTCTGCGGCTCCGGGTGGCTAGTTTTCCTGATGCCAGGGCTGCTCCACAGCTCCAGACGGGTAAGCCGGGCCATCCTACTGGTGCCGTTGCGGACATGGCGTGAAGTGTGTGGGGTGCCCAGGGCCTGCGAGCTTCCTGTGTGGAGGCTCAGCCAAAAAACTGACATAAAATCATTTCTGACCCATGCTGACGTGAAAACTCCTGGATTTCTTTCTCAGTGACACAAACCGCTGTTTCAGGCTGACTGACCAGTCTATTTAACCGAGAAAGAAATCTTTCAAGATAGTCTTTCTGAAAGCACTTCAGTCGAAGAGCTGAATTCCTTTAGTTTCCTATTTTCTCTTTCTTCCTCATTTGCTCTGGACTGCTTTTGACAACTGGCACTGCTCAGAATTTTCCTTTTTTCTCTGCGAATCAATTCTCCAGCAGAAGCGGAGCCGAATCCTGCCTGCCGCAGGCCCTGTGGCTCTGAGGGCGATGCTGGGGCCGGTGAGGGGAGCTCCAAACACGCCAGGGCATTGCGTGCCCGGCTCTTGGCTTCCTTGCCACCCCTCGCAGCCGTGGAGCTGTCAGCTGCAGAGGAGCTGTCTCCAGCTGCAGGGAAATGCAGGAGAAATAACAGACGTTCAAGATTTCCTTTTGTAAATACTGCTGCCTGCTTCAATATGAGGAAGCCTGCATTTTATTTGGTGATTACACTCTGGTTTGGCCTCCATGGCTCAGGAGGTGACGGATTGGTTAAATGAATGTTGAGTAAAATCAGTGAATAGGAAAATAATGGAGCGATACATGATTTATAGCATATGCTAGAAATCTCCTAAGTAAATTCCTGGGTCCTCTTTGCATAGAAGACAAAGCATTTTAAAGAATCTGACCTGAAAATTGTCTTCTTAAAAGTGTGTTTAAAAAATTTTTTTTTTAATTATGCAAATTAAAGTTTCCGAGGAACAATTGCTTGATTAGGCCAGTTGGTACTGACCTAATAAATTATTTTGAATATTTTTTACAGGAAATTGATTTAATTGAAGCTTTTGTTAGTCACTGCAAATGTGTTTGGTTCATGCCACAGTACCCTGGAATTTATAAATGGGCTCCAAATGTTGTTCAGGCACCAGAAAATAAACCTCCAAGCTATTTACTACCTCTATGATATATAAAGTTTGCAGTTTTGATTTTGTGTGATTATGTTCAGCAATGGTGACCTTTAGAGGCAACAATATTGAAGTGTAATGAGGAGATGTTTGATCACTGGTATACAATGAAGAGTTGCCGTGACTTCTCCATTCCTTCCTGGAATTTGTGAAATTCAGCTGACAGGCTTTAACCTTTAGACTGCTGAAGTTTGAAAATGTATAGGGATTTAGCCTGTTTATACACCATGTTAGGTATATGAAATTTTATATCATTCCTCCTAGCACCCCATGACCAATATTGTATGTTTAATAACAGCGGCCACTGCCAATATAGCAGCTCTGGGCTTGGCGGCGGGGACGGTGCGGGCGCGTGGGGCTGCGTGCGGGAGAGCCCAGCTCCGCGCGCGCTTGCACATACTGCAGGCACAAATATCAGCCAGGGAAGCGGCCTGTGCCTAAGCAAGCCATAAAAGGGGAGTTAAACATAAAATATGTGAAAGGCAGAAAACAACTATTTTTTAAAGAAATTATTAATTTTCCGGGTGGGCAGCCGCTGGCTGTACGTGCAGCAGCCCGGCACGCTCCTGCCTGGGACGGTACTGCACAAGGGCCCCACGGGAGCCTCCACCGCGCGCTCCACTGCTCTTGCTCCACTTCCTCCAGCGCTGCTGTCCTCCTCTGCATGCATGCAAGCACGGCTACAAAGCACATGGCTACAAAGCGTGGCTACGAAGCGCACAGCTACAAAGCATGCAGCTATGAAGCACATGGCTACAAAGTGCGTGGCTACGAAATACACAGTCAAGTGGCCTCCCTGCCCTATGGCTGGGATGCAGGAAGCCCCATCACCAGCCCAGCAGCCCTAGTGACTGCAGCTGCATAGCTATGAGAGCAGCTTATTCTGGATGTCTTGTTCTGAAGCTTTCCTCCAAGCCTTATTGTTTCTGCTCTAATGTCTCCCTAGATATGTCTGCCGTGGCAGGGGTGTCCATTAGAGGGAGAAGGGCTGCTGTTACTACCAGGGGTTACAAATCCCATGGGAATACAAGGGAGCAAGGGATGTTTTCTCTCTATCCTTGATGCTCTCCTGGTGGCAGCTGGGTATCTAGAGCCAACCTCGAGTGACTCATAGCTTGGTCGGCAAAGGCATGAACACCGCCCTGGCTCCAAGAGAGCCCATGAGGGCTCTGAGCTGCCTGCGGGCCGGCGAACCCCTCTGCCAGCCGGACGGGCAGCCCCAGCTCATCTGCCGGCCCCGGCAAAAACAACCAGCTGCCGATGGTACCCGCTGTGCTCCCAGAGGGCCTTGCAGGGAGGACGGTGTCAGTGCTGTTTACAGATGTGTGCTGGTGGAGGGAAGGGCAGAATTTGCAGCTGTCTTTTTCCAGATGTCGCAGTGTAGATGCAGACTCCGAGAACAGGAGTCGGCTTGTCAGCAGAAATGGCAGGTTTCCTGCAAGGCTCCGGTCCTGCTGCTTCCCATGGGGCCACACAGGCACCCTCGAGCAGCCTGCGGAAAGTGCCGTTGTTTCTCAGGGTGCCTGCTCTGCCCTGGGAAATGTGAGCAGTGCTGTGGTAGGCCCTGCTGCCGGCTCCGAGCTTGTCCTGCCAGCGCTCGCAACACCCAGTGGTGCCCCAGCTCTGCAGCACCGCGGCCTCGGCAAAGCTTCCCTCCCAAGGCAGCCCAGCTCGCGACGACGTGCAGAGCCCCACGCCAGAGCCCACTGGCCTTTCCCTTCACTTCGCTGCACTGCAGAGATGGCCCTTCTTCCAACCACTGCTGGGGCCTCTCACCCGCCCCTGTGGTGGCGGCCTGACAACAGGCAAGCGTGGCACTACACAAGTGTGACAACAGGCAAGCATGACAATAGGCAAGCGTGACAACAGGCAAGCGTGACAGTGCACAGGTGTCACTAGGTCACTGTGGCTGGCGGCAGGACTGCCTGCAGGATGGGACGCTGTGAACCAAGTCTGTGAAACGATGAGCAGCGCCAGGGACAGTCCAGGATGGGCCAGCCAGTAGTGCCCAAAGCGGAGCAAAGGAACCAGCCGATGCAGCGCTTGCCCTTGTGCTGCTTCTCTAGCAGTGGCTTCAAAGAGCATTAGAAAACTATACTAGAAATCAAGACTGTCACCTGATCCTATTTAGGAGATTCTTTCTGGAAGTTTTATGTCAAGACAACACCGTGCTGTGTGGCTGCAAACACAGTGTTAATCAGGACGGCACACTGTGGCCTGGGCGGTCTCAGCTCCTCCGGTGACAGTCTCATCTCTGGGCATGGCTGTCCCAGAGCCCCTGCTGCGCTGTGCGGACCGTCCGGCTGCTCTGGGGACCGGCTGGACACGCGGGAACCCCACGGCAGAGCCTGCCGTCCACTCCCTTCGCTGCTGGAACACCAGGCATTAATCTGTTTAGTTCCTAATGATGGCCGATAATAACGTGCCAGAGAGCTTGGATAATGAAACAACGTGAAAGGAAATGCAGTTCCAAAAAGTCTGCCCGGGACAGAAAACGTCTTAAAAAGCTGCAGTATTTAGAGGTTTAATTAGTATATGGGGTCATTATGACACCTAGCTCATTTCATTACCCTCCTAATCTGTTATTAGCTGGCAGTTAAATAGTGTCTGCTGGGATTGGGAGTTTTCCCTCCTGTCTTGCTGGTCAGGCGGCTGCTCGGCCGACAGTTTACCTGTAGCGAGGAAGAAACGGAGCGCCAATTAGAAAGCTCTCAGCCCAGCACCCATGGAAGAGCCAAAAGCTGATAAAGGTCAGCATGAAATTTGAATGACAGGGCTAAAGTCTTTTACTCATAATTTTGTGTTTGCAATAGAATTCAGAGCAATTCACAGCCTTAAAGGCCTTAAGTGAGAACAGCAATTAATTGTAATGAATAATCTGACAAATCTGGTTGACATATGGCTGCTAATGCCCTCCTTTCTAGTGGGAGCAGTGGAGGGATTAGATTAACTCAAATGAAATCTGGGACCGCCATGCCATCTGCATGTTCAGTGCGAAACGGTACACGTTAAATGGTGAGTGGGTAGATATCTGTCTTGTACTCATCTCTCTCTGAGCCCTTGGCAGATATGGGAATAGCAGTTTTATTATTGCACCAGCTGCCTGTCAATCCGATAATACTGGAAAGTCATATAGTACAACCTAGAAAGCTAATATAGCAAAAAGCTGTTAAAAATTAACTAGACAAAATTAACATAAATTGATATATTCCTCTGTTTATCCAGTGCGTGTTTACAGTTTGATGCCCTGCTGAATTTTCCATCGCAGTTGTGCTTTGCTTGCAGGAGCACCCGCTTCCCACGGGCAATCCCAGGCTGCCTTCCAAGCGAGCAGCGCCTCCTGCCCTGAGAGCAGGGCAAGCTGTCCAAAGATTGAAAACAAAACCTGAAACGACAGAGAAAAGTTTTTTGCTTCTGTTTTTGGAGAGTTTGGAACAGCTGAACAGTAAAATGGCTCGGGTCTCACGCTGTTCTGCAGCCCAAGCAGGGCAGACCTGCATACTGTGCTAGCTGAAGAGGAGCAGCGTGGGGGGCAACTGCCTGCAGACCCACCCGGAGACTTCACTCCTCATGGAGTTTAGTGCGGAGGAAGTCATGATCCGTGGCACAGCGCTGCCTGCGAGACCTGGAGGCAGGATCCAGACTGAGCTCTTTCCAGGGAAGTTCTCCCCAGGACGGACTTTTCTCTGCGACTCCTGTGTGGGATAGTGCAGGATTCCTACCCCGGCATTGCCCCTGCCTCCTTCCTGATCCGCAGTATCCTGACGACGTGCGGGTCAGCCAGGCAACCTGTGTTTCAGAAGGAGAGAAAAAGTTAGAGGAAAACAGAGCGTGTGACTGTTACCCACAACCAGCTCCACAGGGATTTCTTTGGAAGATGCATTATCTAAATGATACCTAACCTCAACAAGCATAAAATCACCTTAATTTTGATAGATAAAGTTATAGGCCAGGTGTAATTTTGCCATCAGTCAGCAAAAAGATAATATGCTTAGAGTGGTATACAGGTTTTAATCTACTGAAAAATGGAAATCTAAACGGAAATCCAGCACAGCCTAGAAGGCTTCTCACTGTGGCCTGGTAGAAAACAGAGCTGCTACTCAAGCCCACTGGCCCTTGTTTGACTGATGTTGAACATTCAGGATGTTTAGAAAGTGCATGAAAGGCTCCTTCTGGCCCCTTTTTTCTAATGCCATCATGGTTCCTGCAGTGTCTGTTCAGTGTGTGCTTTGCAATCATGGACTGTTAGTCCTAAAGTTCTCCATGCTTTTGACCTAGGAATTCTGTTTACCAAATCGAGCACATTATGTGCCATCAAAGCCACTCGCTGTCCTGTGCATTAAGAGAAGGAAGAGTTGCCTTTCCTGAGAATCTCTCAAGTGCCCCGGGGGCTGCTGTGGCAGTGGTGTCTGCTGGCACGGCACTGCCGTGGAAGCTGTGACAACGCTGAGCGGCGCTCAGGTAAATGCTCACAGAGTGACTCCTAGTCCTAGTGCTCCCAGTGACTGCCGGCAACTGCAGCAATTACCACTGCGCCACCCTCCATGCAGCCTGTGCCAACCCGATGCCCCCCAGCTGGCAAGATCTGCTGCATGGATCAGGAAGTCTCTCGGAAAGCAACCCCGGCCAGGCTGAGCTAAGTTTTAGTTTGTTTAAAAACTGGCAATTCCTGCTCATTTCTGGGGAGAGGAGGTGAGGGAAGGAAAGGGCCGTTGTTCACCTTGCTGCTTCTGCAGCCTGCGTGCTGCAGGCACCTCTCCTCCTGGCAGGGTCACAGTAAATTCTCAAGACCCACTGCAGAAACTGCCTTCCTTCATTTTAATAACTGTCACCTAGGTTAAAAATTACACTTAGCTTAAAAATGCAAACAATACTACTACTTCCAAATATATTTGGTTAATGAAGTCACTACATAAATTTAGCACATTTTTTTAGTTATTAATTGCTAACAGTGAAAAGGGCTAAATTCAGAATAACTCTGTTTCAAAGACCTAATTGCCAAGGACCTAGCCTTAATATTAACTAGGATAATTATTATGCAAAGCATACCCACCCAGAATGTTTGCATAGCTATCACAAGCGCTTTCATAAATGATGCTTTAATTAGTCTTAATTAGAATTTGTTTAAGTCAGCAGGGAATGCAGAGCCCGTGAAATGATGTATGTAATAAGCATCAGGCTCACTTTTTACTTGGGGAATAGAGCTGACAAAATCACATCACGTTAAATTGATTCAGTCAGAATTAAAATTCTTATGGTATTAATTAAATGGGGGATCTCATTAGCAGGCTGCAGGGTGACAGAGTGACTCTTTGGCGACCAGATGTGAAGAAGCAGCCCTGAACAAGAGCGCCAGTTAGGGCAGCAGTGACCCTGCCGCACTCGCCAGGCCGCGAGGCTCTGCAGTGGCTGTATGAGGGTGCCACGGATTTGGAGCTCTCCAGAGCTAACCGGGCTCCTTGCAACCGGTGGGGTTCACAAAAGACCGTGCTGGGTTTTCCGAGGGCACCTGAGGCACGTATGGGATTCCCGGAGGCTGGAGCACGACAGGCAGAGGGAATCGGGAGTTGCTGCTTCCAGCCCAGATTCTGCCTGCTCGCAGACTGCGGTTCCGGGCAATGTCCTGGCAGCAGCAGCGGCTCCTTGCAGCTCGCAGGAGCGCTGCCGGTCCCATTAGCATGTGTTTTGTGAATGGCAGCGTCTGCGTGCACAGCCTCGGTGCACTTAACCAGCCCTGCTGCCCTGTAGTGCTGGGTTACAGCCAGCCCCGGGAACCGTGTCTGCAGCGAGCAAGCCCTGGGGGTGAGGAGAGCTGCCCGCTTGCTCCCTGGCCGCGATAGCGCGGCCCTGTGGCGCCCGGACATCTCTGGTGCTCTGTGAACAGCAGCGAAGGGCAGGGCTCTCACACAGCCCTCTCTTTGCCCGAGGACTCCTCCTCCGACTCCTTTCTGTAGGGCATGGAGGCATGGATCCACATAGCGCTACAGGGAAGCAAGAGATGCGGGGACAGAGCGGCTTCCCCGGCCTTGTGCCGTGCCCCCGCGCCTGTGCAGGGCGCTGTGGGCAATGCCTGCTGCTGCACCAGGAACATCAGGGCTGTCCTCAAAGCTGTACTTACAGAGCAAGTAGAAGAGAAGATCGCATACATGCGCTGGACGCAGGTATGTGCATGGTACATGCACGTGGGGGCAGGGCTGGCTTTGGACTCTGCTCTTCTGACTGCAAGGGTGCAGTCCAGCTTCCACATCGCTCCTTCCCTGAGCAGCTGTGACAGGTTTGCCGGATATTTTTGTGTCTCCTGGAGATGCTCTCGCTGTAGCTCCTTTCCCTGCTGCTCTTTAAAGCAACTCAGAACTTGAATTGTTCTGATGGTTCTGTTCTAGTAACATAAGGGTGAATAGAGTAAAAATGTGTGTGTGTTGTTGTTGTTGTTTTGTTCTAAGACTTGCACCAAGCAGGTGAACCCAAACCCAGAGCTTTCAGAGTGGGCCTCAGTGATTTTATCTTCCCTTGACCCAAGTAGTGGAGAATTGGCAGGATCTGTGCTCGTGCCATCTGGTGCAAGGGGCAGCAGCCGTGGGCCCCCAGGTAGGACCATAGGGGACCAGACCACTGGCGCTGATCTGTGCTCACCCACCCACACAAGGGATTTTTAGAACAAATTAATTTTTAGCTCTTCTAAGAATGAAGCAAGCGCAGCAAGATGTGTGCGCTAGCATGGGCAGTGCTGACCTGCTCTGTGTCCCTGTCACATATGGAGGGACCCCACCGTGGTGTCCAGTTGCCTCCTAAAGCAGTGGAGGCAGTGTGGCTCCGAAGCCTCCCCGGCCTGGGCCATGCCGTGGCCATAGCATAAATACATGGAGATGTTCAGCCTTTGCCTGCTGCAAGCCCTGCTTTTTTCCTCAGCACATATTTTAAGACTTTGTTGAAATCAAATACCATTTTTTCTCCCATCTAGTCTAAACCTACTAAAACATTCACTATTCTTACTACCTAATGCATTTATTCATGGCTTATATATATTTCTGCACTATAACTAACCTCCTTCCTCATGTCTTCATTTTTAATAATATTGCTTATGTGAAAATTGCTGGATAAATTATTCAATTCTCTCTATAATCTAGTATATCTGCAGTAAAACTGCTAACCTGGCTCTGTAAATACACTCGTAATAATTTAGGTTTTGTCTCTGCAGCTTATTTGCCTGTCCCCTTCCCTTCCTCGGGGCTGCCGGCCCTGGGCTGGGGTCGGAGCCAGGAGCCAGTATCAGGTGGACCACAGAGGGGCCGCTGTGGATGCAGCTGCTGTCGCCTTTCCTCTCGCGTGAAGTTTCGTTAGTGTTTTTAGGTGTGCAGTTAGCGAGGATGGCTAATTATTGATGAATCAGAGTCTGTAGGGCATAACCACCTGCCACAGGTGCTTTAGAGGGTGGCGGTAGGGTAGCTCCATGGGCAGGGGCTGGTGTTCTGTTGGGTGTCTCGGATGCGCTTGTGAGCCAGAGACTGCTTGCGTGTGGGTGCTGCCGCTGCAGGAATGTGCTGCCTGAGGAGGGGACGCTCCCGTGGAGGAAAGTGCTGGAAGGAGAAAGGTTCCTGCTCCGTGATTTATGGGGAACGCGCTGCCAGGAGAGGGAGGTTTTAAAATAATGAAAAGGGCCTCGGTGGAGGGAAGTGTTGACTTGGGCACTCTGGGATATTAAAATATTTGCAGGACTTTGCAGCCCTTGCTGGTTTTGTGTTATGCAAAGGGAGAGCAGGGAGCACGGCCACCCCCGAGGCTGCTGGGGCTCCAGGCCCCTGTCCAGCCCTGCTCGCCAAGATGCCAAATCATAGCAGGGAGATGCTTAAATAAAATAAAAATAAATAGAAGCTGGGAGTCACTTTGGCCCAATTTAACCCGTTCAAGTGACCACACTAGTTCCTGATGCACGAGTTCAGCTCTGTGTTTGCCCTCTGTG
The DNA here is from genome assembly GCA_032275445.1 of Crypturellus soui. Classification (NCBI taxonomy): domain Eukaryota; kingdom Metazoa; phylum Chordata; class Aves; order Tinamiformes; family Tinamidae; genus Crypturellus; species Crypturellus soui. The sequence continues at coordinate 629,912 of JAUBNY010000082.1, read as the reverse complement.
AAGGGGCCAGCTGAGCACTCTGCCACTATTAGCCTAGAGCTATGCCGCGATTTCCGTGCTGGCTCAGGTGAGAGCAGGTCAGGGACACAATTAAGTGGATCTGGCACCATCTGGAGATTAGGACTCTTTAGCCATGCTTGGGTGCTTCATCCATCAGCAGCTCTTGTGGTGCTCCATGTAGACTGCCGTCTGCTTAAAAAAGATATTTAAAACAGCATACATTTAAAATAAAAGTACTGTGCTGTTGCAGGCAGATGGTTTATTTCCTGACCACTGAAACAGAAGTTCCTGTACAGGAGCAAAACTGCCATCCCAGTTTGTGGTGCGTTTTGCACAATGTTGGGAGCAGCTCTGCGCAGGGCGCGCGAAGCCCAAACCCTTTCAAGCTGATGCCTACTGAGGCAGCCTTTAAATAGGCTAAAATTCCCCGAGTGAAAGGCGATTACCTGCTTTGTTGAGAGGCATCTCAGTTGCTCATTATTCATACTCTGCGCTCAACGATATTCTCTTATAAAACCCCTTTAAAGGACGGTTTTCCAGATGAGCAAAAGTTGAGAGCCTTCTCCTACCTTGTACTGCAAGGTGCAAGTAATAGTGTGTGGCACTGGTCAGAATTCGTTCTGTAATAAAACAAAATGGGTGTAAAAGCAAATATTTAAACTGTCAACTTTCAAAGCAAATGAGTTGCTGAAACTCAGTTTAATAATTGATCTATCAATGTGCAGATCAAAAACCCAGGCCAAAATTAAACAATTATTTTTCTGAAATTATATTTGATTAAAAATTTCCTGAAAGGAAAACAATTCAGCCATTCTTCTGGACAGTAATTTATACAGTTTAGTGATCTCGCTGTCAATAATATACAAATAGCACTAATATATTACTATAATGCTTCATTTTCATTAAGACGTCTGCCAAGTTCTCAAAAACCTTTTCCATTTGGGACTTGACTTATAATTGCATAATCCCTGGGGGGAGTTTCAATATTATTTTAATCAATTTTAACCACAATACACAATATGGATGATTACATTGCAATGTCATTTCCAAAGTTACTTTCTCCCATTAGTCATCTGCAAGGGGAGAGGACACCAGAAATATTTGTGCAGCGTATTCCAGGAGGAAAACAAATGACACAAATGGAGAAGGAATTCTTCCATCTTTCAGGAGAGTGACACGGTGAATAAATATAAATCTGTGTCCATGCAGGGCGGCGGTGAGCGCTGTCGGTGTCCCTGCGCCATGCAGAGAGCAGGGAATGGTGGGAGCTTGGCACCCTGGTGCGCATTGCCCCAGACCCTTCGTGTGCCATCCCAGGCCGGGCACTGCTGCCTCCATGGGCTGGGTTCGGAGGGTCCGCACGATGCTTAGAAGCACCAAGTGATGGAGCTGGCACAGCCTGACCCTCCCGCGCTGCCCCAATGGGGTGCTGAGAAAAACAGGACAGGCCTTCAGAAATCAACCTGCTCCGTGGCTCCAGATGCAAAAGCACCCGAGCTCTCAGTCTGAATGGAACAGTCCCTGCTCTTCCTAGAAGAGCTCAGAAGCTTGGCTGGCCTGAGGTATCGAGTAGAAAATACAATGACTCATGCAGGCATAAATGACATAATCAGGGTGGATGTATTAGTGCTAAAAACTCGAGAGCTTTAAGAAACCAACACCAAAATTGTTGGATCTAAACCTTTGAAAGAGCACAGGTGGTGTTACTAGGTGGAAATAAAGACAATTTCTCAATGCATTTCTTGCATTGTGGTCTCTAGGCTGCATAAAATACACTTTTTACACTATCTCTCTTTGCTTATTTTAAAATAATAATACTAATTAGGGATCTAGGGGTGTTTCCTAAGCTAAAAGGAGTCATTCTGTGAGTGAACACCAGTTCAAAATCTCTCACTCAAGGAAGTAGATAGGATTTTTTCTTTTTTAATTGATGGAATGATCTGGAAATCATCTTTGCTTCATGTATTGAAAGCAAGACCCAAAGCCATGAGGTGCTGCACCAAGGAGCTCTTCTTAAAAGACTGACGAAATAGAAATAACTAAAATGAGATCGAATTGCAAGGATAAAGAATTGGTTCCTGATGAGAGATGGAAAGAGATTAATATTTTTTTTCTCCAGAACTGGTGGGAAAACAGGGGTGAGAAGTTAAAGGAGTCCAAAACTTACTCATCTGAGGCTCTCTGAGTCGCTTCTGGTTTCACAGGTTTTGGATCTAGTGTGAACTCGCTTTAGGGCTTCTCACCTTTGCTAGGAGAAGATTCGTCACCTTTTCAATCCTTCAAATGTTTGGTGTGATCCTGGATTATTTTTCAGATGTGTTCACTGCATGTAAACTTCTGTTTTCTTGAGCTAGCTAAGCTCATGCATTTCATTTATTTATTTGATTTGGAAAGAGGGGGTATTTTCTACAGAAAAAGGATTTCAAATAAGATTAAATACTTTATCATCCAAAACAAAAATGGAAAATGAAGATGTGTGAGATGTCTCCACTTGGTCTGATTCCATAAAACACTTCCTTTTCACAAAATAGCTTCACTGACGCAAGGTTTCAGTTCTGGTTTGACTTTTTAAAAAGATGAGTTATTTTGAAATGGAAAAAAAAAAAGTTAGTTTTATTTCCCCAGATCCTCTGGGAATGCTTCTGTAATACTGAAATGCTTTAAAAGTACCCAGAGCTGCAGGGAGCAACCCTGTCCTGCAGAAAAGCCCAGCAGTGTGGGGGCCGCTAGCTGGCTGCGTTCCCAGCTTACAGCGTGAGAAGTGATGCCTACAGCGAGGGGCTGCCCGCGTGGCAGCTCCGGGCATTGGTGCCCAGGGAACCGCTGGCCCTGGCTGCCCCTTGGGCATCCACGAGGCCTCACGGGGCTGCAGGGACCAATGTGGCACAGCTGCCACAAGGACAGCACCGCAGGGGGGCAGTAGCCGGGCCCAGCACACAGGCGCTGTCATGGGATGCATTTTGAATCCCTGTTTAAAAGACATGTAATTGTCTCAGATTCTTTATATTATCATAACTCTTCAAAATCGATTGGTTTTGGGTTTATGGAAAAATATGCAAATGTGCCGCGAGCGGCGCATGTTGGCGTGTGGGTGTGGAAGTAGTTCCCAGAGAATCCCTCTGATTGAGTTTGATTGCTGAACAAAATCTAATTACTTTCGATACACGCACAGGCTTTCCTGGAGAAGTGCGCTCGAGAGAAGAAATATTTGGTGTCCGCAAGCGGTGTTTGCCCACTCAGATTTGTTTATTCACATATATTTTGACAGTCCCAAACTTTAAATAATTAATAGCAATGTTCACTTTTCAGCGTATTCAAGGCTACCCCAGGTAACTGGCGAGGAGAGGGCTGGCACGTCCTTGTCTGGCGCTTGCAATGCAGACGCAGCAGAAGGTGTTAGCTGGGCCACAAGTCTTAACTAGCCCTTTGAACTCCTTTTTAACGGATCTGTGCCCACGCCTGCGTCCGGGGAGGCGACACATCCTCATCGCCACAGGATTTGGTGCGAAGCTGCAGTGGCTGCTGGCTCTAGGCAGCTGGGCCAGGGTCCTGACGTGCTCCCGCTCTCTCCCACTCTCTCCCACACTCTCGCACGTGCCTGGTGCTGATCCTGCGAGGCGGCGAGACCAGAGACAGCACCACAGCCCCTCCTGGGCATTTCTGCATCATTTAAAACAGCTTTGAGTAACAACTTTGAATCCTTCCCTCTCATAAGCAGTTACCATCCGTCCCCAATTATCTCCTCAGTTATAATCCACAAAGTCTCCTGCATTAAATGAAACCATGTGCTCTTCACGGCCCCTCCAGGCAGGGAGCCTCCTGTCCACCTTCCCTGCTCGGATCCCTCCTGGAAACCCCTCCTGCGCGGCAGCCCCAGCAGCGCTGCAGATCCGAGCGCCCCCCGTGCTGCTGACATCCCCAGGTGCCCCCAGAGTCACTGCAGGCCCTGCACAAGTCACGGCCAAGGGATGGCAGCTGTTCCTGGCCACACCCACCTGGACGTGTCCCGTGTGCCCATGGTTGCCTGCACATTCTTTGCTCCATGGGCTCCCAACCCGCCGTTACTTGCCTCCACCTGCACCATCCATGGGGTGCGGTGGGCCCTGCCACCCGCCACCGAGCTGCTGCGTGGTGGTTAGGTCGGAGCCCCTGTTAGCAAATACAAAGGAATTACTTATGCATTCTGCTCTGGGAACCACCATTAATTAGGAGTTTTACATATTAATTACAACTCGGGGAAAAAAAAACCTACGTTTTTTGCTCTCTTTCTGAAATGCTGCGTGATACGGTGGGAGCAGTTGGAGCCGCTCTGGAGGAAAAGGAATAAAGAGGAGCAGACGGAGACACTGTCCTGTGGGCTCAGCCACAAGTGGGTCTGCCCAGGGCACACCCGCCAGCGCCAGCCTCTTCCTGGGATGTGGCGCTTTGCCTCGGTGCTGGTGCTGGGGAAGCCAGCGGCTCCGTTTCCATGAACGCTTTCCAAGGAGAGAGCGCGGGAGGCTGTGCAGCATGCATGCAGCCAGAGCGAGGGTCCGCACTGCACCCATGGTGCCCGAACAGGCTCTGTCTCCTCCATAGCACCAGAGCTCCAATTTATGCGTAAGTCCCTGCTCAGGTGGGCAGTCTGGGCAAGTTGGCCTGGGGAGAAAAGTGCTTTTTTCTGTCTTAGCACAGAGCTCATCGAGAGTTTCTGTAGGGGAAGAGCGCGGAGTGGGTCAAGGCACGCGATTCCCGCTGGCATCAGCTGCGCTGGGCACGCCACTGCGCTGGACTCACCGCCCCGGCCAGACATCCCCCCATTTTTGCAACTCCCCCATTTTTGCAATTGCCCTGTTCTAAAGTTGCATGTTTGCTCATAGCAGGGAATCATTTGGGCTGGAAAACCACAAAGCAGATTGTACATCGGGACCAACTGCGCTGCTAGGCGCAGTAAGGCTGAGGTGCAATATTGTGCTGCGCTCACAGGCCTCTGCTGCCCGCTGCCTTGACTCTTTTTTTTTTTTTTTCTGAGGGTTTCATGAATATTGATAGTAAACACCATAACAGCAATACTCAGGAGTATAGTCGATTCTTGCTGTACAATTCACATAATTCCCCTCAAATTAGCGAGAGCGGCAGGCACACTGTGGGGAACGTGCCCCAGTGCTCAGCTCCACGAGCCCCCGGGGCACCCTCCCACTGTGGGGTCAGCCAGGGAATTGCTCCCTTTTCCTTTTGGGATTGCTGTCACTGCGCTAAATGCACTGCAGTGGCTGCAGACCTGCATGGGACAAGGTCCATCCTGATCCCCAGGGATTGGTGCGTCCCTTTGCCAGTGGTGCTTAGCTTGCCCTGTTTGCCTCTCGTGCAGTTGCATTTTGGTTAGTGCTGCTTTTTATGTGTATTTCATCTGAAGTTAAAAAAAGATCAGCATTTTGGAAAAACCCAACTCGTTATACGGCAACCTGCGCGTTACTGTCAATAACAGCTGTGGGTGATCTTTAAAGGAAGATTTTCTCCAGCACAGGATAAACATGGCATTAGCGCTGTGGACTCCAAGGTGATGAACGGCCATGGCCAAGAAGGATTTGGCCCCCAAAGCACGTCTGCAAGTGGGAGCGAAGTTGTGAGCTTGCAGAGCCTGTGGGATGTGCAGCCGGGACGGACCTCCTTCCTGACTCCATGAGAATCGCTGCCTGTTGCTCAAATACCCTGTGGAAACCATTAGAATTCCAGTAATCTTGCAGATGGGAACTTCATCGGACCCTTGGCATGTGCCTTGGCAGGTGCAGCATCAACCACCAGGAGCTTGTGGGGGCCCTGGGTCCACATGTGTTCTCTTCACATCTGCAAGTGCTGCTGTTTGATGCTTGGAACAGAAATCTGCATTTACTTCCCCAGGCCTCAGTGTCCTCATCTGCAAAATGAATATGTTTATTAGCGTTTGCAGTTCTCGCACTGAGTATGAAACCAATATGCAAAGTATTTGATAATTTGTTAAAGGGAGAAAAATACCCGGCCCTTTTGGCGCATGCTCACCTAGGTGCACGTGCAGCTGTGCTCCCGTACCAGTCACGGTTTGCCTCCGTGTCCTCAGCCCTCACAAACGCGCCTGGCAAAATGCAGGGGCTTTGGCTGGGGCGAGCCAACACCGGCACACAGATCGTGGCTCTAGCTTGGGCTAATGTGCATGGCCTTGAACATCTCCTGCCGGAGAGAGTGGAATAAGTGGGAAACCAGGAGAACGGGCAGGTGAGCAGAAGTTTTATTAAACCAAGAACCTGGTTTTATTAAATGGGAAACTGAGACTCGAGCTTGCCTGGAGAGACAGGGCAGGAAATGTCCTTCGGAACAAGCAGCTCTTCCCATTTGTGTTCTGACGCCAGGTTTCCCTGCGCCATGGGCCATGAAAGGCTCTTACTGGGGCACTGACGTGACATAAATATCCAAAAATCAAGACCTCTCCTTCTACCCTTATTTATAAATGTCCTTTTTATAGATTCATAAACCAATATAGATTAAAAGGACCACTTCTGAGTTACAGAGACAAACATCTGATTTAAACATTTTCCTGCCCAAATGTTCTGATCCTTTTTCCAGAAGAAGGATGTTTGGGTGGCCAGGCCTTTTAACTCCAGCCTAACTTTGGGGCAGAGAGCTCATTTGTAAACACACAGCAGGAGTAAATGCAGTAACCAGCGCAGTGCCCAGCGTTATTGGGCGCTATAACTGAAACGTTATTTTTTTTGCATATATCCAAAACTCATTATGGATGCCAGATGTTAAAACATATTTACAATTTTCTGGGTGAACGCTTAAGGCATTCTTGAGGAAGGATGTCTGCCGTTGGCCTGGTCAGCGCTGCAGGCACCGCGTCTAACGCGAGCTCCTCGGGATGCTTTGGAGTCGCGTGTGCCCAGCGCCTCTCCACACCCGCATCGCTCCCGTGCCCAGCAACTCTCGCATCCTGTATCGCTCCCGTGCCCGGCTCTCATCATACCCCATGTCACTCTGCGAGCTCTGCTGTCTCTGTCCCACAGACACAAGCCATGAGGCAAGATCCCCATAAAAACACAGCTAGAGCATCTCTTTGATAAATTACTGTAGGGAGGTAATCAAATGTCTTTAGCTTTTTAATGCCAGGAGTTTAGAGTCCAAAAATTGTCAGTTTTTGCAAAATTTTTGCAAAATGACTTTTAGGTGCAACAGATTCAGAAACCTTTTGGTCCCCTTCTGCTTGCAGAATGATGGGGGGTTTCATACATTATCGCTTACTTCCAAAGTTTCAGTTTCCCTGCAAATATTAGATCCCAAGCGCATTAATTAATCCTGGCAGCCCGAGAGCAGCGCGCTTCCCCCGTAATCTGCGACCTGAACCCAGCAGTGCTGTGTGTCCTTCTGCGCTTGTAGGGAGTGCGTTTTAATACCAAGGAACACAACAACTTAAATGCCATTCCCTGGTTTTATGAAAAAGCAATATAGGAGAGTAAATAGGGCAAATACCAACAAGGAAGGACACACAAGTTGAACCAAACAATAAATTCAAATAATATCACTAAATCGAACAGGAAAGGCAGTGACTGAGAGCCACTTTCCCCTGCGACTTTGGGGAAAGTCTGGCAGTGGAGCAGACACAGGAATATCCCCTTCCTCCTTCCTATTAACAACAACCATCCAGAGTGGATTAAATCTCTCCAAATAAGTCTCAGAGTAGAAATAAAACATAAAAACGAGTGGGAAAAGCCACCAGTGTGTTCTTTCACCACCAGGAACAAGCGTAGGCTTTGAACAGACTTGCTGAGTGATGGCAGTTGCGCTGCCTCCTCCCCAGCGCCTCACACCTGGCAGCAGCAGAGGAACCCGTGCCGCATGCAGGAGCTGCGGGTGAAGCCCCCTTCCTGCGTGTTCTGAACTGTGTAACGGTGCGGGCACCTGCGGGTCCGTGTTGGGACATGCTCGCGCACTTGCAACCACAGCCATGTGAGTGCACCCTTGTGCCGTGTGCATGCATGTATGACCACGGCTACGCATGCATGCGACCACATTCATGCACCCTCAGCCAGGCATGGGCACACGTGCAGCCATGGCCATGCACAGGCGCAACCATGGCCACACACAAGCTCACATGCCCATGGCCGTGCACACACGCACCCTTGAATATGCAGGGGCACATGTGTGACCGCAGCCAGTCATGCACCATGGGCACCCACATGCACCGCCGCCTACCGCAGTACCAGCCCAGGTCCCTGCTCTTCAGCAAAAGGCACAAAAAGGGGAATTGAGATTTGCAGATCTGATAATGAGCCAGTTAATGACATAAATGATACCTCAAGAACCTCACTAAACCATCCAGGTCCTACAATTTAATCTGTAATAAATACTCCTGCATCATTGCGAGATGGCTGCTCATAATGGCAAATGAAATATGCTGGTATGATAGGTACAATAAATCTGGATTTTCCTATGGTTCCCTCAGGCTAGAACAATATGTAACCAGAGTGCGCACTGTCAGGATGAGCAGATCTCAAAGCCATCATAAAATCTAAATGGGGACTAATTAGGAGGCCCTTCCCTTCTAGAGTTACTATTTCTATTGACATTTTCCATGCATGAGCCCCTCCATAACATCATAAGTCACCAAGATAAGAACTCCCCAGATTATAGGGAAAAAGCTTTAATGGAGAAGTTGAACTCAAAGGCGATGCATAAATTTTCCTTCCGATACCGCAGGAAGTCTGCGTGTGGTACTTTCTTCAGCAACTTCCACCGGGCTGTGGATGCTCCCAGCTCTGGAGGCCCCTGTCTGCAGCACTCCGGATCTGCTCCGAGGGGCCGGTCCGGGACAGCTGGGGGTGCCAGCCGTGTTCCAGCCACAGTCCGTGTGTCCCAGCACCGCTTCCTTGCTGCGTGTGACTGTTCCTGCAAGTTATGGGGAGGGTGTGATGCACCCCAAGCAAACCATGCATGGGGTCTTGTCATTTGGTAGTGACAAGACCACATCTTGTCATTTGGTAGTGTCGAAAAAGGAAAATAAAAATAAAAAAAAAAACAGAGAACTTTTACAAATATTCCCCACCTTCCACACCCAAAACAAGTAGGAGATGACACGGGGAGCAAACCGTGCAGAGGCACCTCGCACTATATAGAATACATGATGGTTCCTACTCTGGTGACATTTATCTTTACTCATGAGGGAAGACCTAATAACATGAATTATCAGGTCCCTCCTCACTCATGAAGAAAAATGGCATAAAAGAGCCGTGCCCCGTGCGCTGTCCGCGCTTGGGATTAATCCCCCGTTGTTGGTGCTGTGGGGGCTCTGCACGCTCCTTGTTTTCTGCAGGGTGGTGTTGGAAACGCAATTCTGCAGGAGCATGGACCTGGCTGATTGAAAACGACGAATTCTTCAGCTGTAATTATCCTGGCTTTTCAAGTGCACATTATATTTTTGGAAATTACTGACATAGGTAAATAAGCATTTTCTCAAAAACAGCATTCCTGGAGGATGAGTCTAAATACCCTCTTCTCAACTTGGTGTTTGCACAGAGTTAGGCAGGGGAAATGAGCCTTCGGAGAATTATTAGAGGGCAAACGCGAAGCAGCCAAGTTTATGAAAAGATATCACAAAGATGGCTGGGAGGATAGCAAGCTCGAGCCTAAGTCAACTCCGGCTCCATTTCATTTGTTTGAGGGGGAATCTGGGGAAGATGTGAGTTGGCTGCTGCAAGCAGCGTGCACACGCGTGCCGTGATGCGTGTGCAAGAAGCATGTATCAGCCTGTGCAAAGGGCATGCACGTGTGTGTACAGCGAGCACCAGCACACTATGCCTGGCAGCATAGCAGCAAACACTATAGCTTTTGCTCAGATGCAGGTTCTTGTAATATAGATGCTGGGGGAAGTGTCTCCATGCTGTCCCTTTGGGAGGATTGCAGCCTGTTGGGCTCGTGGCCAGCCTGGAGTGCGCGGTGACCGCTGGCATGAACGCCAGCCCCATGTGCAAGGACATTGCTCGGCGGGTTTGAGTCCCTCTGGGTTGAAACCACCAAGCGCGGGTACTGAAGTTTCTGCACCGGTGTTCGTGGGTCTCCCAGCTTTGGCATTTGGGAGCATTTGTGGGACCAAACCACTGGCGATATCCTGGCCTTGGTGCCGCCCTCGCTGCTCCGGAGCAATCCATTGGGGCCATTTGCAGGATGCAACTGGTGGTTCCTATTGCCGGCACATGGCCTCGGCAGCTGCAGGAGCGGGAGCTGGGCGCTCTGCGTACGCAGGTGCCTTTCCAGAAGCAGAGTGTGAGTTGAGCAGCGCTGCAGTGCTCTAGTTCCCCAGATCACTTGGTTCTGCATGGCACCCTCGGCTCACGCTGGCTGCCAGCCACTGTTGTGCCATGAAAATGGTGTTATTTCCATTGGGAAAGGCGATATCCTGTGAAAATGGGAACAAGGGCAGGTAGGAACGGAAGAACCCATTGCAGGGGGACACTACGCAGCTCTGCGCCACGTGGCTCGCATTCCACAAGGGTGATGTGAGCCTGAGCCAAGAGGTGCTTAAATCACAAGAAAAGTTGCTGGGGATTTTATTGAAATTTGGAAGTGCCAAGGTCTTCCCAGGGCTGTTTTGTGATGTTACACACATTTATGTGCAGATATTTAATACTAGGCTTAAAAAAAAAAAAAAAAAAAGCAGATCTACATCTGAAAAAGCTCTGCTCTGCATCTGCATTCTAAAATAAAAACATTTTTAAAAAAATCAATCTTTTTTTTTTTTTTTAAGAATTGTTCATTGTTCACCCTTTCCTGCTGTGCGCAGATGTTCCCTGCCCGGGTGTATCGCAGGGCTTGGGGATGTCATGGTGGGGGTGCTGGCGTGGGCTCCTGCCGCCAGCACGTGCATGGGGCCACGGGAGTGCGCAGGATTGTGGGAGCGCATGGGAGTGCACGGGCGTGCACCTACTTGTCGAACATATGTTTGTGATGTGGCAGAGCTATTTGGCTCGATGTCAAGCGCTTGCAGACATGCTGCCCGGGGCAGGGATTCTCGATTCCCCCAGCTCTTGGCACAAATGGGGGAATAGTATCGGAGTGATTATCTGTTCCAAGGCTCAGGTTGATGCTGACACGTAATCCAGGGAAGTGCTGTCGGACATAGGATGGCACCAGGTCCCATGCACCGCTGCTCCCAAGCCCCGGCCGCTCTGGTCCCTACCCTCCATATTTCCAGTTTTAGCCCTTGATTTGGACCTGGCATTAATTTGGCGCTTTGGATTTAATAAGATTGTTAGACATGATTTCGTCCTCGCTCTTACTTTTAATTAACTTTTTAATTGAGATTTAAATGAATCCTAATGAAGGGAGCAGGAACCTAATTGGTTTGCTGTGGCAGCGACACACGGGATGGGTGAGGACAGCATCTCCACGTGCTAGGCGGCGTCTCTGTGCACTGGACAGCATCACTGCATGCTGGGCAGCGTCTCCAGATGCCGGGCAGCATCTCTGCATGCCAGGCAGCGTCTCCAGATGCTGGGCAGCGTCTCTTTGCCCTCGGCAGCATCTCCACGTGTCGGGTAGCATCTCCATGCACCAGGCAGCGCTCACGAGCAGTGATTTGGGGCTGCTGTGTCAGTAGGCCCCTTCTCCCACACACGAAGCCCCATCTGAGTGTTTATGGAGCACGACCAGGTTCCCCTTCCCAGTGGACAGGCCTTGGGGTTTGTTGGCTTGGGTAGACCCAGCATCCCTTCCCTTTCCTGCATTTCTGAAACGGAGGGTCTGTGTCCCAGCAGGGGCTGCTGCCTCCAGCTGCACGAACTGCCCCTTTTCCCAGTTCGGACATGCAGAGCCAATCCAATGTTTTGGGAAGAAAACTACCAACTTAGGACTAATCGAGCAACACGCAGGCTTAGTGGGTCCAAGAGAAAATCAGCAGCTAGGAAGTACTAACGTGCTAACATATAAATTGATGTTAGTCTCTGGGTATTAACATGTGATCCCTCTCCCTTGGGCAGCTGGTGAGGACCTGTGCCTGGCAGTGGGGGGGCAGCCTGGGCTCCAGCAGAGCTAAACAGCGAAACACGACGGCAGGTGCCCATGCAGCTGTGGCGGCTCCCACGGCACGTGCCCACAAGGGCATCGTCTGAGCATGGTCAGCTCAGTACGCAGCCATCCTCTCCTCGGCGCAGCCTGTGCTCCCGCACAACAAAGCGGCTGTTTGGCCCCACAGGCTGGGTTTTTCCTGCCGTCAGAGACCTCGGTCACGCCGGGCTCAGCCCGGTGCAGGGCAGAGCTGAGGAGCAGCTGCTGCCGGCCAGGAATGCAGGATGTGCGCAAATGGGAGCGCAGAACAGCTCTCTGGGCACCGCCGCACTGCCCTGCCCTGCGGGGGAGCCAGCCCTGGGTGCCACGGGGCAGCGCTGCCGGCGCTCCCACTGTCCAGGGCCCTGCCCGCGCACACCGCAGCTCGGCACCGCGCCAGCCCCGTGTGTCCTGCCCCATTAGCCCGCTCAGCGCAGCGTGGCGTTTGATCATTAAGGAGGTGTTATTTAATTTATATTTTACATGGCACGGTTAATTACGGCGTCCCTGATTGCGCTGGTGATTGTCCCCCTCCCCAACCCGGCAATCAACATCAGCGTGGGTCTGTGGAGGGGCCAGCACACCAGGCACAACCGTCCTCTCCCTTTCTGCGTGAGGCCGGCGCTTCTCGTCATCCCCTGCCCCGGTGCAGAAGCCCCTGGTTTCCCTCTGCCCTGCTCACCCTAGGCTGTCTGCAGTCAGCCTGCCTAACAATGGCAGCCAGCGCCACATGGTGCAGCGCCGTGCCATGAACTCTGGAGCCTACTGATACACCCCCACACTGTGAAGAGCATAAAGCTGCCAAGGTGTTGCTGTGGGACACCCCTGCTGTGGGACACCCCTGCTGGTAGCCCAGGCTCAATCCAGTCCCAGCCTCAATGTCCTGCTCAGAAAGTTTGGGATTTCTTTTTTCCCTGCCTTTGCTGAGGGGTGAGCGAGGAACTGCACAGGCACAAGGCTGGGAAAGAGGCCATGTCAGAGGATGGATCTAGGGTTTGTTTCTTCCTGCAGGCCCATGTATGGCTGCAGCTCCCCTGTGATACCAGCTGCTCTCTGGGAGGATTCCCTCCTCACAATTTTTTTTCTTTCTTTAAGTGCTTCCCTGCCACTGTTTATTTCTGTGCTTTCATCTGCCAAGGCCTTACCGCCAAAGACACAGACTTCTCCGTGGTTAACATGCTCAGAGGGTTCCCTGTGGCAGGGACAGAATTAACTCCTTGTTGGCCTTGCTAATCTCTGCGCTCTCAGAGGCACCGGCAAGTCCGGTGGGGAGCCCTTGGCCCACGGCACGGCCCTCGACCCTGTGCAGCTCCGCTCACACCGCAGCTCCTGCCAGGAATGGCGCTGAGGTCGCTTCTCATGCGCAAACAGGAATGTTCTTCGTTAAAGGGCACTTGCAGTAAAATGTAATCTATATTTTTAATGAATATTTGAGAGAGAAAATACAATATTGGATGCAGAATCCTGCGATCCAGTTGCTATTCTCTTAACAGCAAACTTGCTCAGGTGCCATGGCCGTCGCCGGGTGCTGCCGGGGCAGTCGGGAGGAGACGCAGCTGCGGCAGTGCCGCCCAGGAGGCGCAAAGTGAAACTACGCGGGTGTCGGGCAGCGTGGGGGTCCTGCAGAGGTGGCAGGAGAGCTCGCAGTGCGCATCCTGCCCGCTGGGCAACACACCGGCTGAGCCTCGCTGCTAGAACAGTCTGTGTGTTCCCATGGAGTGCAGACACGAGGCTGGTGGGGCCGAGCACAGCCCCTGCGTGGCACCGGGCTGCCAACTCGCTGTGCGCTGCGCAACCCCAGCCGGGTCCTGCCGGGGATGAGTGCTCCTGCCTCGTCCACGGAATGTTGGGCTGCCAGGGCGTGCAGCAACTTTCCGGGCAGCTCTCTCCAGCTCATCCAGGGCCATGCCCTGAAACCTTCCTAAGAAACACGTGGAAACCCAACTGGCGGCACGTGCCCCCACGCTTGTCCCCATCAGGCACTGTAAAGGTGGGAAAACTTTTCCTGCTTTTCCCCATTCTCTCTGTGGATGCAGCATTCCTGGGTGCCATGTGGATTGTGTGCCTGCAGTAGTGGCCGCATGCGAAGCCAGAGCAGCTGTTTGCACAGGCAGGTTCCCCAAAGGCCGGATCTGTGAAGCTCCGCAGGCTTTGGAGTACAACGAATGAGGAGCATCCTGAGCACGGACAACACCAACCATGGAGCATCCTGATCATGGTGCGTCCTGAGTGTGGAGCAGTCTAAACACGAAGCTGCTTGAGCAGGGAGCGCCCCAAGGATGGAGCATCCTGAGAGCCAAGCATGCCGTATGTGAAGCATGCCAAATGCAGAGCTTCCCAAATGCAGAGCATCTGAAGTGCGGAGCATCCTGAGCACAGAGCATACTGAATGCAGAGCATTCTGAGCACTGAGCATCTCAAGCACAGAACATCCCAGACACAGAGCATCCTGAGTGTGGAACATCCCAAACATGGTGCATCCCAAAGCTGGTGCATCCTGAGCACTGAGCATCTTAAGCACAGAACATCCTGAACTCAGAGCATCCCGAGCACGGAGCACCCTGCGCTGGCGCATCCCGAGCGTGGAGCACCCTGCACAGGAGCCTGGCAGACCCGCTGTGCGCACAGCAACATTGCCCTCTCCCGGCCATGCGGCGCGTCCCCGCGGGCAGCAGGGAGGGAGGGCAGCGCTGCCCCTGTGCAACTGCAAAGAGCCCCGACTTGGGGGAACACAGAGTCTGGGGAAGCAGGCTGGCTCCTTACGGAGAGAGATCCCGGGAGCTCTAGGCATCACTTCTTCTCCGCACATTTCCATCTTCCCTGTTGGCAGGTGGCCATCCCACAGCCTTGGTCACTATGTGTTACAAGTGTGCAAAGAGGGGAGATTGCTATAGAGTAAAACAGTTGCTAAACATCATATCCAAGGATAAATGCCTTGCAAGAGAAATAGAGTCCCCATATTTCCTGTCCGACGCCTGCTCCTGTTCTGGTTAACTCGGTGTGTTATTTCTGAGCAAGAGCAGCCTTTGTGCGGGGTGCCTTGTGCGCCTCCTCCGTCACTCCCTGCAGGCTATGGAGCAGGAGCACTGCTGGGTGCCCAGTTTGCCTGCGGTGGACAGGGAACAGACCCTGTAACAGGGTGGCTGGAGGTGACAGCTGTGGCTGCCTCCTCTTGTCCGAGTGTGCTGTGGCTGCGGGACAAAGTCACACAGCTGGGCACAGCCTGGAGTGGCGGCTGCAAGCAGCAACACGACAAGGAAAGGGAAGGGGAATGGGGAAGAAGAGAAAAGGGAGTGGGAAAGGGAAAGGAAAAGGAATGGGGAAGGGGAAGGAGAAAAAAAAAGAGGAAAGAGAAGGGGAAAGAGAAGGGAAAGAGAGGGCAAGAGGAAGGGGAAGATAAAGAAGAGGGCAAGGGGAAGGGGAGGGCTGTGCAGATGCAGCACTGCCACCCTGGGCTCAGTTGGTGCCGGGCGGGAGCTGGCCCAGACCCAGGCCATCCCAGAGTCCTGGCAGGGGTTCCTGGCAAATGGCAGGGAAAGCCAGTCCCTTTGCCGGCCCCTAAATGTCACTTGGCACCAGGAGTCACATCTCACCCCACCAGGAGCAGAGGCCTCGCTGGAGCCAGGGGCTGCTTCTCCGTGAGGCCGTACAGAGGAATGCACGTGCCCACTTAACTGCTTTGCAGCGCTTCCAGCTCAAACTGCCACCATCCCAGCAGCAGCTCAGAGCAGGGCCAGGGAGGAAGATCCGACTGATGCACCCCTCTCCCAAGGTGCCGGACGCACTTATGCGCTCACTGCAACGTGTGCATTAAAGTGCATTGTGTAATATGTAAAAAATAATGATTTTGAGACAAATTAAGCTGTAACAGCCTCAAATCAGTTTGCCTGCACAGTTAATATGTTGATTAATGTCCTGTTAGGACTGAGACACTCATTTTTATCTCATTATTCAACTCAGTGTTTTCCCATAGCTATTGAATAAAAATGTAATTATTGCTCTAAATTAGGTTATTATTAACTTTCGCATGGTGTTTCTTGATAAACACCAGCACAAACAGAGGGCTGTTAGTGGTGAGGAGACAGGAATAAAACCTGCTTTAATAAATGGGTGTTTATTATCATTACTTCCCATGTTAGTGTTACAAAAGCAGTCGGATATGCAAACGGAAAGTGGGCAGTGTTTTAAAAACAATGGGACAGGGCACGCCAGGATGAGATGGGATGGGGGAGGATGAGATGGGACAGGATGGGATGGAAGTAGATAGGACAGGATGGGACACAATGGAATGGGATAGGATGGATGGGTGGAACAGGAAGAAATGGGATGAGATGGGATGGGACAGAGCAGGAGAAGATGGGATGGATTGGGATGAGATGAGGTAGAACAGGACAGGACAAAATGAGGTGGGACAGGACAAAATGGGATGGGTTGGGATGGGAAAAGACAGGATGTGATGGGACAAGACAGACAAGAAGGAATGGGTTAGAATGGGATGGGATGAGATGGGATGGGTTGGAATGGGATAGGAGAAGAAGGGAAAGGAAAGGAAGGGAAGGGAAGGGAAGGGAAGGGAAGGGAAGGGAAGGGAAGGGAAGGGAAGGGAAGGGAAGGGAAGGG
>JAUBNY010000082.1:601807-613141 GCA_032275445.1 Crypturellus soui | reverse complement strand
GGAAGGGAAGGGAAGGGAAGGGAAGGGAAGGGAAGGGAAGGGAAGGGAAGGGAAGGGAAGGGAAGGGAAGGGAAAGGTGGGATAGGACAGCTCTCCCACAGCTGGGATGGACTCAGAGCTGGGGTGGTGCGGCCGCTCCTGCTGGACACAGGGAATGGCAGGTGCCAGGACAAGGGGACGCGGGTGTGCAGCATCGCAGAGGAGGTGTCAGGGATGCATGACTTGATTGAGAAAGGTTAATTACATGTGAAATGAGCCTGGGATTCGGCTGTGTTTGCTCTAGATTTTGTGTAATGTTATATCAACATTGGGATTCGCTGTTATTCTATTAACAAAATAAACTCATTTTGTTTGGTTTCATTTTACTGTTGTTTTAATCCCACTGAACATTTATACTGTTATTTAATTTTACTAAACATGTGTGAATAGTAAAATACCTACAGAATTAAACTACCCAAGGATATTAGAGTGATCCAGTCCTCACAGAGATTTGATCTGCTAATTAGCCACACCAATTTTATGGATCATTGCAGCGCACTTAAAACGCATTGTTATATGTTCATAATCTCCCCGTAATGAGCTTTTATGGCGGTGCGGGTGCCGCGCTGGGCAGGGACCGCGCGCGGAGGGAAGGGCCGGTGGCTGCCCTGCACAGAGCGAGCGACCACTGCCCTGCCGCTGCCAGGCGCGCAGGACCTGCTCCAGCAGCTCCGGGTGAGGCAGCACAGCAGGTGCTCCGCCCTGGGCCCCTTCTGGAAATGAAGGTTTGGCTGGACTTGCCACCCCATTGGGCAAACGCAAGCTTGTCCCATCTATGCTTGGTGGAGCAAGATGCAACTTTTGCAGGCATGAAGGTAACCCTGCACCCCTGGCTGCTTCATGGTGCTCCATGGTGCACTGGGGTGCTCCGTGATGCTCTGTGTTGCTCCATGGTGCTCTGTGATTCTTCATGATGCTCCATGGTGCTTTGTGAGGCTCTATGATGCTCCATGGTGCTCCTTGGTGCTCCATGGTGCTCCATGGTGCTCTGCATTGCTCCATGATGCTCTGTGGTGCGCCATAGTTCTCCATGGTGCTCTGTGATGCTCCAGGATGCTTCATGGTGCTCCAAGGTGCTTTGTGATGCTCCGTGGGGCTCCCTGGTGCTCCATGATGTGTTGTGGTGCTCCGTGCTACTCCATAATGTCCAGAGAAGCACAGGGGAGTGTGGCAGAGCTGCTGGGACAGGCTCGTGGTTCAGCTGCCAGGTCATTCCCCATAGAAACAGGGATGGTGCCTACAAGCCGGAGGTGACGAGCCAACACAGGGACCATCAGGTGCCGGGGACATGGGGCCAGCGCACAGGTGGCACGTGGCACGATGCTCGCTGCTGTATCCCAGCGCAGCAGCACCTGGGCCGGTGCGATACTTGCAGCGGGCGCCCAGCCTGCGCGATAAGGCCGGCGGCTCCTGCATGGCCCTGCGGCACCGGCATCTATTGTGGCCTTGCTGTCAGTGACAGCTTTGGCCCGGCCGGCGGCTCCCGCGTGGCCCCGTGGTGGCGACAGCTCCTGACGAGCGGCAGCGTGGCGGAATATTCATGGCGCAGCTGCGCCGCGGAGATTAATGCATTAGAAATTAAAATGGGGCCGGGTCGCCTGATCTTGGCCAGAGCTGCGTCACCCGGTGCCGCGGGCTGCCCTGCCAAGGTGCTGCAGTGTTAAGCGCCCCGCTATTGTGCGCAGCAAATAATGAAAACTTTCCCCCCTTGCTTGCCCTGAGCCACCGATGAATAATCCTGCCGCTATTTGCAATGTTAACAGCACCTATCTGGCCCATCCGCTCCTCCACGATAAGGGCAGCAATATGCATTTCAAGAGGCAGCGCAGGCCCGGTGTGCGCGCACTCCAAAGGACACCTGTCACTCATGCACCGGGCTGTCAGGCGGCAGCGGCGCCCATGCCAGCGCCGCGGCTGCGATTATCTGCATGCTCGTGCCTTTCTTCACGAGATTGGAACGCCACTGCACTCACCACCGTCTGACAAGTGATTTGCGCCCAGTGTGCAGGCGGGAAGGATGTTCTCCACACAGGCCGTGTCTCTAGCGCTACGGCTGTATAGGCCATGCTATCGCGGTGCTGTCTCGGCTGCACGGGCACTGTGGCACGGGATGCCTGCAGACGCAGCGGTGATGTGGAGAGAGCACAGCCCTGGCATGGGGACTGCAGAGGCCAGTTCCAGAAACAGGGGCAGACGGGAGCTTCCCTGAACTTGCCGGGAGGTGCCCTGGAGCCGACTGTGCTGCTGTGACCGGCCTAGGTGTCACCATGGTCACCCCCGGAGGCAGAAGGCACCCAAAGGGGCATCCTGGCCCCCCTCGGCCCTTCCTCAGCTAAACGCGGGCCTCCTGGCGCCTCTCCGAGCCGCTTTCCTCAACAGCTCCGCGGCCCTTTCTGCATTCCTGAGGGAAAGCCCACGCTTTGCTCACATGCGTCTTAAATATTTTCCAGATTATTATTTTGGGGCCTCTGTGGACAATCTCCCCACTGTGTGTCCAGAGGGGGCTCCACAGGCCAGGAGGTTCCCCTGGATAAATGTTCACTTTCTTCCTCATGCAGTGGGTAGCAAATAGCGCAGAGTGACTTGGCCTTTCTGCAGCTCCACTCAAGTTCTTTCCACTCTGGGAATAGCTTTGGCCGGGGTGGAACAGAGTGAAGTGTTGTGGGCCCGTCCAGATGGGAGCCATGGGGGAACGTTTTTGTAGGTGGCTCCAGACAGTTTTGGAGCGGGTGATGCCAGAGTGGATGCTTTCCATGCACCGATGACATCCTCACAGCCACCGCTGGCCCTGGTGGCGATGCTGGAATGTTGCTCCCCATTGAGCCGAATCATCCAGCTCTCAAGTGGAGACAAGCTGTGAAAGTTTTAATCTCAAAACATCGCATTTTCAAAACTGCCCTCAGTTATCGCTCCTGCCCCACAGCAGGCCTCTGCCTGCATCCCCATCTGTATCCCTGCCAGCATCTCATCCACATCCGTGCCTGCATCCCCGTCCTATTCCACTCTGCGGGCCATGCACAGGAGTTGGGAGCAATGCCCATTGCAGGCTAGGGAGGTGCAGCCTCTCTGGCTGATTTATTCCCCTGGAGGAGGGTGGAAAATGATCTTTTCTTTTTCCCGTGGATCTCCAGCATAAGAGAATGCTGGATCCAGCGCCCGTCCCACTAAATTACCTGGCCAGGGCTGAACCCTATTTATCTTTGCAGGGAGAACAAGGGCGCTGGGATAATTTGTGGATCTGGGTCCCTCATATTAAATAATTCTTACCACTTAAAACAGTTTTTGTGGGAAATATTTTATAGTTAGAGAAATAGTTTTTGACATTTTGGGGGGGAAAAGAACAATGGACCGTTTACAGGTCTACACAGTAGATTAATGAATCTAATTGAGTCTGTGGGGAAATGCTTCAGTTTAACTACTGGAACTAATTTATACATTCACTACATCGTAATAAGTCAATTTAAGTTTCTGGAAATAAAACTGGATATCCTGGGTATAGATTTGAACTATAAATTTCTGCGAGAAAGGAGTCTGTGTGTTCATTATACATTGTAAAATTACCATATGGACCTGTCAACACTTCTTAGCACAGCTTTGTAATAATGTCATTTAGTTTAACATTGTAATGTGCCAGCTGAATTAATGCGGGTGCCTCCCTGCACGCGCCGCGACTTCGGGAAG
Organism: Crypturellus soui; assembly: GCA_032275445.1. Taxonomy (NCBI): domain Eukaryota; kingdom Metazoa; phylum Chordata; class Aves; order Tinamiformes; family Tinamidae; genus Crypturellus; species Crypturellus soui. The sequence continues at coordinate 609,421 of JAUBNY010000082.1, read as the reverse complement.
CGCCGCGGTGGCCCGGGAGCCGCAGCTAAGGAAGGCCCCAGCTCTGGCAGTGGCTGCGAATTCTGCCCACGCCGCCGTGTGCACGGCCTGCAGGACACGGCGTCGCGGCTGCTGCTCTCCCCAGAGCGGCTGCCACACGGATTCCCGCTCCTCCTGCCCTAGTCCTTGTTCCGAAGCCCCTCACACAGCCTCTGGGTTTTTGGGAAACAGGTGTTTCCAGTGTACAGGCTGCCGGGCAGGAAGGTGTCGAGGCAGCCGCATGTGCGTGGGGCCTTGTGGTGGCAGTGTGCACAGCTCTCCTCGCTGTCCCCAGTACGGGAAGCCCGGGAAGGCAGTACAGTCCTGCCCGCACCCTTGGCTGCTGTGGCTCCACCGCTGCCTGCGATGCTGGCACTTGGCAGCATGTTGCAGAGCCCAGCGCAGGATGGGGATGCAGCCTTCCCTCAATGTGGCATGCGCCCACACTCTCCACTGCCATGGACTGCTTCTGACCCACATGGTCTGTGCCCCAGCAGCCAGAGAGCGGGGCTGTGTGGGCCAGGGCTGTCACTAACACGTGAGGAGATGTCACCCGATCTCCCCCGGGCACGTCAGAGACCCGCGAGCCGCCAGCATCACCTGCTGCGGGCACAGGCACATGGGCTCATCCTGCAAACAGCTCTGTGCTGAGCTCCCCACAAGCGCACAAAGAGCCCATGCGTCCCCAGGCATGCAGCAGGGAGCTCCCCGAGCTGTGGGTAAGCACGCCTAGCCAGCTACTTGTTGCACTCTTTCAACCTAGCACAGCTCTTCTGTTTGGAACGAGTGTGCCAAAACACCCTTTTTTGCAATTAAATATTGTCACTAAGGTTTCACATCACTAATTAGATATTAAAACCAGTAGTTATTTACATTTCTGCACTCCAATTTCCACTTACAGCCATAATGGTTAATGTCACTACTTATGCAAACCTGATGGCATCTGCCTATAAAAGGATGATTATAAAAGACCTATAAAATCATTACCTATAAATTCATCTCCCTAATAAGCAACATATTCATGATTGAAAGTCGAAGGCACTTTTAAAAGTAGTTAGATGTTTTATTCCCTTGATAAAAAATTGGTGATGGAAGAAGTGCTTGAGAATAGCATGTATGCCCCAAGTAAGCGCCTCGCGCTCAGTAATTCTGGAAAGAGTGATAAATAGCAGATCCTCAATTAGATCTTTGCCTTATTCCCCAAGTGCTCTGTATTTGGGTGATATACAGTGCATGTGGTGTCAGTTGTTTCCCACTGCAAGGCAAGTGCCCTTCATGCGCCATTATTAATTGCATGAGCTGTAATTGCACAGGCCGCGTTGCGCAAAGCAGGCGCCGAGCAGCAGCACAGCTCCCAGGGAGCACATCCCGTGGCCTGCTCCAAACCTGGTAGCACCTCGGCAGTGGCAATGGAGCCATGCGGCTGCGTGAGGCTGCTGCAGTGTGCACAGCACCACAGCGGCTCCGCATGCACCATGGTGTCAGTGATTGAACCGTGAGGCTGCTGCAGGGTGCTCAACAATGTGGCAGCTCCACTCGCACCATGGGTTGGCAAGACCTGATGCGTGAGCATAGCCACAGCCACCCTTGCTGAAATCCCGTTCTTTGAAAAACTTCCCCTCCTTAATGAGGCACATTCTAAGACTATGCCATATGGTGGTTGTTTTCCACTAGTAAATAGTAATAATAAACCTCCAGCTGTACACACTGTATACGCATGTCTTTTGCTGTGCTTCACACCTTGACATGCCCCACGTGGAGCTGATTTGGGTCAAGAGAAGTCACTGTTCAGCAGGGACTTCCCAGGGGCTTAAAAAAACAATCTCTTTTCCCTGTGTGTTTGCGAAGTGCAGCACAGCCCCGCGCGGGCTGCAGCTCGGTCTCCTTGGTGTCTGAGTGCAGCCCGCTTCCTCCCCCTCCTGGTGTGCTCAGCCTGCCCTGCGCCGGCTGCATGCACTCCTGCATGGACACCCCGCGGGTCCCATCCCTGCCCTGGCCCACGTCCCACGGGGCTCACGCGGTGCAGCGGGGCTCAGCGGCCCTGCTCAGGGCAGCCGCACACTGTGAGCGCTTGCCTGCTTGCAGCACACGTGCTTGCTTGCTAAGGATGCTGTCCCTCACGCCACATGATTGCTTTTGGTCATGCAAGAATCTTTAGGTTTCTCTCCCATCTGAAGCAGACTTTTTGCTGGAGGTAATTCTGCAGCAAGGTGCATTGCAAAAGCATTCAGTCCTGATGGTTCCTGCAAAATGGGCTGCCTTTCTCCTGGGCCTCTTACACAAGCCAGATAAATAGGAAGTCTAAACTACAGCTATTGCAGGTAAAGCGTATTTGATTCCCTTTCCCCCTTTTTCTATTGAAATCTATGCATATTGGGCTTAGAATTATAGAAAAACAAAGTATTAAATGGATAGAAGCACATTTTCTTACATACATGACAAAAGTGCTTCATAAGATATAGGAGCAGAGCTGTCATTAAGTATTACCTAGACAGATAGTAGCAATAGCCCGTGTCACCGCTTTAAGGGAAATCAATGGTCCACATAGATGCAAAACACAGAGGTGCTTCGCAGACGGTACCCACTTGCAGGCACTGAGCGGAGCCTGGCTGGTGCTGCCCCGGCTCATGGAGGCAGCCGCGCTCGGCCGGCTCAGGAAGGTGGGCGCAGAGGCACCGTGTGCTCTGCACACTCTGCATCCCACAAGATGCCCCAGCCTCTCGCAGCTCGTGGGGCAGAGCCAGTGCTTGGGAGCACCCGGGCTGCCCCGTCCTGCCCTGCTCCTGTCTAGCCGCGTGCCTTATAACTCAAAGTCACCAGGGCTTATGTAATATTTAGGCGGGCATTACACTAAATTAATCTTAACATGAAAAATCTTTTGATTGCATAGTATGTTTTTGTCATTGATTGATTCATTCATTTATTCATCTCGCAACGCCACGTCCCACTTCTATTTATATTCAGCAGTGAGAAGGCTCCTGCTCACGCCAGCGGAGATGAATGGAGCACGGTGCCACTGGGGGTTTCTTGCCCCTGCCTTTTTAGGGCTCCTTTTGCGCGGGCTTCCCCGCGCCATTCCCGGCCGTGCTCCTCTGCCGTGCAGGGATGCAGCAGCTCCTAGGGGTCCTGCCCACATGTGGTGCAGCTGCCACTCCCAAGAGACTTGCTGCCAATTTGCCATTGTAATCTCACGCACCACCCTGAAGCCCTAAGTTAAAGGGAACATAGGTCAAAAAGACCCAGCTTGAGACACAGCAAGGGAACTGGAGCTCCCATGAGGGACGCAGCGCCACGACTGTTCACTAGCGCTCCGCACTGCTCTGCCTGCGCCCTGGCCGTGTGCACCGAGCAGGAGGGCAGCAGCAACTCTGCTGTTAGGGCCCATCAGGAGCCAGGAGTGCGAATGCCATGGCGGCTTCACAGCTGACCCAGCTCTGGCCACCGCAGCCCCATCCCCTCGCCCCGGGAGCAAGCAACTCCCAGGAAGAGCAGCGTGCTGCTCCATTCGGAAGCGGTGCGGGGCTCCCGCATGCACGCGACTGGGGCTCTTCATCAATATTTCATAGAGGCAGGTGTACCTAATCTTCATTTTTATGCAAATTTCCGCGTAGCCTTACAGGTGCATTCTCCGATCTCTATTCATCATCAAGAAATCCAATAACTTGGCTGTGTACTTACATCTGGTTAGGGGTTGACCCAGTGTGCACTTAAGCATGGATTTCAAATATGGGCAACAGGGAAATAGCGTATTTTCCCCCAGCCTTTCTAAATTTAAATGCAAACCCCCCGGCGTCAGTGCAGCACTAATGTTGCAAGAGCGAGTGCTGGGGAGGCAGGAGGCTCCTGAACGCAGGGCTCCCGGACGTGTTTTGGGTGCTTGTCACTGCTGCAGGACGTGCATCGCTGCCGGCCCTGAGCAAGGGCAGCACCCTGGTGCAGCCGCGTCGCTGGCCCTCACCTCCCTTGTGCTCCGTGCAGCTGCACGGGGGACATGTGTCCCCCTTCTCCGAGCTGGGAAAGGCAGCAGGAAGATGAAATTGTATTTGGAGAGGAGCAAAAGGGCAAGCCACCCAGGGGAATTGCCAGAAAGGAAGGTCTTCACCCAAAACAGAGGCATTTTGAGCCCAGGCTCCTGCATTCACCCCAGAGTCGCCGCTCCTGCAGGGTCCCCCCATGCACCGGACCTATCCCAGGTGGCAAGGGCGGCTGGTGGTGCTGCAAAGGGCAGGGGTGTCCTGGGGGGAGGCAGCACCGCGGCCCCCACGCACCCACACCCACCGCCAGCCCCTGCTGCTGCTGCGCCCGCGCGCCACAATAATATTTTCTCAAATGAAGTAGCAGAAAACAGCTTTACATTTTTGTTATCCCTCCGAGCGCTAAATAAAACCCGCCTGCGCTGCCACTACCTGATTCAATCAACGCACTACATTGGATACCCGGGGGCTACAAGTGCCAGGGAAAGCTGACTTGTATTTTAATTAATAACGCGCGGCGCGGTCTCAACAGTCGGGCCCGGGGCCATCTGCTCTGCTTTGTTCATTATTTGCTGTAAACAATTCTCAAGCAATGTGTCGACAACCCTATTTTTTAATTTCTGCTAATTCATAACATTAAGACAATGCACACTTTACTTGTGCAATAAAACATGCAATTAAACCTCTTTTAGACCAGGAAAGGCTTCAGCGCAGCTCTCTGCAGGGCCCTGCAACCTGCAGTGCTCAGCGAGGTTTCTGGTGAGGATGTGCCACGCCCGGGGGGCTGAGGGTCCCGTCCTGGGACATGGGAGCAGCTTTCACATGGAAGGGATGGGATGGGATGCAGAGGTGGGAGAAGGTCACTCCTTGAGAAAAAACCTTGCTCTGGGGCCACCACGACTGCCCCTCAGTACCCTGGCACTGCCCCCTGCCCCCAGCACTGCCCGGCTGCTCCAGCCTGGAATGGTGGCGGCCCGACGCTGTGGCGGGCAGTGCTCAAGGTTCTGTCCAGTAGTGCCAGGCGACGCTGCGCAGGGACAGCGCGTCCCTGGGGCCGCGTCGCCAGGCCAAAGTGCTGCAGCAGAGCACGCTGCCCTTCGCCACGCCGCACGGCACCTCCGGGGCAGGTGCTTGCCGCCTAGGGTGGCGGCAGAGGCAGCAAGCTCAGACTGCTCTGATAAATATGTAAAAATATCATCAAAAAGCACATAGGAACATGGACCCAGAATAAGAAGACACGTTCTGCATTAGCACCCCCTCTGTGCAGAAAACTCCGCTAAGCCTCAGCAGGAGCTGCATGGAGGCACATGTGCCTTCCCAAACCTGCTGACAGGTGGCTCTGCCCCGTGTGGAGGAAGCCATGGCTCTGCAGGGCCAGGCCAGCAAGGGTTCTGCCATGAGAGTGTCCCTCCGCTGTGCCCCACTGAGCGCAGCGTCCCTCTCACCACGGCGCCAGCTCACCGTGCTCCTCGAGGAGACACTGCCCCATGCTGGTCCCAGCAAAAGTGCCACTCAGGTGGCAACCAAGATGCAACATCCCAGCCCAGTCGGAGGTCCAGCTGCCCCCAGTACTGCAGCAGCTGCTGTGCTGAGGAGATGCTTTCAGCGGGATCCCCATTTGCTCTGCCGCGCCACGTCATCACATCTCCTCGTGTCTGTATGTGCTTTCACTTCTTGTAACTTCAAGATCCATTTTACAGAGTCTAAAAATCTCTGTAAATAGCTACGCTTTCTGTTTTGCTGCTTACCCTACTAAGGACTCTAAAATTGCTCTAAATGACTGCTCAGACTCCCACAAACTATGCATGACCATCGTAGCTGGCTGGAGGAGCTGCAGTGTGATGAGCTTCTGGTGGAAGCTCCCGCCACTGCAAGCACAGGGAATTGCAGCACTGCGCTATGCACAGCCCCTGTGCCGCACTGTCTTAATTATGTGACTCTTCACAATTAGCTGCTTACTGATTATGTGTTGAAAGCAAGCTCTACACTGTCAGGTCCTATCACTGCTAATCTATTGAATTATTATTGGCCACATTCTCAATCTCCAACTGCCCCTACTTGATCAAAAGTCCTTGTTTACCTGAATAAAGATGAAGAATTGCGCCCTATAGTATTTCAGGCAACCGTGTGCAATCGCAAAACCTTTTCAAATGCTATTTATAATCCTGAAGCATATTGTTTTATGCTTGTTTAGTTTTATAAACAACTATCCTCCCTGCAAGGATAAAAATAAAGTCAGCCATTGGCTTCTACATTTAAGTCGGGTCATCACAGAGTGCAGTGGGCAGGATTTTGAAAGGTCTGGTTTTGGAATTTATTGAAGACCAGAGGAAGAAGACTCTTGAGAGCTAACTGGGTTTGTGTGCACTGCAGTATGGTATGTATAAAATAAGGTCATACCCGCATTATCTCTATGTTGTACCTGCTGCCTAAAAGGAAATGAAGCTGAGCAGCAGTTTCTGTATGTTCTCTGCTGATATCACAAACTTAATTCAGGTGTGAGAGACCCTTTGCAAGGACATGTCATTGACTAAAGGTACTAGACAACAGCAAAGGGAACAAGGGCAGTGATCGCCATCACTAGTATTTATTCCTTCTTTTCGGTTTCCCTGTTAAGCATTTCACTTGGAATTTCACTAGGGAAAAAGAAGGGAAATGTGTTCTGCTTCCCCATCTGAATATCCTTAAGTCACATATGTTATAATATATTTGCATTTTTAAATAAATATCCCTTGTGAAAACAAATGAGAAATTATTATTTATGTCTTTGGAGCAGTGCTGCCCTGCAGGGCTGTGCAAAGGTCAAGCGCTGCCTCCAACCTCACACCATGACCTGCAAGCGGCATCGATCTGACCCTACGGCTGAAAGTCTTGAGGACTAAATCACCCGACGCTGGAGGCGCCCGCAGGCCTTTCCCTGGCATTTGCAATACGCATTTTAAACAATCCAAACTACATGCCCCGAACAGTCGTGGTGCCACAGGTCCCATTCAGGAGCAGCATCTTGCTGCTCCAGCGCACTCGCTTTGGTGAGCACGTCAGCTAACGAAGCAGCCTGATGCACCTGGAGCGAGGCACTCGCTGCATTTATTATTGGCATTTGCTCCATATTGCAAGGGAAAGTTATCATCTGCGTCATCTGGAACCTAATTACCGCGTGCCACCAGCCAAGTCTGATTTTAAGCCTCTTTAGGAGAGAGTTCATAAAACACAGCCACAAGAAGGAGGGGGAAATCCACACTAGCATGTGGCAGGACTCACTCTCCCCGCTCGCCAGGCCCCCACACCACTCCATGCTCTGCCACCCTGCCAGCACACGCCCCACGAGCTGCTCCCACGCACAGGGCTCACCAGAGTGCGCCTCCTGTTGGGACCAGGTCAGGACCACTCCGCGTTTGCCTCTCGTGGAAAACATTTATTCAATCAAAGGGAAAAATAAGCACGGTTCCTCCGCTCTGTCAAGTGTAAACTGTTATTGATCCCCTAAATGAAATTTGTCCATGCTGATCGATCAAACACATTATCTTTTTTCCCCAGTCTATTTCAGGCAGGTGGCAGCTCTGGAGCCCCAGCAGTGGCTCGGTCCGCACGGGGCAAGTGCAGCTGTGACGTGAGTGGCTAA
>JAUBNY010000082.1:596807-599307 GCA_032275445.1 Crypturellus soui | reverse complement strand
GACTCCGCCTCCCCAATGCAGGCATGCGCCCATGTCTGTGGGGAGGCCCCCACAGGCCCCCATGCACCCGCGCAATGCTCTAGGCTGTGGCTGTGAAGCTGGATGCAGATGGCGGCGTCCAGCTACATTCCCAGGAAGGTAGAACCCCGCACAGCCCTCGACATTCCAGCAGGCCCATGTTGCCCTGACACCCACATTGCACCAACGTTCATGTTGGTCATGTTGCCCAACACCAGCGTTGCCCCAACACCACCATTGCCCATCAGACTCACAACAGAGGTACCCGGAGCGAGCGCGCTGGCTCCACCGGGAAGTCCCCATAGAAGAGGGCCACCATGGCCAGCAGCAAAACCCCAGGACGGGTCCTGTGGGTGTTTCGGCTGTCATTCCCGACAGGGAGCCCCTGCTCCCACTCCTGCTCCCACTGTCCTTCCATCCTGCAGTGTCACGGACTGCTGTGGGCTGAACTGGAAGTGCAAGGGAGGCCAGGGAGAAGGGAACGGGGACTGTGGAGGCCACCCCCTCCGCACCATGCTGCCTTCCAAACCCCATGCTGCACCAGCAATCCAACAAACCCAGTTCAACTATTTAAACGTAATAATCTAATTAGGTAAAAGGGTTCAGCAGTGCCTGCATTTCACTAATTTCAACCATCTGCTTCAACATTTGCTCCTATGCACACCAGATTTCAGAGTGTCTTTGCTCTAATAGTAATTAATGAAACTGTTAATAAGATACATATATCATATTATGCTGCAATAATTTATCAAAGGATAATGTTATGAGACAAATTATATATAACAATTATAGAAAAAGGCTTGCATTACTAAATGCTGCACACTACTAACTAGTTTCTTTTCTCCTCTTAATGAATCGCTAATTAATTTAATGCACACTTTATGCATAATTTGAATTTTAAGAACATTGCTGGGTCAGGTTTTACCACTCTCCTTTACATGCTGTCTGCTTCTACAAGACACGTATTAGCAAAACATGACCCCTATGCAAATGACAGAGCCCTGCTGGTATTTTCAGTTTGAATCCCTGCAAAGGCATCTCGGCACACTCTCTGCCATGCAAGCACACATCGCACTGCATCACATTGCATTACATCACATTGCGTCGCACTGCATTGCATCACATTGCTTCCTATTGCATCACACTGAACCGCATCAGACCACATCGTATCACACTGCATCACGCCGCAGTGCATCACATTGCACTGCACCACATCGCGCTGCATCACATGGTATCACCCTGGCCCCCGCACAGCAGCCCATCCTGTCCACACCTGCCCTGCACAGCATTGACACTTTGCACCGGAGCCGCTGCAACCTCGATCGTTTTTTATACCCCCCAATGCAAACAAGTGGCTGTTCTGTGTTCTGTGGTACAACCTGCCCCTTTTGGGGGAGGCTGGTTTCATTCACAGCCCATGCTCATAGCCATCCACAAACAGACTGGCATCAGCATAAACCAAAAACCATTGCTACCTCCAGAGAAACAGCCTAGCTTAAAATCATGGAATCTTTAAAAAAGAGAAATGCAAAGCTCAGTTTCTCTGGAGTTTCTCCAGACGGGCCCAGCATTGACCCATGCAGGCCAGGCCAGGCCTCCCGGTGTCAACTTGGACAAGGGCTGCTCATGTGAATGAAACACGCACGAGCCCAGTGCTGCTTAGGAAATGTTGGCTGCCTCCTGGACACTCTGTGTGAAAAGCACCCAGTTTCCTGCTCCAGGTTAGTTAGCCCGATGCTTGAGACTTCATTAAAGATGGACCATGGAGGAGCTGGGGTTACAGCAGCTTCTCCCTACAGCAGCAGCCACCTGGTGCCCAGCATGGTGCTAGGGGGACAGAGCAGCCGGAGCCACTGCCAAGGTGAAGCCTGGAGCTGGGAACACCAGCACAGGGAAAGTTTAATACTCGCTCCAAACTTTCCCAGGTTCAAATGGCCATTTGAAAACTACTTATTTTTCACCCAGGTAACAGGCATTTTGCAGTCTCAGTGAGAGGCGAGCTGCGGCCAGCGGTGCCCACTGGGTGAATCCTACTGCCCAGCACAGCCCTGGAAGCCCTGCTGCCCTTCCAGCTGCAGAAGCACCACAGCTCACGGTGCAAATACAGCCAGACTTTGCAAGCGCTCTCTTTTCAAAGCACCAACACGAACGCAGCCTTTTCTGCCCAATCCTTCTCCTCTCTGCGCACGTCCCCTGCTGCGGTGGCAGTGAAGTCCCCAGTGCGGGGCCTCGAGACGCCGCGCGCTGTTTTTCCACCGATACAGCTCGAACTCCGGGGAGCCGCGCGGGACAGGCTCGGGGCAGGCGCGGGGCGAGCTCGCTGCAGCAGCGGCAGCAGTCCGAGCTTTCACACGCATCCGCGGGCCGCCCGCCCTGCCCTGCATCGCGGGGCCGCCCGCCTGTCCCCGCCCCACGGCCCGGGGATGGGCGGTGGGGCCGGCGCGAGGGCGGTGCGGCAGGTGGGGCCGGACCGGGCCGGGCC
>JAUBNY010000082.1:474440-596707 GCA_032275445.1 Crypturellus soui | reverse complement strand
CGGGGCGGGCGGTGCGGAGCCGGGCACGGAGCGCGAGGCGCGCGCGGCGGGGGCCGCGGCCGCCGAGGGGCCGGAGACAGCGCCGAGCCCCGCGCCCGGCGCCGCGGACAAAGCCGGGGCTGCAGCTGGAGCCGGGACTGGAGCAGCCACGGGGAGCAGCCCCCCAACGGCGGCAGGGTGGGCCAGGCCCACGGCAGCGCCGAACCACGGTGGGGACCCTGCGGGACACGCTGCACGTGCTCAGCACGACAGCACCAGCACAGAGGTGGCCGCGAAGTTGGGCTGGCCTGGGCACAGCAGCATGGCAGGTACCCAGGGCCCAACCTCCAAGCCAGTGGTGACCAGGGCCGGCCATTCCCTGGCTGTTGCGCCTGGGAACAACTTGGTGCACACTGGCAAAGATGAGGCCAGAAGGAGCAGCCCAGCAGCCTCCAGGGCCCACAAGTCCCCAGCTGAGGCACCTGGGAAGCCCTTCAGTGGCATCCACAAGGATGGAGTGAGAAACAACAACCCGGTGATGCCCAAGACTGGTGATTCCCCAGCCACTGCTCCCAGGAACCCCTCCATCAGGGAGGATGGGGCAAGAAACAGCAGCACAGCAGCCCCTAGGACCAGCAGTTCCCCAGCCGCTGTGCCAGGGAACTCCTTCATCAGTGTCCACAGGGACGGGATGAGAAGCAGCAGCCCAGTGGCCCCCAGGGCCAACCATTCCCCAGCTGCAGTACCTGGGAACACCTCCATTGGCATCAGCAAGGACAGGGTGAGAAACAGCAGCCTGGTGGCATCCAGGCTGGGCAACAGCTCCCTGGGGAACTCCATGGAGCGGCACCTGGAGCAGCACCCGGAACAGCCTGGCAAGGATACGGCAGCAGCCATGGTGATAGCCAGCAGCTCACAGCGAGCTGCCCGGGCCGGAGCTCCCAAGCGCAGAAGTGCTGCCCAGGACATCCTCCGTGGCGCTCTGCGGGGTCTTGGCATCCACCGTGTCCTGGCTGTGGATGTGACACTGGCACCCCGAGACCCCCGTGCCCCCGGGCAGTTCGGGAATGCTGTGGCTGTCCCTGCAGAGAAGGAGGAGGAAGCAAAGAGCCGGTGGAAGGAAGGAAACTTTAACGTCTACCTCAGCGACCTGATCCCTGTGGACCGGGCCATCGCGGACACGCGGCCCATTGGGTAAGAGTTGCTGCCTGGCCCGGCATCGCGCGCTGTGGAGAGCTCCTGGCTGTACTGCGGTGGTCCCTGCGTGCTGCCTGTGAGCGGGGCTGCTGCTCCCGGCACCCGCAGCACTCTGTGCTGGGCAGCTCTGCCATCTGCCACTTGCACTTCAAAAACCCAACCGAGGAGCCCATAGTGGCTATACAAAAGCTGGGACAAGGTGGAGCAGGAGGGCAGGGCCCTCCAGGGGATCCATCTCTGGGCTGCTGGCATTGGACAACCACGGGGAAGGTTGGGAGTGGTGCAGACAGGGGTGTCCTGTCCACTGCTGGTCACTGGAGTTGTCCTGGGCCCGGGAGAGCCGCAAGAGCTGCAGAGTGGAGCATGGGTCCGCGCGCTCACCTGCAGCACGGCCCCCGGCAGGGAGATGCCTGCTGCATGAGTCACCGGTCCCGCAGCAGTGAGATCCGGGAGCCACTGCCACGGCACAGGGAGCGCCCTGGCCAAACAAGGGCGGGAGGTGGCAAGGTGCCCACACGGGCCAGGAGCGGCTGGCACAGGACTTGGCGCTGCTTAACACCACCTCTGTTACACAAAATACAATATGTGGTTTTGAAAAACTTTATATGAATTATACAGTAGTAGTAGTAGTAGTATAGTGGTATATGCGACTACGTACGTATATATATAGTCAGCAAAGTAATGGAGGCCAAACTCGCAACTTTTGTTGAGTTACAGTTCAACAAGAGACCCATTGGTCTCTGCATGGAAATCCTGTTTTTTCAGGCTAAAAGGGGGAAAAAGAAGTTGCAGAAGGAAAAGTCAGTGTTTGTGCATTCTGATGTGCATGTCTCTGTTTTCTGCCTGTTGCTGAAAGTAGTCTTGTAGGGAATAGTGATTTGGACTTATTGATCATTAGTGAATGTTCTGCATTAGCAGATGGGTTGGTTGCCGGTCCTGCCTGCAAAAGGTCTGTTCTGGCAGGGAAGGAGAGGGAACTCTTATCTCAGGCTCCTGTTTAGGGATCAGTGATAGCAAGAAATCCCCAGAAATCCGTGGGCATTCTGGAATAAATTATTGTATTTTGGGGCAAGAGTTCTGCAGGCATCTGTATGCCTCCAGCTCACTGGGAGATAGGAGGAAAGGATAGTCCTCTGGGATCCCCTCAGGCAAAAGCCTTGGCTGAATTATCGAAAGGCGTTTTTTAATGTGGAAAGTGAACATATCCTGATGAAATTGGGACACTGTAGCTTCTACAAAGCAAAGCGAGACCTGTCCTCTCTGTGTGTTTGATCAGCTGTTGCATCCAGCAACCTCTTACAGAAATAGCCATTTCCTTGTGTTTTAAACATGTTGTGGATGCTTTCCCTCTCCCAAGCTGAGTTCCATGAAGCAGGGGATCCGGTGGCATGCAGGTGCTGGGACGCTGTGGACTTGCTGCTTCTTGCGAGACGGTCTCAGCCCAAGCTGCAGACCGGCCGGTGAGTGGGCAATGCCATTGCAGGTGCTCGGAGCAGCAGGTGCACGACGACCTCCCCACCACCTCAGTCATCATGTGCTTCGTGGACGAGGTGTGGTCCACACTGCTGCGTTCCGTGCACAGCGTACTCAACCGCTCGCCCCCGCACCTCCTGGAGGAGCTTATCCTGGTGGACGACTGCAGCTCCAAAGGCAGGTGAAACCCCTCATGCCTTTGCCAAACCCAGCTTGCTTGAGCCAAAATTCCATGTACTTGGGTTCTGCAGAGTGGGAAAGCGTCACATTTCCTTCACTGGGGTTGCTGAGGGTGTCTTGGGGACTAGGTACTTGCTCTGAGGATCCCTGCTATCCCTCCTGTGTCCAGCCCCATGGATTTCGCCCCAAGAACTGGTGTCAGGAGGAGAGTGTGCACGAGCAGAGCGGCTTGGGGATTTGGGAGCCAGCAGAAACAGCGACTGCGTGGGCACCCGGCACGTGCCGTGCATTGGCGTGGTGCTCCGACTCCCCATTGACATCAGCCCTCAACAGTTTAAGAACTAAGTAGTTTTCCAGCCTCAGGGGAAGTGCTGTGCTGGGTGAGCATTGGAGCCTCTCCCAAGAGCTAGCAGCCAACAGCAGAGTGGGTGCAAGGAAGGGCAGAGGCTCTGCTTGTTCCTTTTAAAACAGGCTGCACAGGAACTGCGCTGGGGCAGCCACGCGTTGGACCTTAGGCCTCGTCTTGGAGCCCCTCAGAAATGTGGAAATTGCTCATGGGAAAAGATTTGCAACCAGATTGTCATGGCCATTGGAGTGTCATGAAGAAAAATCAGTTTCAAGGCCTTCGAGCAACTGCCGGACGCGCAGATTTGGATCGTGCAGCGTCCTCGGGAGCCAGGAAGGTTGCCAGCAGCCAGAGGCTGCCCTTGGGGTCTCCTCACTGCCTCCTCCTCCTCCTCCCTAGGCTACCTCAAGGGGAAGCTGGACAAGTACATGTCGCGATTCCCCAAGGTGAAGATCCTCCGCCTCAGGAAGAGGCACGGCCTGATACGAGCCCGGCTGGCTGGGGCGAAGATGGCCACAGGTGAGGAGAAGGCCCCCGCGCTGCCCTGCCCATTCCCTGCCGCGCTGCTCCTGCCAGCTCAGAGCTGAGGGCATCCTGCATCCCTGCATGCAGGGTCCCAGCAGCATGCCCACTCTGCAAGACGCTGCCCTGGGCGTCGCCCATGGCACCAGCAGCGGCCCTGTCTGCCATGACGGCCGCGCAGGCCTGGCCACGCACTTGCTTCGCCCACAGGCGATGTGCTGACCTTCCTGGACTCGCACGTGGAGTGCAACGTGGGCTGGCTGGAGCCGCTGCTGGAGAGGGTCCGCCTGAGCCGCACCAAAGTGGCCTGCCCCGTCATCGAGGTCATCAGCGACAAGGACATGAGGTACCACCACCAGCAAGGGCTCTGCAACAGGCAGACGTCCGAGCTTGCCTCCCACCGTGCCTCGTGCAAAACGCGGGAAACGGCCCTGCACAAGCCATTAAGATCCCTGCCAGGGGGCATGGCTGCTCCCGGTTTCCCAAGTACCTCTTAGCGGCTCTGCAGAGAGGATTCCTAATGCAGTTTGTTAGAATCTTGCTTTCATTACATGGTCTTTACACCCTCGGGGCAGCATTTTCGCCAGCAGTGTAACTCAGCACTAGTTATGCCCATCTCTCTTCTCTCTAGCTACATGACGGTGGATAACTTCCAGCGCGGGATTTTCACTTGGCCAATGAATTTTGGATGGCGACAGATTCCCCAAGAAATAATTGAGAAAAATAAAATGAAGAAAACTGACATAATAAGGTAAAAAAGATGGATTTCAGAGCTTCAGAAGCCAACCACTTCATTTGTCGGCATCTGCAGTGCCAAAGCATCCAGCCCATGGGGCAGCCTTGTCAGCGAGATAGTGCTGCGGGACACGATATGTGCCTATGTATTGTTGCTCCTGGCCTTTCTAAAGGTCTTGGGGCTTTAGGAAAGTGCCAAGTTTTACGCCAGGGATGGGGTCCTCTGCCTTGTTACCAGCCTCTTCCCCAACAGCCCTGTGCTCTTGTCTCGTGCATGCAAACTTGGGCGTCTCTTTGCAGGTGTCCCGTCATGGCAGGTGGGTTATTCTCCATCGACAAGAGGTATTTCTTTGAGCTGGGGACATATGATCCAGGGCTGGAGGTTTGGGGAGGCGAGAACATGGAGCTTTCTTTCAAGGTAGGTGGCCCCAGACAGCCCCTTCCTGCGGGCAGGCGTGGGGCAGGGCTGGCGGTACCCGGAGCGCGAGCATCTCGGTCGGTGTCTGGCACACAGGAGTGTATGCGAGCGTGGGATGGGATATGTGCAAACCAAAAGCCAGGCCGTGTTACAGAATTAGGTGCACAGTCACCATGTCACATCGTTTACTGGTGTGTCCATCTTCGTGTTCCAGGTCTGGATGTGTGGAGGAGAAGTCGAGATCATTCCATGCTCCAGAGTCGGGCACATTTTCAGGAACGACAACCCCTATTCCTTCCTTAAGGATCGGATAAGCACTGTGGAGCGGAACTTGGCCCGCGTTGCAGAGGTCTGGTTGGACGAGTACAAAGACTTGTTCTATGGACACGCTTATCACCTCATCCTGAAAAACCTGGACGTCGGTGACCTGACGCAGCAGATCGAGCTGCGGAAGAAGCTTCAGTGCAAAAGCTTCAAGTGGTACCTGGAGAACGTCTACCCAGACCTGGAAGCTCCCCTGGTCAGATGTAGCGGGCTGGTAGGTATCCAAATGTTGTTTGTTTACGTGGGCTTTTGTGGCTAGCTGGCATCTGGCAGCACTCAGACAGCTCGGCGCTGCTCTGGGAGCAGGAGGCCCATGGCTGTTCCGCTTCCCTTGGGCCATGACTGATTTGCACCCTTTCTGCAGACAAGGGTTTCTGCACCGTTTACGCACCAGGAAAATATCTCTTTGAATGATGTTTCTCTGCTTCCTTTCAATTTTCTATTTGGTAGTGTTTCTGGGTATTGAATACATCACGGTCTGCATTTCCCAGTATTTTCATAAAGACAAAAGTGACACTTCCGAGACGTGTCCATCAAGGAGCCTGTTAACTGTCCCAGACACAGATGACTCGTGCAGGGCACAGTATGCCTGTAGCCCACCCCGCTGACAGGATAGAGCACAGGACTCTGATCTCCACATGGCTCTTTCAGCGCTGCAGAAAAGACGAGCTCCTTGTCCTCTGGGATTGCCGGCGCTTGGCTCGCACACGTGCAGAGGACGGCGCGCCTGGCGCTGCCATGCACTGGGGGTGCATCGCCACTAGAGCGCAGCAGAAATCCATCGCCCTGTGCCGCACAGACTGTGCGGCAGCTTTCCCACCAGCAAAGCACCAGGGAATCTCCGCATGATTCCGATGCCAGCAAAGGAGCAGCCAGAAAGCCCACTCAGCGCAGCTCTCCTGCACTAACCCATCCAGGCACTGCTTGTTGTCCCTTTTTCCCTCACCAGACTGCACTGTCCACACTGGCCTCATCTATACAGCTGCGCTGCCTGTGTGCAGATCACTTCACCCCTATTGAGAAATGAAGGAAACAGGAACAAAATGTGGGTCCCGACCATGGCCTAGGCAGGGTGAGGTGCTCCTTAGAGCATTCGGAAACCTGGAATGCCCTGCCCAGGAGAGACACCCAGTTGAGTGCATGCCATTTGTCACTGCAGTAATGAGAGAGTGAGGTTTGCAGCGAGACTGCAGTGATGGCAGGAGCCAGAGCCAGGCCTGTGCCTGTCCCCAGCCATGCGGCAGCCAGAGGAGTACCCAGAGGAAGGAGCTGATGGGAACAGCGCAGACAGAGGCATGAGGACAGGGTGGGATTGACTCCCTGTGCGGGATGTGGTGGATGCCAGGAAGCAGCACAGCAGCCCCGCGTGGTTTGAGGTGCGTGGAGGGAACTCGGGCAGCCTGCGCACCACCGCCCAGCTGCAATCAGCACTTCATAAGCAGCACATATATGTTGGGCAGGAGCTCTACAATGAAGGGAGGAGGATGCCGCAGTTTGAAGATGCTGTGGTGTCCAGGTGAGAAAGCTACCAAGAGCTGCACCTGGGCACTTCAGATCACGTTTGATCTGCCCGTGGTTCCAAGCAGAGGTTGGCATGAGCACTGTCAGCCGAGGCGGCCCCCACAGCAACTCTGCAGCCCTGTTTCCCTTTCAAAAACACACGGAAGCTAGTCCAAGGCTAGACGTCAGCTGCAGTGATGATTTTTCTGAAAGCAAGTAGCAGGGATATTTCTGAGAACATCAGGAAAAAAAAAACACTTTCCTGAGAAATACTTGCTCTTTCAGTTCCAAACAGCTCTCCTGTTTCAGTCAGTACAAAAATAAACATCAAGCTCAGCACTAAGACCTCATGTAAGTACAAATGTTTCAGCTGAACTTTTCAGATTGATGTTTACAGAAACTTTGAAGATTTTCCCTGTCTCGCTCCAGGCCACCTGAATCCCTCTTTCATGCCTATTTTTGAGGCTTAGTAGGGCAGAAAATCTGTTTTTCAGCAAGCTATGCGAGTTCCAGCATTGCCCAAAGTTACTTGAGAGCTATTTTCTGAATAGCATATTTATTCCCCGGGATTAAGGGATAAAGCATTGAGCGGTCCTGGAGAGGAACAGGAGTCGCCATGTGCAGGGACTCAGGCAGCCAGCCCTAATGCTGCCCTGGTGCCAGGCTGCGCTGGGATGGGCTGAGCGAGCCGCGGGCGCCGAGGCAGCGCGGAGCCGCCCTGGCTGCGGGACAGTGCTGCAGGAGTTGGGTGAGAGCACGGGAAAGCTGGCACAGCTCAGGCCGGTGCCTCCAGCGCAGTGATGGTCTCGTGTGCCCAGCTGCTTCGGATGTCCATCTGGTCACGTGAGCCATGGGCTGGGAGTTCTGCTCACGGGACACAAGGACACCACTCCCAGGCAGGCACAGAGCAGACAGTTGGCCCCTGTGTCATAACAAACAGTGGTGAGGCAACATGTAAAAGGTGCAGAAAACATGTATTGGGGTAAAAATCACTTTGTGGGACCCAGTGCGGGTATTTGATCACGCACTCTTCACCCTGACAGTGCCAGGGAGCAGCAGTTTGGTTAAAATGAGCTTAGTGATGATGCCCCCACTGAGGCTGCCTGCTTTGGGGGTGCCCAGTTGCATTCCTCCTTGGGGGCAGGCACCAAGTAACCACAAGGAGGAGGATGAAGGATGTTGGCATGAGGCACTGAGTGCCCACGTGCAGCATCCATGGCACTCACCACGTGCTCTACGCAACCTCGCATGCACACAACGCCATGCCGAGGCACAGGGACGTCTCTGCTTCGCTGAGCCAAGTGAGCAGTGTCGCCCGCTGTCCTGGGACCCCAGCGGCCTGGCAGCCCCTCCACTGCCTAAAAACGTGTGTGTCTTGCGTTCCTGTTCCTCATGAACACTCTGGTGTTCTTTTCTAGCTGGTCAACACGGGCACGTCGAAGTGCCTCTCTGTGGAGAACAGCACGCTCGCCTTGCAGACCTGCGATGACAGCAGCACGGTAAGCCAGCCTGGGTGCTGCGAGCTCGTGCTGTGGGGTGCCGGTGCCGTCCTAGCACAACCACCGCCCCCACCGACAGTGTTGCCCTCCCTGGGGCACTGAGGCATGGAGAGGAGCGATGGGAGATGGGCTTGCTGCAGTGAGACCTGCAGTGAAGCAGCCACCCTAATCCAGCATGGGGGAGTCCAGCGGGACAGGGCAGCCGGATGGGTCCACATGGGTGGGAAGGGGGTTGAACTGCGTGGCTGTGCATACAATGCAGCCTTTGTACACTGATGTGCAGCGACATACGGGTGGGAAGAGGGGCACTGAGCTGCACAGCCATGCATGCACTGCAGCTGTGCATGCTGCTGTGCAGTGCTGAGCAGGGCATGGGTGGGAAGGAGGGCACTGAGCTGCACAACTGTGCATGCAGGGCAGCTGTGCAGTGTTGCAGGCGGGGTTGTCATGTGCACAGCAGCGATGCTCTCCTGCTTCTGTGCAGAAGCAGCACTTCAACTACACCTGGCTGAGGCTGCTGCAGCACGAGGACATGTGCATGGCGCCAGCCGGCGCGACCCTGGTGCTGCGCCCCTGCGATGGCCGCGACTCCCGCCTCAAGTGGCTGCACATGTCGCTGGCCGCCCGGCACCCCGGCCTGGTGAGTGGCTGCGGGCAGCGTGTCTGACGGCAGAACTGGGAATTGTTGGGGCCACGGGTCTGCCCAGGGAAGGGGCTTGCTGGAGCTGGGGACTTGCTGGAGCCACAGGGTCACTTGGGCCAGGGACTTGCCCAAGGAAGGGGCTCACTAGGCTAGGGGCTTGCTCCCAGGGCTCGGTGTTTGCCCTATGGTGGTAGCCAAAATCCTGGTCTTGTGCAGAGCCAGTCTCTATCCCTTCCCTGGAAGTTACTTAGTAGTTATTGACTTGCAAACTGGTCTTTAGAACCAAATGCGGAAAAGGAGGAGCAGGGGCACTTGTATTTATTGCTGGTGCTGGGAAAAGCAAGTGAGCCAGGGCTGCATCAGTGTTGGCCCTGGGCAAGCAGTGGCATAGGAAGCTCCAAGCTTTCTCCCCCAAAGATGGGGTGCGTAGAGGCTGGCCAGCAGTCCGTCCGCTTGGGTCTGTTGCAGACTGGGCTCCCTTGCCTCGCAGCTGCCTGTGCTGCCGAGTGCAATGGGGCCTGCCAAGGAGGGGCAGTCGGGTCCTTTCCCATGCTAACGCTGCCACCTCAGAAAGTCTGCTCAGGGACACGGTGCGCAGGCGGTGGGAGCTCCCAACTCTGCTTCACGGGTCGCTGGCTCTGTCGGTTCCGGCACTTACAGCCCTCCCTGCAGACAGAGCACGTGGTGGTGGAGCAGCAGGGCCCTGCTGTCTGTCTGGCCGCGCACCCAGCCCTACATCTGGCTGCCTGCGACCCCCACAACCCTCAGCAGAAGTGGCGCTTTGCCAGCTACCACGTGGACTGACGGACCCAGCGTCCCGGGCGCGGAACGGCGTGACGAGAGCAGCCGCAGCCCCGCTCCCTGCTGCTGGCTGCGGGCACCTCCCACCAAGGCTTCATCCTACTGCTGCCACAGGCCTGGATTTCCTGACGGATGTTGCAGCCGTGATTCCAAGGCTTCCCAGCACACTCATCACCTGTGCAAATGCCGTGGAGGCTGGGGTGCGCGCCCGGGAGGACTGCAGGGACCAGCCTGTCTCCGTATGGCTCCATGCGCATTCGGATGCATCCGTGTGCACATGCTGCAGCACCATGCGCAGAGAGATGAGTGCCCTGGCACGGGCACAGACCCTGCCAGTCCCTGCTGTGCAGCTTGGCCCTGCCTGCATGCGGGGAAGGGACTGAGCAGAGCAGGGACCAGGCGCTGGCACCAGGGTGTAGTGCCCATGCTCTCCCCAGGGCAGCTTTGCTGTGTACTGGCTGTGTGCTCGCCTGTGGCAGTGCCCCAAGGAGCCACCCCTCGCCTGCCCTCTCCAGGAGTGGGGCTGCGAGGGAGCCATCGTGACCCGGAGCGTTTCCCAGTGCTGGGAGGTTCCTGTCGCCAAGAGCATTTCCCGTTGCCGAGAGGTTTTTCACTGCTGGTGTTTCCCATCACCAGGATTCCCCATTGCTAGGATGTTCCCCATTGCCAGGAGGTCCTGGCAACAGGAGCTTTCCCCTTGCTGGGAGGTTTCCCGGCGCTGGGACATTTTCTAACAACAGCAGGGTTGCCTGTGTCCTGGTTTCCCAACCCATTTCCACACCAAGGGGAGGTGGGTGCTGTGGAGCAGCCCCTTGGCGAGCCTGACCTGCACAATCCTTGCCCTGGGAAAGGCTAGGGGGAGGCCAGGCCGTCCAGCAAATGTCTGTGGCTGGGGCCCTGCTTGGCCTGTTTCCAAAAAAAATAATAATAACAAGTTGGGAAAACTGAGAATAAAGGGCATTACACCAGGCCTTTTCCCTGGAGTGTCTGTGTTAACTGTTACCTGCACCCCTTTCCTGGCGTTTCCCCCCTGGATTTGGCAGGACAGCTGGCTCAGGAGCGCAGTGCAACTCCGCTTCAGCAAGCCCTGCTGGACCACACTGGGCTCAGCAAATACTCCAGCCTTTCAGGAGACGTGTCCTTGGCACGGGATGCACACGGCCAGCAGGGCCAGGGCTGCAGCGAACAAGTGGGCAGTGTGTGGTGTCGCCGGCCGCGCCTGGCGCGCACAAACACGCGCCCGCCACAAAGCACGCTGTGTGCACCCATACAATGCAGGTTGGCTTTGCTCATGGCCGCGTAGCCAGCGCATAATCGCCTTTATGCACAGCAAGGCAGTCAAAATAATATTCAGTACAGCTGGAAACGTAAAGCCACAAATGGAAAGAGCCCTCTAGGCCAGGGCTGCCACTAGTGCTCCTGTTCCACCTGTGTCCTATCTCTACTCTCGCTCATGGGGTGTTCATAGCTTCCCCAAACTCTTTCTGGGTGACATTCACAAACTTGGTCCCAGCTTAGGACAAATCTTCCTTTAAAATATCTTCCTGATATTTTAAAAAAGACTTTATCAACACCATTGCAGTTGCACATTTTTTTTTTTAATGAAGATTGGTTGTGTTCAGATGACATGAAAACAAATCTTGCTCAAGACTCTTCTTGTTTTGACAAATACATCCGCAAAGTTTCCTGCTGAGAAAGGAGGGGAGCCCATGTGGGAGTGCAACCTTGCACCCACCATGGTGGGAAGCGCGGAGCCTGGTGCCAGCCCAGCCGCGCGCCCTGCACCAGCCGGGCCGGGCTCACGTCAGCCTGCAGCATAGGGAGAGGAGCCACCGAGCTGGCGCTCCTGGTTGCCTGGGCTCGCTGCACGCCTGCTTTGCTGCTCTCACCCGCAGTTGGCTACTGGGGAAAAAACAAACCCTTCCCTGTTAGTCTGGCAGATTTCAGTGCAGTTTTAGCAGGCAGACTCCTGTGTCAGAGGCTTTTGCGCAGTTGTAGCAGGGGTGATTTGGAGGCAAATGTGGTGAGTAAGAGGTGCGCTGCCCTGGCTGCCGGCACCTGCCACACCGCAGCTGCAGCCCAGTGCATGGCGCATGCATGCATCCGAGAGCAGGCAGCGCAACCCGTCCGTGAGCACTGGCAGGGAATGAAAGCATAAACAGGAATCAATGGCATTAAACGTAGCAAACTCATTATTTATTTCCTGTGCCAGGTGTGGGTGTGCCTGACACTGGGGTGAAAGACGGCTGTTAAATTTGCATGCTGTGTTACGAAATCAGGCATGGAAGGTGCAGGAATGGCTGCATGTCTTGGGAAGAGATGTCAGAGAGGACCAAAACCAACATGAATTTCAGCTTGCTAAGGAAACCCAGAGCTCAGTCTATAAGTGCATCATAGATTCAAACTCATCGATTCGCTGCTTGGTGTTTCCTTTCCTGATCTTCCGGTAGGAGATTGTGTTGTATCGGGAATAGCTGTGCCTAGAAATGTCGTTTTTTTTCCCTGCGCCTGGTGGCTCCTCAGGCTTCTCGGGCTGGGAGTTGCAGGTGGGGCTAGTGGGGGGAGAAGCCTCCTTGCCATTTTCCTCCTTCTCCACACGAGACTCCTCACTGTTCTCCTTCTTGATCTCTATCAACTGGACTTCATCCTCTTCAGTGTCCTCCTCCTCCTGCTCCTGCTCCTCCTCATTGAGCCATGCTTCGTCTCCCGGGCGCTCCTCAGCCTCGGGCGTGGGGGCTCCTGCTGCCGGACTCTGCTCCGAGTGCGCCCCAGCCGGCTCTGTGCCCCTGGGCTCCGGCTGCTCCGTGTCCTTCACGGGAGCTCCCGCCTGGCCTGGCCCTGCGCAACAGAAGCAGCAGCACTGGGGTCAGCAGCGTCGCTGGCAGCCGTGGGCAGGACAGCTCCTGCCAGCGCCAGCCCCAAGCCCTTCTGCCGCGTCAGGGCTGCGCAGAGCAACCGCAGGCACTAGGGACCCTGCGCTCACTGCAGCGCCCGGGGATGCTCCGTGCACCCGCTCGCTCGTGTCCCAAGGTGGCAGGTTGCACCCAGATGGGTACCGTGTGTGTCTGTCCTACTTTGGCACTGCACTACTCTAGATGACACAACAAATGGGCTATTGTGAGGCCCTAAGCACTAATTAGACCTAATTGGCTGGGTACTAACGAGCCGCCTGCAGTTGGGAGATAAAGCGCCGGTGGGTGCAGGGGGACTGGATCTCAATGGGTCTCATTGTGTCCGTGAGGCCACAATGGCGGCGATGGTGGCCCCACCGCCGACCAGCTTCCCAAGGCCCGGGATCTGCCTTGAAATCCTGCTGTGCCTGGCACAAGGGTCGCTGGGGTCTTTGCTTTATAGTCCAAGCACCACCAGTCTCCATGTGGTGATATATGGCTTGGCCCTTATATCTGCTATACCTATGCCTCAGTGACCTTATCTTGCACAGTGCCATCGTGGTACCACAGCAGTACCAGCAGCTGTCCCCCTTGTCCATGGAAATGGGTAACTGCGCACCATAACATAAGGCTTCCTCCCCTGCCTGCAAAAACGAATAAGTATCTCTACAGTCTTGGCTTTGGAAGGTGAAAACCGCATCGCGTCACGCAGCATCTGGCATTACCGTCCTCAGATTGCTGCCTGTCAGCTAAAGCATCCCAGGGAGGGATCTCGGTGGCTCCGTCTGGTTGAGTCGCATTGTTTTCTTCTTGTTTTCCTTCAGGAAACATGAAGCACAAGAGTTGGACTACACCACAGTTAATGACAAGGACTGGCTTCCAGCCCTTTCATACAGGCAGCTGATTTTCAAAACAGATGAAAAAATAGCCCATTTCTTTAGTCACCTGCTTTGCTTTTCGTTCCTGTAACTACCAGGGCAAATTTGACTCTAACCAAAGGATTTGGAGCCATTGTGCGACTATTTGCAATAGCACATGGAACATGCTGTTTTTCACAGAGCTGTACCTTACGTATCAATTTTTCTGCCCGATACAGAAATAGGGATGCACATTGCACCTTACCTTCGCACCGCCTCTCCGCACCCAAATTGCCACACGTCGTCTTCTCCATTGTAGGAATCATGCTTCCCTCCTGCACCGCTTTGCTGGGCATGGGACCGGCAGCGCCCTCCGCATTGGTGGATGCAGCTGTCCCGGCCGATATCGCCATTTGGTCAATGATGCTGATGACGGGGCTGGCAGCCCCGTTGCACTCAAGTGAGCAGGCTGCAATGGGGACGTCGTCAGCCATGAGTATGCCGGCCGTGGGGCTCGTGCTTCCTCAGGGACAGGGACGGGGACGGGGACGGGGAAAGCACCGCTTGCTATTCCCCGGGATTCTCCCCCTGGCAAGTGGGCAGTGAGCAGCTCCTCTCCGTGCCGGGCGCAAGGTGCCGGCGGCTCCGCTCAGCGCCGCCCCAGCCACCCTGGCTCATCCCCTTGCGCAATTAGCAGCCTCATTGGGATTTGCATAAACAAACGGGCTGCACGAGGGTGCTTTTGTGCTGCCCCAACGGGTCCCCCACACAAGGGCTCTTTGTGCCGTGCCCTGCTGTGGGGACAACACTAGTCCCAAGGTTTTAATCTGCAGAGGGTGACCGCTGCTGCAACGTGACTTCCTTGTAACCAGCTTAACATTCCCCATGAGTTTATGTGTGGATCACCCCGGAACGCTGCCACTCAAACAAGGGATCCGGATGGAACTTGTGCTGGGACACTCTCGGCAGCGGCCGGTGCTCTTCGCGCACTCGGCTGCATCCTCATCGGCGCTTGCCATAGCCCTGCAGCGAAGCGCCCGCTCACAGGGACTTTGCCCCAAGGAGGGGCCAGGAGCATCAAAACCTAATGCTGGCAAAAGCGGTACATGGTGACAGCCCGTCCCCGCGCCTGTGGGGCGGACTTGCAATGAAGGGCGTCTGCACGAGCTGCACGTGCAGCACCAGCTGCACTCGTACGAACTTGTGCCACTCAGCAGCCCCAAAACCTTCTGACCTTTTCTGATCATCTTAAAATCAACAATTTTACACCACTAGGAAAATGAGTTTAGGGGAATGGTTGTAAAAGCTTGTCCAAGAGAAGCAAGTGGCAGCACACTGAAAGCAGCTCTGGTGCCTCCAGAGAGCAGCTGGGTCTCTGCTGCAGGGGAATGACCATCTGCTGTTCCTATCACACCCTCTCCTTATTCCTGAACTGTTCTAGGGCCCCTCGAGCACATTCCTGCTTGGCAGGCCATGTCCCGGACATGGAAACACAGCTGCACGAGGCATCACAATGTGGAACATCCCCTGAGCATCCTCCTGCTCCGGACATGCTGCTCCAGGCTATAAGGGACCACGTTGCGGCCAGCACATGGCCATGCAGTGCACATGCCCACATGCAGCCCCACGGCAGGGCACTGCCTGAGGAGCCACGACACCCAATGTGGCACCCGCTTGCAGCGCAGCTAGAGAGGTGCAGCTGTCTGTGACAGGTCAGAGCTGCTGCACGAGAAGGGAAACGAAATTAACCTTCTGTTGCAAAAGTAGAAATTACCCAAACACACCCACAAGGCAGAAGAAAAAGCAGTAGTCCTTGAAAGTGGCACAGAAGTGGTCACTGGAAGGAGGGCTACGCCCTCTGAGCCAAACCAAAATGGAACAAAACCAGGAACGTGCAGAAATGTGAGCCCAGGTCACATTTGAGGTGAAATGCAGAAATTTGAGTCATCTGGTAGCTTTCAAGATGGGGGCTTTAATTTGTGAGGGAAAAGAATTTTTGCAGGATAACATGGCCTCGAGGCCAGCATGGCTTCCCCGTGTCCTGAAGCATTCCCAGCAGAAGGCAGAACCCACCTCCTGGTTTTGCGGCAGAAGCTCAGCAAGCGCTGCCAGCCCTGGGGCCAGGACTGTGGCCCTGGGCACCCAGAGCCACCCAGCTCCGGCCCCGCACCCGCAGCGGTGCCTGGGAAGCAGCACAGCATGGCCTGGCTGCCCTTGGCACTGCGCAAGGCTTGCGGGGAGCGCGCCACAACCGCACAAGCCGTGGGATGGCCCCTTGCCCGGCTCCCTGGCAGCCTCCGGGGCACCCCCGCAGCCGCCACATCCTGTTTGCACTCACGGTCTGGCTCGAGGTCTTGCAGGCGTCACACTGCAGCATGCCAGACTCCCCTCCCACTGCTGCAGCCACCCCGTCACAGAGATCCTCAGCTTCCTGCACTCCCTGGAGCCTGCAGGGTCCTGGCCGCGCTGCCTGACCACATGGGCACCTTGATGGGTCACATCAGCCACCTGCGCCTGAAGGATGCGCAGCCTTGGACTACAAAGCTGCTCTGCTTCCCTCTAGAGATGCTGTCCTGGGAAGAGGGCTGAAATAGCTAACATTTCTGTGTGACAAGGGGAGGATTTGGAACGTGCCCAGAGTAGCACGGCCTGGCAGGGCTTCTTCCCCACCCACTCCCGCCTGGTCCAGCAAGCTCAGCGTCCGCCCACTCTGGCGACCCAGGCAAGCCCAGTGGAAATATTCCCCTTCTGGCTGTAGTTTCATTTGCACACCAGTCTGATAAGGTCGGGAGCAGAGATCTCGTGATTTCCACTATCTCTTCTGCAGAACTGCTATACTACGACCTATTTAATCCCTTTAAGAAACATTACAGAAGCCAACACAGATTCTGCTGGTTCAGCAGCATTTATTAACCAGAAAAGTGTTGGGGTCAGGTTGCTCTTATTTTGGGTTCATTTCCGAGGAAGATTATTTTGATGTTGGTTTTATTTTGAGGTTTCTGAGCAGACTAGGAAGTCCTGCCACAGTAACATCTGAATTGTAAATAACTGCCTATTTTCAGTCAAAAGGAAGATGAGTCACAAAGGGCAAGCAGCTAAACAGATTTATTTTTTTTTTCAATTGTATTTGGAAAATACAATTACGTTACATGATCTGAACTAGCAACCTATTTCTGTTTTGCATGATGGGGAAATAAAATATCTAATTTGCTTCACATTTATACCCGTGCTTATTAAATTACTTCATATAAACTATCAATTTAATATTCACTTCCTGAAATCTCTGCTTTGGAGAAATGTAAAGAGTTAATTATCTTTTCTCAACAACCCCACTACCAATAGTGGCATTTCCTGCAGCCTTTCACACTACAGAAGATACAATTCTGTGAGGAGTTTCCCACAATTATATCTAAACTTGTCATTGCATCCAGAAGCAAACCAAATCCTGCTCATCCCTGCAGAACAATCATCTAAGATTACTTCTTTAATCTTACAGTGATCAGGTTTACTTGACCTAGACATTTAGATCGTTGTATGGCCACAAGCATCTTCTGAAATTGCCAACATGCTGGCAAGCCTGTTTTACTGCTGCAGTCTGCAGAGGCGATGATGAAGGCACCGAACACCTGTGTGACCCGTCACTGCACAGCGGGAGCAGCCAGCACCCTGGTACCGCAGCTCCCCTGGGCTCCCAGCCCCTCGCCCTCTGCGACCGCCACTCCTGTTTCCTGACTGCCAGTTTCCTCTCACCCCAAAGAGCAGCACTCTAGTTTTCCCTTCACTAATACACGTTCTTGTTAACGAAAGCTTACATGGCCCATGGTGGCCAGTGTCCCCTCTGGCCAAGCAGCGCTGGCTTTGGAAGCACCTCAGGGCAAGGCAAACACGGAGCAGGGTTGCGATGAGCGAGTGCAGCGGAAGAGCTTGGCGCCGCCGCAGGTGCCCAGGGCGGCCTTCCCACTCCAGACCTGCCGGAGGGGCAGCACGGCCACGTGCCCAACAAGAGCAGCTCCATGCAGGCCATCATGTCATGACTGGTAATGGGAACGGTGATGTTGCTCTCAGGGCCTCTCTCTGCATCCACTCTGTGTCTAATGGGGCTGTGCCACCAATTTACTAGAAGCAGTTGCTTTATTGAATATCTTTGAAGACCATGACTTCAGTAACTGGTAATAAATAGCTATAACTTTTGCATATAATAAAAAACTATTAATACTAAATATGCCAAGAAATTTTGCCAAGATTCTTCACATTTCAGAATTAAACATTTTTCATGTTAAGTAATAAGAGGTCCACAGTATGTTGTCATTAATAGTAACTAAAAAAAAAAGCCAGAGCATTTCCAGTATTGTCAGTCTTACTGCAAGGCTGGTGGGAGAGATAGGCGGGTGCTCGGGTGAGGCTGTCCTTGCTCGTGGGCTCACTGCAAGCTCGTGGGCTGTCCCTGGCACTGCAGATGACGCGCGCAGCCTCAGACCCGACTTTCCTCTTCCTCCACTGCACGATGCAGGCCTGGGATGAACTTCAAGAGCTGCTTGCGGACGCTCGGTCTCCTGCTTTTCCGCGGGAGCGTCCCAAAGTGCTGCGTGCTGCCAGTGCCCTCCCAGAGTGGGGAGAGGGAGCCACTGCTGGCCACGCTGGTGCTGCGGCTCCTGCGCAGCGAGGAGCTGCGCACGGTGCCGTCCCGCGGGAACACGCAGTCATCATCCACACTCGACTGGCGGCTCAGGCTCTCGGCCGCAGAATCCTCGAAGGCACCGCATGCGCAGGAGCCGTCCTCGCTGTCCAGCGTCATCCAGCTGAGGCAGCTGCGGGAGCTGCTCTCGCTGGAGCAGCGTGGCCCCCTTGGCAGCGCCAGCGCCGGCAGCATGCAGCCATCCCAGCGTGCGGTGTCCCACAGCAGCGCCTCGTTGTCATTCACTGCCCCTGCAGAGACACAGCCAGGAGCAGTGAGGCAGGACGGCGCTTGCAGGGTGAGAAGTCTATTCCAGCACGGACACCCCAGCTCAGCACCAACCTTCCCAAAAGCACACCCAGAGACACAGTGCTGGTACTTTGTCTGGTGTCCCCAGTTCTGTCTCCTGCAGATCTGCTCCTCCCCGCACTCTGGTGGCCTCTCCTCCAAGGGGGCACAAGGAAGATCTCAGAGACTCCATAACACCAACAGGGAGGACAGGAATGCTGCTCCTGGCACCCCAGCTCTTTCCCTTCACCAGAGCTGAGTTTCTAACTTCCCCCTCTAGGTTGAACTAAAGCTATTCCCAAGGCAATCCCCAAGTAAGAACTTTTTTGTTTTGTTTTGAAAGCTGAAAAGAGCCTTGGAAAAAAAAACACTGCAAGCCGCATCAGCTCTTGTGCTAGGGCTGATGCTCAGCCCCTCAGCTCTGTGCTAGTTGAGCAGCACAAGTTCCTTTGTAACCCTGAAAAACCTTCCCAGTATCCAGCCCAGCAGGGGAGAGAGAAAGCAAGTGGCAATCACTTTACAGCCTGGCTTCTTCCGGAGCAGGCAGGTGTCCGTGGCAGCCCCACGCGCTCCCAGCTGCAGCGAGCACTTACCATGCAGCAAGCGCTGCTCCTGCAAGTGCAGGGCCCGGAGCTCGGCGCACCGCTGCTGCAGGGCCTGCTGTGGGGGACAGAGAGGGCTGGTGGGCGCGCGCCGCATGGACAGCAATGCACCACACTCAGAATGCACTATGCCTCCAGGAAACAGCCGTACCAGCAGGCAGAGAGCATTTCCCTGCAGGTTAGCAGCTTTCTGCCAGAAAATGGGATCCGGTTTCTTTCCTGGGGGCTCTGGCTGAGGGACTTTAACCATTCAGGAATGTAAATACTTTTATCCCAGGGCTGCACGGGCTCAGTGGCACCGCAGCCACTGCTGAACTGCATGTGCCATGCACAGACCAGGCACGATGGCAGCGCAGGAGGTGGCAGCAGTCACCAGCGGCTCCTATGAGTGCAGCACAAAGTGCCGAACAAACTGAATGGTGTCAAAATTTATTGGTTATTTAAAATGCTAGCTAGCTCCTAATCTGTCAAAAATTAAAAAGAGGTCAAAGGTATCAAAAATGATTTTTTTAAATAACCTAATTATAAGGAAACCTGTGAAATTTTCCCAAATGTGACCTTTTTTTTTCTATAAAGGAAAAAAAATCTCTGGAATCTCTGCACCTCTGGCAGGACACAAAAACTTCTGTCTTGACAGAAAATGCCAGGTTTTGGAGGGCCCTCCCAGCCCTCCCAGTTTGGAGCTCATGAGCTCCAGCAGCGAGCAGCATGTGGCTGCTCGCGGTACAGACCACCTGCAACAGCACCGTGCACATGCAAGCCCATTCCTTCTACCTTCAGCAGCTGCAGCTTCGTCTCCAGTTCCATTTTCCTCCGAAGCAAGGCCTCATTGATGGTCTCCAGTCTGTGAAGAGCAAAGCTATTCAGTGGCAGAGCACAGAGAAGCTATTTGGGCATTTTTCACACTGCTCTTGAGCTTGGACGGCCCTCTGTGATGCCTCACATGCATCAGAGCCCCATGAGTCACTGTCCTCAGTGTTACTAGTGCAAGGGGAGTCAAACTGCCCTGGAAATTTTCAAAAATGAGGGTGTAGACAAGAAAAAAAGAAAAAAAAAAAAAGAGAGAAGAGGAGAAAATACGGGTTAATTTCCAAAAACGAGCCAGCAGATGAGAGGGAAGATAGGATTAGTGGGAGGGCAGGAGGAAGCAGCCGATGTCCTGCCGCAAGCTCTGGGACAGGCCCGGCTGGGACGCAGCCCCTGCCGCGTGCCGCGGGACGGGCAGACCTAGGGTGCAGAGAGCCCGCAGGAGCCTGCAGTGCCCTGCACAGCTCTCCTCACAGCCATCCCTGTGCACTATGCGCTGCCCTCTCCGCCTCAACCCATGTCCTTGAAACACGAGCCTGGCATGGCCAAAACACACCTGAACTCTTGTGTTTGGGACAGCATGAGCACCGCTGCTAGGTAGGGATTTCTGGGCTTCCAGAAAGAGAGACCAGCTAGGAGCAGCTGGAAGGAGAGAGGCCTACCTTAAATAATTCCCTGAAGATTTTATCAGGTCTACTATTTGCTTGTGACTGAAGCCATCAGTGTTCACGCCGTTGACATTGGCAAGGATATCACCTGTCAGAGTTAAGCAGAGGCCAAATCAGCTTCTTCAGCAGATGGAGGTATTTCCTCATTCTCCATAGAGCTCACCAGCAGAAAAGCAAATAAGGCTACCCACAAAAGGAAAATATGAACTGTTACCGATCTGAAGGCCAGAAAAATAGGCAGGACTTTCCTCTTGAATTTTGCAGACACAAGTGCACAGCTCCAGGGAGTAATCATTTTGGTGTGGAAATCTAGTAGTCTGTGAATACCAAAGCGACATCACCAATATCAAAGCCATGAAAACATTTAAAAATTAAAATACTATCATACAGCCTAATTTGATTTCATGGTCCTGCTTTAGAAAAGCCTGTGATGCACAGGGTATTCTTGATTTATAGATTTAAATCTGTATAAATAATTCTATTTAAAATTCAATACCTGATTATCAACTGTGACATGTATTTTAAGAAAAAAGTAGGTAAAATATAAGTAAAATAAGTAGAAAATGCAACTTGATCTGTAATAGCTGCAAAGACAGGAAGACTGAAGTTAAAGGTCATGGAAGTCTAAGATAGACAAATCTACCTCAGATACAAAAAGACATGTTAGATTCTCATATTTTCTCAGTCAACATGGAACAAATACGGATGAAGACTGGAATGACTTCAGAGTTCATCCACATAAAAAGATTTCTGATTAGACCAAGAGTAAAACTTTCAGCTGAACTAAGACAGCCAAGTAAGTGAAGCATGAGAACTCTGAAGGACGCGCAGTGCACATGGAGAACAGCACGTCTCACTGCCCTTTTTTCACCCTGTTTCAAGGTAGTGGGTCTCACCTATTGAATGCTCAGACCATCTCGAGTGACATTAACTGGACAGGCGGGATGGGATCCATCACTCCTAGTCTAAGGCACCTGGAAGGAGGAATCTAGTCACCCAGGCTGTACCCAAGGATGTCCTTCCTGGTCTGCTCAAGCTTCCTCTCCTCATGGACTGCAGACGAGCAAGCACTTATTAAAGAGCTTAACTTATGGATGGTTAAAGTGAGGGGAGATAAATGCTGCTGTGAGGCCCTGGTCTGCAAACACCAGGCAGATTCGGGGCTGCGTCATATCAGTCTTGCTTTCAAATTCCATTTCAAAATGGGAAGTACTAGAAGAATCAGTAAAATGAGAGAAACTCTGGCATTCAGTCATCACTATGATTCTCAAAAGCTCCCTGTGGGTGGTAGACCTGAAGTTTCACATCATCTTATTCTGGTTTGCCTAGATGTAAATTATAGTATTGAAATTATATCTTCTAGATAATACCAGAAAAACACTGCCTCTTCATAGCCTAGGCTTTCTAGCAAAACATTCACAATGAGTGTACATTCAGGAAGAAAATATATCAAGAACAATCCTTGTTAATCAGGGAATGTCACAAATAGTGAAAATCTGCCCTGTCAGTTTATACAAAAGCCCAACAATTGACTCAATTATTTTCACTTCTGAAAGCACTCTGCTATTCATGAGCTGAACACTTACCTCCCTTATTAGTCACAGAATCAAATTTGAAAAAGTTAAGCTTTCCTAATATGTAAATTTCATTAAACACAACATTTTCCCTTTGTGCACCCACATAGGTAAATGCTTTGAAAATGCAAAAGAGAAGGGGTGGTAGGAAGGCACCTAAATGCTGGTAGGACAGAACCAACTGCTACTCTCGTAAACTTGTTTAGTAGCTTGTTAAAACGTCAACTGCTTACTCAAGAATAGCTCATAATATGCTATTCCTATATATTCCACTACCGTTACTCACAGAGTTTATTTTGTAAGGCTGTAATCATGCTGTCTTTGCAAACAGACGTATGAGAGAATACATATGCTTAGAGGAGCAGTAGCGCTCTGTTATGTACTAGATTCCATCTGAGTCCAGCTGCCATTTAGGAAGAGTCCTTTGATGTTTTCCATAACCATCCAGCCATGAAAACAACAGCATTTTACACTCACAGTGTGGAAACAGCACGAGCACAATCTGTAGTATGTGTTGTTGGAAAGGAAAAAGGCTCTTATCATCTGCATATAGTATCTAAAAACACTAAAAAGGGAGCTTTTAGAGGCCTCTTCATCTGGAATGGACCTCTCGGAGAAAATTCTACAGAACAAAAATCTATATTTTTTATTTCTTCTAATCAGATTTGGTGTTCCTATCTGGTGATATACTGACTTCTACTCAGCCCTACTTGCTCTGATAACCCTCAGTCCTACTCCCCCTGTTTACCCTCAGCCCTACTCTCCCTGTTTACCCTCAGTCCTACTCCCCTTCTTTACCCTCAGTCCTACTCCGCTTATTTACCCTCAGGCCTACTTTCTACAGAGAATTTATGATTTACTCCAAAAAATACAAGCTTAGCAGTTATTTATTAAAATGATAATTAAAAAAGGACTGTGTATCTGCTTCTAAAATTTATATCTGTGATATCTGTGTTTATTTTAAAGGCAATATGAAAATATCACCATAATGTGTTTCTCAAGAGTTTTTGTTCTATGAGTATATGAAAATATTTCTTTCCCCAAATATTCAAGCATTTGTATCATTTCAATTACGACACTAGGTTCTCTGGTGTCTTTGGAGAAGTGATGCCCTTAAGAGGGCCGCAACACCGTGCCGCTGTGGGTGGATGTACCTGAATCCCTTTCAGGGCAGGGATTGTTAACTCCCGTCAGCACAAAGCATTTCACATTAGATACCTGCAGATTCTACAAGTGGAATTTAAAGGGATAGATTATTCTAGTTAATATTCACACCTACCCCCACCTTCCTTCGGGCACTTCCTGATGAGCTGCTGCCCTTCTCTGCCTCCTGCAAACTTAACCTAATTTTGACCAAGGATAACTTTGAGGATGTGACACTGAAAGAGTGTGTGCCATATTTTACATTCAAATGACTCCACTCATTTATGTCCTACCTGAATTTCAAACCCAAATGTCTCTTTATCTTCTTTGACGATAGCAACTATGTTTCTGTAAGGAAAACACACAGAACTGCATATAAATGCTGGACATCACATTTCTTGCACTGCTTATTTCTAAGGAATACAATCCTGGCCCCTTGGTCACCGCTGCCTGTAATAGTGGAGTTATTGGTGCCGATATGGCCCAAACGCCCATTTCCCTATTCATGTGACATCTTAAAATGTCACCTGCATCCCAGGTACGAGGCACCAGCTGACCTTGGCTCTTTGCTCTGCCTCGTCATCCCTTTAGGGTTGCTGAACATCACAGTTTCCAAGATCCACATGTCACAGGAAAACTTGTTCTGAATATCCACCCTCTCCCATATGCCAAGGAACACAAATAGCAGCAGTGGAAGGAGAGGAAGGTCTTCATACCTTTGTGGTGCAGAGGAGTCCCCGAGGGAGCTGGAGTGGCTCAGGCCGAGCTGCAATCAGAAATGAGAGCACGTGGGTCACTGGTTGGGGTCCCTGAGGAGCTAATGCAGCGGGGCAGAGGGCACGTGGCCCCGCTTCCTGGCCGTCCCTGCCCAGCAGAAGAGCTGGGAGCTCCCAACAGGAAGGCTGCGGGTGCGAGGAGGAGGAGGATGCACCCGCGTGGTGTTTTCTCACTCTGTCGACACTGCTGCAGAAGGAGACCGAATTTGGGAGTCCCATCAAGGATGAGGAGCTGCCTCCCCAGGCAGCCAGTTGTGCTGAGGAGCAAAGCAGGATGGGGCGAAGGCGCTGGGCAGCTGACCCGAGCAAAGTGGAGCCAGAGCCCTGCCCCTCTGTGAGCTGTGTGCTGGCAGGGATGTGGGCCTGGTGCCAGAAGTCCCACAAATAGGACACAGCTTGAAATAGAGCACCTAGCTTTTCCAAAGCCCACAAATGGAGATTAGTGCGATGAAGAGCTAAGCTGAGATATGAAGAGATATGTGCAGGATAACACACAGTCATTCAGAAAGCCACTTCCTAAGAGCCATCTGCAGGCTCAGGTGTGCAAAGGCAGCCCACGCTGGCCCTGCAGGAGGCCTGAAAGAGCTGGCGCCCTCGCTGCTCAGGAATCCTTTCCCAGAGCCACCCAAGCGCTGCTGCTCCTTCCCAGACAGGTGGAGAGCTGTTCCCTTTAGGAACAGAGTTGGTGTCACCTCCCGCCAGGACGTTTTGTTGGGAGTGGTGCAAGAGGAAGCATCAGCGTGTGAAGCACAGCATGAAGTGTAAGAGGCAGTCATTGAGAGAATTTTTGTTTATTTTTATTACCTGGGAAATTCAATCCTGGAAAATGCAATACATAATCTCTTTGATTTTTCCAATCTCTTTAAATATAAAATTGGAGTACCTCAAAGGTCCTAACGCAACAGAGCAACAACAAAAAAAAATGAAAAAAGGAATTGGGGCACACTGTAGCACTGATTCCGTCACTCAGCTGTATGAACCCACAAGTGCTCAGGCATCCTCCCTGCAAAGCAGCCATGCGATACCAACCCAAACTTCACTGGCAAAAATTGGCCACCTGCTGTCTATCCCATCTTATATGGAATAAGGTTGAAAATTGGCGATGAGCTCCTGCCAGTCAACATGAAACGATGCAGCGCTCATGCTATTTTGTGCCAAGGTGCTAATTTGACACCTTCATAATTAGCTTTTGGAAACTCAACAATACCGATGTCAAGAGGAGAGAAATCTGCAGCATAAGCAGCTTGGTTGAGGGACACTTTCAGCAATATCAGATCTGAAGGCAGGAAACTGCTATCAAGGGTGATGAAAGAAGCTACTACAAAAAGCCGAGGAGAACAGGTAGAAAATTTGAGGCTGAATTCCCAGAAAATCCTTCCGCCTGCTTAGAGTATAGAGCCCAAATAATTGCTGGGGATTTACTTTCTTAGGACCCGTGAGGAACTGGCAAGGCAGGAAGCACAGCCTTAAGAAAACGCCTGCATTTTGTACGCACATGAGGTGGAAGCACCTTGGGCCCTGCTGGGTCCAGAATCCAAAATCTTGGTTTGCCATGTTAAGACCTTTACTTATTCCCTAAAAATCTGCAGGCATCTGCAAAACCGATCCCTTGCACTGCTGTGGGCAGGGGCAGGAAGCACCCACATTGTGGTACGAGCAGCTGTGGTACGGCCAAGCTGTGGTACGCGCTTGGCCAGGTAGGAGCGTGCCCAGGAGCACTTCGGAGGGGCGGGATCAGCATGAAACACTGTCCTTCCCAATGCTGAGGGATTATGTTGCCCCTGGCAGGTTTGCGGCGTCAGACACTGGGATGAAGAGCGCGTGGGGCGACAGCCGCACCAAATCGCAGCATGGCCTCCTGTGCAGCACTCGGAAACGCGCGAGCATGGACAGGGAGCGCAGCCGCAGCAGAGCGCACAGGGGGAGCCTCGGGCAGCCTCGGGGACACTTGCAGCTCATTCCTGGTGAGCATGGCCTTGTCACAGCCGCGATCGCTGGCCTGTCTGAACTGGGAGCAACAACCGCAGCTCTTGCTTCCTGCCACAGGCTGCTGCGAAGCAGCCACTCAGCATCAGCATCCCTCAGTATGGCTCCATCTGCCTCTGCGCTGCCTGCCTTGCTCCAAGACCCCATGCGTTCCTGCCGCCGCATAGAGCAGAGCCTGCGATGTGCAAGTTTCCTGGAAATAATCTGTTTTTAGTGTTGCAAACATTTGCTATTTTGGCTGCTTCCGGCTACACAAGTAGACAGAAGTTGGTGTTTCTTGGCTGACATTTATAGCAACAACAAAAGTGAGTTTTGCCTGGCTCCAAACAGAGACTTGCCACCTGCTGCAACACAAGCAAAAATAAAAGGGACAAGCAAACTGGCACCATTACTTGTAGCAAAATATTCAAAATTTAGGTGGAAATAACTCATGGCAGGTGCATACCAAAGTCCAAAGAGGTCCCTATACCAAAGAAAGTTCAATTTTGAAGAAACATGTGGGTGGCAAGAGCCTCTTCTGACTCAGGGCACAGCTACAAACCAAGACGTGGTGAGGCCAGAGAGGAAGCCAGCACATAAGCACACTGTGAACAACAGTCCCAGGGCAACGCCACTCTTGGGAGCTCTGCCCGCTCACGCAGGGCTAAATGTGCGCTGCAGAAGCCCCTCTCACACACCAAAATCAAGCAAGAGCTGACCCTGGCCCGCTCAATTCCATAGTAAATCCTTAAATCGCTTTGGAAATGCTGCAGCCTACCCAGCTGCACGCGCAGTGGCGCAGCAAGGTCTGCGTCACGTAGCACGCGGGTGCACCTACCTGCCTGCGCCCTCGCGGCAGCGTCCCCACCGTGCTGGCCAGTGCGTGGAGCCGGCGGTTGTCCAGCAGCTCGGACGGGCCAGCCGCAGGCCGCTGCTGCACGAGCCTCCGCAGGGACATGCTGGGAACCCAGTGCCAGCAGCGCCGCGCGCAGCGCAGGAAGCGGCGCACTCCCCGGCTGTGAGAACGGAAGGAGATGCGTGACGTGTGGCCAAGGAGTGTGCACACAAATCCCTTCTTGAGATTCCTGGTGCTGCCCAGCGCGGCTTACAGCCCTGAGGGCTGAGTGGGGCTCGGCAGTAGCGAAATCTGCTTATTTTGCCATTCCTCTGCACAAGTGCAGCTCTCACCACAGAGCTGCTACTTTCTTTAAGAACTTTTGTTTCTAGCACGCGCTTTGGCTTGGAGAATCACCAAGGTTCCTATCAATGGTTCTTGCACTTGCTCCGCACCCGCTGTGTTGCTCCAGGTACTTCCCAGCAGGGAGGGCAGCACTGATGTTTGCACTGGATATTCGCTTCCCTTTGTGGCTCCCAGTCACAGGGAAACCAGAACTGAGAGCTATGGTCTGGAAGGATGAGCTGGAAGCGCTGCCCAGCCTGTGCTGCACAACGCCAGGAGTGAAGGGCGCACGTTGGCACAAAGAGGCAAGGTCGTAACCTGCAATTACTCAGAGCAGAGAGAAACGTAAACACAGGGATCGGGACCCAGGCCAGCATAAAGCCTGGGCCGCTGCTCTGAGACCCATTTCCTGCCCTGTGAGCCCTCGAGCTCATTGGGTGAGTGCACAGCGGCACAAACCCCAGCCCTGAGCTGCGCCTGGGGCATCTCCATGGCACAAAATGTCATCCCCATTGCACAAAATGTCATCCAAAGTGACCAGGGAACTTACTCAGTTCTGCACAGCTTCACCTCAGGGAGATCTGCTGCTTTAAAATCAGATTTTATGCTGGGTTCCCCTCTTGGAAAGATTTCTGTGCCAGCAGCCAAGAAGTTTGAGAAAGTTCATTCAAATTTGTTTTGAAATTTCTGGTTCTTTTCCTTTTTCCTTCCAGATATCCTCCTACCTGCTGTTCATTTTGGTTGTTATATTAAGTACCCAAATAACACAAGAATCTCCGAGCTGACCCGCAGCCTTTCCCTTGCTGCTGCTCTGACCACACCAGAGTGTTTGGGTAGGCGACCACCTGTGGCCAGAAATTTCCTTCTGGTTCACAAAAAAGGAAGCTGTTTCTGCTCTAATGCTGAGGGTAGGTCCATTTCTAAACTACAGAGCAGTGCACGTCCCATCAGGATGCCAGCCCAGGGCGAGGGTCAGTAAAGATCCAAGCATGGAGGGATGGATCTCCAGTAAAAGATCAGCAAAGTTGGAATCCTGACACTCCTCTTTTCTTTTCTGTTATCTGGTGTAGCTGATTCTAACCGTGTTTCTGACACACTCCACCTATCCCTCCCCACTTCCTCCGTGTGCAGGGCGCGCAGGGCCCCGCACTTCCTGCCGAGCGCAGGCAGCACCTCCACGCCACAGCGTCGCTTGCAGCGCTCGCTGGAGCGCGCCGGCTGCACCGCACTGCCCTCGCAGCGTCGCTCACGATGCTCGCCGGTTGCACCACATCACCTTCCCAGCACAACTGTGGGGCAAGGTCACAGGCAGTGGCCCACACTTAACAGGGGGGACATTGTGCTGCAACATGTGACATCTCATGTTTCTTTTCTTGTTCAAGCAAAACTGGTAACTATAAGAGCAAGGTGAATTATTCTGTAGGAAATACAGCAGACTGCGTATTATGTGCTCTTGAAAAAATTTTGCTTCAGAAATATTCAGTGCTAGAAAGGTATAAAAATGGTGTGGAAAAAGACCCCAGTTTTGTATAAATTTGTATATTTGAGCAAGGAATGATTTTCTAGACCCTTGCTGAGACACTTCAGCAGGCCTCACTTGCAGGACTTGCAAACCCTGAGGACTAGAACAGGCTCTGGGGGGAAGCTTCATGCACCAAGAGCTCAAGGCCAAGGAAGACCCCTGGAAACACCCACTAGCAGCGCCCGAGCACCGTCCCTGCATCTCCGCGGTGTCTGGGCACAGCGCGCGCTAGCTGGGGCTGCTCTGTGGAACCTGCTCCTGAGTGCGTGGGACCATGTGCTAGTGCAGCGCCGTTCTCTTGCTGCGTGGCCAGCTTGGGTCTGACCAAAGCCCCTTAAATTCTGATCTAGTTATTTGCATTTCTTGAAACAAGCGCTGCTTTAAAACATGAAAGTTGTTCTGGCCCCATACTGAAACAGTCATTTTTTGTCAAATCTGGAATATTTCAGTATTGGCAATGTCAAAGCTCTTTTTAATAGCAGAGATTTTATCTAAATCACTCCTTTCCTGTAAACAGCCCCACGTTAAACAAGCCTATCCCACCACAGGCTGGGTGGCAGTGAGACCAGACGCCGAAGCAGTTTTCCCTGCAGCCCATGGAGGCCCATCGGGACCTCAGGAAGATCCTGCATCTCCTCACAGCTGCAGGGGCCAAGCATGTGTTTCACTGCCACATAACGCGCAGGACTGGGCTGCAGGTACTTACGGGATGCCGAGGCACGTCTATCATCACTTGCAAGAAGGTCTTGCTCTGAAATGAAGAATATGTTTAATGAATTCAGTTCCCTGCAGCCACCAGCTTTGGAGGACAGAAGAAAAGATGTGAAATGGAAACAGAGACAGTTAATCCGTGGCACTAGCAAGAGTCGACACCTTCCTTTGCATCCCCCTTTCCTGCATCTCTGCCAGGGAATTTCCCCCGCACCAAGGGTGAGACCACCCCAGGTCACACCTATGTTATAATCCTAATGGTCTAAAAACAAAATGATTATATGTAGAGGCATTGCTGAGAAATGGGTTTAACATTTGAACAGCGATGGGCAGGGTGGCTGTGATTAGTGATAGGATTGTCTGAACAGGATCGCTGTGCATTTCTATGGCTTTCTGCCTGTCATTCTATTTCCATTCTCTTCCATCTGAAAATGCTGTTTGAGATGGAAGATCTCTCTGGTAATGTGCCAAAACGCAGGCTAGCAAGCCAGGCGCAGAGAGGGTCCCAGTGAGTGATGGCCCTGCTGACACTGCTCTGCCTTTCAGCTCGCTGCAGAAAGGACCAATATTTTGTGCTGAGTTTTACTGTACCCAGTAGAAGTATTTCCCTTACTAAGCACAGCTTGATCAAACTTTAAACTTTAAAATGTTACATGAAAGCAATCTGAATTCAGGTTTCTGACAAAGAGTTAGCATCAAGACCCATCCCACTCCTAAACCACTACCTTTCTACCCTTCCCCCCAAATAGCAACCCTTTGTGATATAAACAAAAGGAACAACCAAATTAACTCCTGTGCAGATGAAAATCTTAATTAAGACATTTTAATTTTAAATAAGATTTAACTTTAAGAGGAAGATTTCTAAAATCCATTAGTAATACCATTCAATAATCTATATGATTCAATTCCAAGTAAAACTGCAGAATCTAACATTTTTCCTGTCTGTATTCCAAAAGCAAAGAACAGGGTGGGAAGAAGTAAAAAAAAAAAAAAAAAAAAAAACAGATGTGTGCATGATAAATGCATCTCCAGATTAGTGCTGTGCCTGTTTCCCAGCTCGGGGACGGATGTTCTGTATGGGCTACACAGGCTGTAACGTGGTTTGGGTTTCCTGGCTCCAGCAAGGCAGGACTGTTGACACAGCAGTATATTTCCTCCCACAAACAAATTACCAAAACTCTAATCTACACAAAAGTTAGGTAAAAATCCAGATTTCACAAGGGACAGTGGTGACACAGCAAGGAGGAAAACAATATTCTTGAATTATCCTGTATTTTATGGATCCTTCACCCTCTGTGCTGCTTGTTCAGAGGGCAAAGGAAAAAGCAAATCTAGCCAGGAGGAATATGGCTGCCTAATTTTCCAGAGGAAAATGAGCTTTATCTGAGGGATGGCATCTGTTTGCGCGCTGCAGGCAGAGCAATGCCAAGAGCACCGTGACTCAGAGCCCCTTCCTCCTCTCCTGCTCACCATCGTTCTTCGTGGTGCTTCTGAAATGAACACAGCACCTCTCAGTTCCTCAAGCAACCCGCTTTGACGGTTTGAAACCAGGTGACTCATCTCCAAACAAGCTGAGAAAAGAAACAAACAAAATCTTCCATGAGAACAAACAGACATGGAGGAGGTGCAGCTGCTGTGGCAGCCGAGTCACAGCGCTCCCCATGCGGAGCACAGGAGCCGCGCAAGGCCCCCAAGGAGCCCCCGAAACAGTGCTCCCCTTGCATTCCCCCACTTTCCTACCCTGTCCCATTATATCCCGGAACCTGATGCCATCCCGGGATGTAACGTACCATGCTATCTCTTCCTGCTGACAGGCATCGGCCTGGCACGAATGCCAAATCACACGTATGAGCAGGGTCCACCTTGTTTGCTCGCAGTTTTGGTGGATGGAATCCAGAAAACTCTTATTCTCCACGGTCGCCCTATACCCCAGGGAGCAGCTGCTTCTCTCCTCCATACAGAGCGAATCCTTTACGGATCCTTGCCTAGGAGCTCTGCACTGGATGAGTCTTGCATCCAGCTCTCTTTACTGATAACCCAATTTCCCACATTACCAGCAGTAGTGGTGTCTGCAGAGGGACCCTCTGCTCTACATGGAAGCACTTGCAAGAACCACAGCTAAACAGCAGGCTGCAGCAGCTCCGAGGGCTCTTCCCATCCCAAGAGCCACTGGAGCAGCTTCGGTCAGAATATCAAATACTGGCAAACAGCGGCCCTGAGGCCCCTCTGGCACAGCTCGTTGGGGATGAGCAGCTGCTGAAACCTGCTCCCTCCTCAGGTCACTTCTGTTGCAGGTCCTGGCTGGCTGCCCCTTGGCGGCCACTTCCTGCGCCCTGCTCTGGCCCTGGCTCCTATTCCTTAAACATCTTCATTGGCCAAATTTACTGGGACAAATTTCTAGATGCTTGGAAAGGAGGCTAAGAACTACTGTGGCATTAAAGGACCAATTGATACATTAAATTAACTGGATGAACCATTACAGACTTAGGGAGGATTTGTATGTTTATAAGGAAACCTGAATTCAGTTCTTAAGTGATCTTGCTGAAAAGACAGCAGTAATGTTCCAGGGAGTGGTCTAATTTGAACAACTTCATACACTGTGAGACAGACTGGTCTTAGAGGAGAACATAAGGGGAAGAGGAAGTGATGAAACCTGCTGCACGATACCAAGCAAGTATTCTCCATAACATCAAGCAAGTATTCCATGTGTCTGCAATTCTGGCAAAAAGACTCTTTACTGGCAAACTTCAAAATACAGACATACCACAAGAAGCTATTTTGTCTCACTAGCTAGTCTTCTGTACAACTAAGTTTTCCACTTGACACCATGTAACAAGGCAGAGTAATGGTGTGAGCATCTAAATGAGATATCACACAGCATTGCTGCTAACCAACCTCACTGCTCTTCTCTGCTTTTCCCAATCAAAACATGATTTTTTTTTCACTATACAGAAGATGAGATATAAGGCTGATTTTCAGGAAATCTTGAATAACAATACTCTTCCTGAGGACTGAAAGTGTACTGAAAATATTAGATTGCTAACCTCTATATAATCTTAGTTTATATGATTTCCAAAACCTGTAAAAATATAAGATAACAATCCTGAGCAATAACGCTGGTGATTCTTCTATAATCAGTAAAATTCCCATACCATTCATTTTACTCACCAATGAAATCAGGAAGGTATTTTAAAACAAATCTAACAGAATGCAGCATCAGGTGCATTAGGAAATAGGTGAAACATCTGTACAGTTCATTTTTGAACAAATGCATACTGAAGTATTTTAATGAAATTAAGGAGACTTAGATTATATTTATTCTTCAACATAATTTAAAAAACTTTAAAAGAAAGTTGAACTTATACACTTTTTTTTTCTTTTCTGCCTCACTGTAAATGCAAATCAGAGTATAAATTTCATATTAATTGCCTGAATCTTGCATTATTTTTGTATGCCATTTATATCTTGCTATTTTAATTTTGGCAGACAGTGTTCTTGATTGCATTGCTAAGCTGGAGTGCGTGCCCCAAAGCAGGCTTATTAAACAGAAAAAAAATGTAAAAATACCCATTGTTTCTTTGTTTACTGGCATTGATTTTCTTTTATTGTCCTGGATTTTGCCTCCTAGACAAAGGAAAAGCTTTGCTTTACAAGTAATAAAGTTTATATTTTGTAGCCTCAAATAGTTACTAGGTGCTAGGCTCTTGTCGATAGAGCGGTCTGGGCAGTCTGGGAATGGAAAACAGGGCCACACTGTCCTGACACAGACCTGCTACTGCCAGTAGACGTCAGGAGACAATTCTTGTACAGCTTGAAGGCTCTGCTAGGCTTGCTAGCGAGAAGCCATCAGTTTGACCAAACACC
The DNA here is from genome assembly GCA_032275445.1 of Crypturellus soui. Classification (NCBI taxonomy): domain Eukaryota; kingdom Metazoa; phylum Chordata; class Aves; order Tinamiformes; family Tinamidae; genus Crypturellus; species Crypturellus soui. The sequence continues at coordinate 563,567 of JAUBNY010000082.1, read as the reverse complement.
TCCTACAGCCCAGGTCTGTAAATGCAGGTTGCCAGAAATCACATTTCATCCTGGATGAGAGCAGACAGAGAAATCACTTAGATCATGTTAAATGCAGAATCTGCTGCTGTTCTAGATGCCATCACTACCACAGAAGCTCTGAACAGCTGTCCTCCTGGCCTTCCTCTGCAGAGGTCCATTCGTCCACGAGAGGGCCTGCAATGTCAGTCCAGTTTTTAACCCCACAATGATTTGCTTCCTATTTCACTAGGAATACATTTCTAAGCAGAAGAAATAGCTGTGGTTGTTAAGTCAGTCCTGTGAAGCAGTGGTGCTTCTCAGTAGAATATTCCTCTATTTCTGGAGGCATCGAGAGTTATATCAAACACACCCATGTGTGTTTAGCACATGTTTATACACTACTTTTCAGCCTCTTAGAAAAGTTTTTTAGCTTTATAAACATCTCCTGCTACTCAGCCTTTGTGCATTGCATGCTAACTAACTTACTGCAATTTCTGGTCTGTATTTACTATGAATTCAGGTCACCACATGACAAATAAGGACAGGAAACACCAGCTACAGCTCTCAGAGGAGTCATAGCCTTATAAAAATGCAATTGTTCCGGTGTCAGCAAGGCTCTAAGTTTGCTGTTAATCCGATTCTTGGGTGTACAGAAAGGAGAGGACACTTTCCTAGGGAGCGGTGCCCATGCAGAGGTGCCTGCATTATTCTAAAGCTCTGGTACCTGCAGGGCTGCTGCCCAATGCTCGCACTGTCCGGACAGGAGGAGCAAGGAATAAGTCATTTTCCACAGGCCACGACCCTGTGGCTTCAGGAATTCTGGAGCTGCCTTCTTTTCCCTTCGAAATCAGGCACACACTGATGATGCTCCAGGGACTTTGGCAGAGTTATTTACCTTAACACAAGGAAAGGATGAATTAGTCCTTTCTCTTTCTTCCCAAAGCGGTGCTCAGGCACTGGTTTGAGCCCTCCCGCTCAGGAGGGCTCCGCATACAAAGCCGCTGGGTACCCGCCTGTGCGCACAGTCACACCACAAGTGCTGGGAGCTGCGCGCAGGCAGTGCCGCTGCAGCAAGGCCCGCATTGCGCATGCGCACACCAGGTTGCTCCGCTCGCCTGCTGCATGGCCAAGGAAGAGCCGAGGAGGAAGGGATCTCACATCGACTCCTGGGGCAGCACTGCCTTTCCTCCCTCCTTCCCTCCCTTCCTGAGCCTTGTGCAGGCTCTGACCCTGGGCCACGCAGGTGCCGGGCACAGAGCTGGCCAGGGTGGCAGTTCCCTGCAGGCACAAAGAAGCCAAGTCCTCGGCTCCAAGTGCTCCTGCCCAGCTCGGCAGAGGCTCCCAAGAAGGGAGCACATCCTGTGCTGCCCTCGTCCCCGTGGCTGCAGCACGGGCTCAGCACAGCCCACACAATGCCCACGGCCAGCGGCATTGTCCACAGCCCCAGCATGTGAGATCTCAGCAGCCGCAAGAACAGAGCCACAGACACAGAGCTTTAACATGGACACCAAAACACCATGCCACCGAGGGCTTAATTTATTAAAATTGCCACTTTTTTTTTCCCCGAAAATATATTGATATGTAAAATATGCATACAAAATACAACATCTAAACAAAATATTTACATCCAAGGGCAGATGATATATCAAGCAATAACTTTAGCAAAAGTTTTAAAAATAAACTTGCTTCATTGTACATGAGACTAGGTATTTCACAATGTGAAAGTTGGGTTTTATTACTGTTCTACTATACAAAGTTCTAAAATATTACAGTACTTGCAGATAAAATATTAATGATTCTATAAAAATGAGACAAGTCAGAATCCAACAAGTAAATTGACAAAATACTACATATTTCTCTTTGGGAACTAAAACCACAGCAGATTTAGACACAATTGTAGTAGCTACATTCAAAATACATTCAGTCTATTTATGCAGAAAATACATTCAGAGCCTTTGGTTACAATTTATTGCACATTTCTTATATTCTGTAGAAATATATTGTACCTTTTAATGCTTTCCCCCACTGATACATTCATAAATTGTGCTGCCTGCCAACAGAGAACGTGGATGTGTTTCCCTAAAGAGCATCATGACACATGATGATTATCCTTACCGTGTCATTCAATTCACAAACATGCAGCTTGCAATATCAAGGTAAAGTTGTTCCATTTTACACAAGGCAACTAACTGCTAGCACTATTTCTGTGGAGCACTGACAGGAGGTGACATGGAGCTCTGTAAGCAGTCAAAGACAACTTTGCGAAATTTGCACTAAACCAGAAGCGGAATTTTTGAGCACAGTGCTCAAAAACATGCCGCACCACATAAGCTACAGGAATGTGTTCATGCATTTTCATCTGCAGGCTGCGGACATCGCAGCAGAGTACTCATCCCTGCCAGCTTTCACAATGAAACGTGCCGGGTAAGACCTGCAGGCCCCAAATTTTATTTAGGAGAAGGGCCCAATTCTGAGTCAGTTTGTAACTACAGGAGGCTGCTCCTGGTGCAGGGATGCCCGGCTGGCCCCTGCTCGCCCAGGCAGCTGCCTGCAGAAAGGGATGAGTGAGCCGAGCTAGGAGCGAGCACCAGGGCGCATCCTGCACCGCGCGCCAGCACAGCCACAGTGCAGAGCAGCGCAGCGCGCTCCTCCCATGGGATTCCAGCCGCAGGGAGCAAGGCAGGAACCACTTCAGCCTTTCAACAAGGATCGGCTGGGGTCCTGCCCCCCGATGGCCGCCCACCTCATATGCAGCGGGGTGAGATCCAGGCAGGCAGTGGGAAAGTTGCACTCTCTTCAAGCCTAAGAGCTGTTGTGGGGACTAGACCTGTTTGTAAACCATTTTATCTATAGTTTATATTTTTTTAAAAAAAGCCAGTGAAGTAACAGTGGCAAAATATTACAGAATTAATTTTAGAATTACATAAAGGAATAATTTTGGTTAAGTGCAAATGACTATAAAAACAGCAGAGTGTAAAAGGTGTTACATTAAACAGTGAATTGCTCAGGGAATGTTCTGGAAAGAAGAGGTAAGGAAACAAAAAATAGGTAGGTGCTAGAGGAAAAGGTGAATTAACTATTTTTCCCTTTCAGTTCCTATTCTATGCATTAACTTTGAGGTTTTTATTAAAAGCGAATTAAAAAAAAAATTCCCTGAACTCAAAGCACAGCTTAGGCAATGCCTGCCGCCCAGGCAGGCTCGGAGCACGCGCCAGGCTGAGGCATGGCGCGTCCCGCAGCAAGCAGCAGGGAAGCAGGCAGTCCCTCTGCAGAGATCAGCCTCCCTCAGAAACCAAACAATTGCCCAAGTACAATATCTATTTTTCAATTTGAGCAGGATGATTCTACATTGAGGGAAAAGGTGACTAAGACAAGATTTGTTCATTTTTTAAGGCGCATATGGTTTATGAGCATTTTTAAAGGCTAATATAACAATATTAGCCACTTGGATCAGTTATATTTTAACTAAAATATTTTACTAAAATTTACCCTCAGCGAAGAACAAATGAAGAAAAAAGAAAATTAATGCAAAAATACTGAGCTAAATAAAATGCCAGGAAAAACAGACTAAAATTTTTCATGCTATGAGATGTATGAGAAAAAAATCTAAACTATTTGTTAGGAATGGAGCCGTGACCTGTAAAGGTATTGCTAAACCTGAATACAATCTAGTGAGAAGAGTATCCTTCTCACAGTGCTCTGGTCAGATCCAAATGGATGTCTTTTGAACTCAAGACTGTACAATAATTTTCAGAGACTCTATCAGGGAAACTAAATAACCATAATTCAAAAATCCACCAATACATAAGACTGACAAAACTGACAAAAATAAAAAAGTAGCATTTACAACTAACAACAAAAGAATTACTGATGGCAGTTAATCTCATACAAAGCCAGGTCAAAAAGAAGGAAAAAAACATTTTAAGCTCCCCTGCACATGCCCTGCCTGAGGGAATCGCTGCGAGATGTCCGTGACAGCGGCTCCCGCACCAGGGCACTGCGGCACCAGGGCACCGCAGCACCATGGCAGCCATGGCACCAGGGCAGCCTGCGCTGCTCCCCGAAAGAAGCCCCGAGATGGGAACCCACAGGCACTGGCTGCAGGTTACTTTTCTGCTTCACTGTCAGATTCTCTGCCCAGGAGATAAAACAACAAAGCAGAAATTCTTTCCTGATTTTGAGGCGAATGAAAAAAGGAGTTGGGAGAGGGACCCATTTTCCTAACTTTCCTAGAAAAACTGCAGTGCAGAACCTGCCACACAACCATTAAAGGCTGGATTAATATTTCTTAGAGTAAATTAAGACTAGGTTCTCCTCCTGCACCAACGTTGCTCTGATAAAATCCTGACTTTAGCAGAGACTCTTTGGACTCTCGCAGATATGAGGGAGAGGCTGGTATAAATAGGTCCTACAGGTCGAGCCTAACAAAAATGAGATTAAACTTTTTCCAGGGCACTAGTGCGCACAAGCTGTGTGACAGTGTCACAGCAGCATCTCCTGAGGGCACAACAGGGCCTTCAGCAAATAACTAGGCGGCGGCAGCAACATGGTACCTACAGCCAGGACTCATGTCACGTATTTAAGGACAGTTTCCTAAACTTACCAAACTTATTCCCATGCTAACCATTAAACCGCTCTGTAAGTGTCCTCCAGCTTCAATCCAAGAGCACGTCACCAAAAAAGCTGCTCAGGCTTTATGCCAAAAAGCAGATTTTCTAATTTCCCTGCTAGGTTTTAGTCTAGCACAGGTTTGGACACAGGAGACTGCATAAATACCAGACCCACCACTGTACAATCTACCTTAGAGGCAAAGAAGCTCTAAAAACTGTTACCAGATACCGTTGAAGGACACAGACACTTTCAAAGAATCAGAGGTTTTAGTTAAAAGTGCATAGAACTGAATTTGGAATGCAAGCAAAAAGGTTAAAGGAATACTCTGATCACTGGCAAGTTCAAAGAATACCTCCATTTTAGACAATAAATTAATATGTTTTTAAAGACATATAACCTAATGGTCTCTCATGCAGGTCCCTGCTGGAGTTGGTCCCTGCAGGGCTCAGCCAGCCCTATCCCCCTCTCCTCCCGCCCAGCTGTTAATTCTTCTAAAGCGGTATCTAATGCATGTTTTAATATACTGTTCAGGTTACTCAAAAATATTTGCTTCTCTTTTCTCAGAATAAAAGTTAAAAGGATTTGTTAAGTGCTGGGCAGTTTGGAAAGACTGGCCTCTTCACTGAGGCTCTCTCCTAAAGTACTTAATGTTCTGAAATCAATGCTGTGAAAAGCTAATCTCACCTGCACAGTTCAAGTACTTTTGAAGAAACTGTCCTAAAATTAGCATATTATTTCAAATTGCTCTTATTTTCCTTTAATTGATATTAGACAACTTATTCTGCAAGGCCAGTAAGAGTGTATTTCAATAGATTAAATATTCCCCCCCACCCAAGATGGAAAAAAAAAACCCACAAACAACAAAAAACCTTGATTGTTTCCTTTTTAACTCAAGGGCTTCTTTAAAGTTATGTTCTATCAGAACAAATGCTGGATCTTATATATGCAATTTTCCTTTCTGATCACTGAAGTGATCAAAATCACACTTTGGATTTGTACAAAAGTGTGAGCAATATGACACAGTGATTACCCCTGAAAAAGCTTGGGACATATGCATCTGGTGAACTGCCTGGTATAGTTCATGCTCTTGAAGCATGTACGAAATGAATCTATACAGTGACTTTGATTACATCTTGAAAAGCATACAGAAAAAAACTACCAGCAATCCAGCAGGAACAGTCTCCATCTTTTGGCTAACAGACCATAAAGTGAGACAAGGACTTATTACTTAACACAGCAAAAATGACCAGAAGTTATGCAAACACATGTGTGTCATTAAAGCCTGTTCATGGATCAATATTCTTAAGGGACCATAATACCCCAGAGCTTGTGTATCAGAATGAAACAGGGAATATAATTGGCTGTCCCCCTCATTAACAGTTTATCCCATTCTTCATTGTAAAATTCAAGAAGTTTCACAACAAAGACTAATCTTAAATATCATAATTAGCTAATAAGATTACTTCTAAAGATCTGTGCATGCTACATCATACTTTGCAAAGATTCCTTCCTCCAAATTACACTGAAGACATCTTTGGGTTTAATTTCCATGGACTGCCTGGATCTAGAGATATTTAAAGAACTAGGATTACTATGAAATGTATCATCTTGGTTATTAATTGCATAACAGAACATTAAGGAATTTTGAAAAAAAATGCTACTTTCTATACCCTGTAGTATTATGGAAATAAGATTAGAGACGCAAATGCCTTTCACTAACCTGGTGCTGCTACAGCAAGCTGTATGAAATCTCTGCACCTCTGGCTTTGTGCCAGAGCTTCTGAGCCACTGAGCCAGCTTTGCGCCACTTTAAATTTACTCCCCCCAAGTTTATTGAGTCTGTAATCTCTGACATATAATAACAAATGGTGATCCAATCCTTCATGCGAGCACACCTAGAATATTAATCTTAAGTGTCAAGAATTAGAATAGCAGAAAGCACATTAATCTTCTGGTCATGGGCACTGCTCGCGCAGAAGGGCCTGAGCACCCGCTGTGTCAGTCACGGGTGCCACAGCCACGGCCCACATGGCCCCGGTGGCCACCGAGACATGGCCTGGGTTGTGACACCGCTGTGACAAGGGATGAACCTTTATCCTATGCTCATCTTACCAAGGGCTATGTGCTGAGGAAAGGAGATGAAAAGGGAGAACAAGGAACTGGTTTCTGGCTTGGCTATTTAAAACCATTTTCCAGGAATTCATTTTGTTAAAGCTGTAATAAAACATCCAAAGGCACTAAGAAATGTTACCAGTGACATATTGGCAAAATGTTATTTAAAAACACATGCTTCCATATTTTATGTAAATTTTTCTCCCATTTCATCCCATGTAATATCAGAAAATTATCACCTGTGTTATTTTTCCTAGTAACTGGTTAAAAAAAAATAAAGTCTTTAATTGATATATTCAGCTTAAATGAACAGAACAACTGTTCCTAATCCTAAAAATCCTAAATATAATATTTTATAAAAAAACTATAAAAATAAATGGTAAAAAAAAACAAACTAGATGTTTTTGTTCACAGTATACATGCTTAGTAGAAATTTCATCTTTTTTACTTCCTTAGGTAATGATAAGTACAGTATTTAAAAATGCATTTTACTGACAGCCACTTTTCAGATATCTGTGTAAAAATATGTAAAAAGCGTGATTAAATGTGATCTTTTACCTGCCTTGAAGATAAAAATGTGTGCTTTCTTCTATAAACAGGCTTGAAAACAGTTCAGGCTATTTGCAATATATTTGGGGATTTTACTAGGATAAAAAGCACAATAATGGCAAAAGTTATTTAGACTGTAGTGGTGTTTTAAGCTACTTTTTGCTGTTTACCTAATGTCTATTTTTTCTTGGAAACAAAGGTGACTCAGCTACTTGTTTCACACACTTGATTGTGTGAAACAAACTGCAAGTCAAAAGCTGCCCCTTTCAGTAGCCAACTATGCAGCTTGATGTCAGTGCTCTGATTTGGGCACACAAACACTGAACCACATTACGTGAGGTAGACCAAAAATAAAAATAATATCGCATGTTAAAAGATGAACAAGAAAATCCTTTCCTTCCTCCTTTTCCAATGATATTTGTTAGGCTTTGGAATCTTCCTGCACACAGAGCTGTGAAATTGTCTTCTTAATACGAAGTGCAGTCAGCCGAGCTGCTCCATTAGCATACCAGCATTCCCGCATTATCCTGCCCATTACTCGGAGCACCTTTAGATTAAAAAAAAAAAAAAAAAAAAAAAAAAGGTCAACCATCATCTGGCACTGCTTTTTTTTTTTTTTCTCCTCCCTTTTAAGTGCAACCCTGGAAGATAAAATACAGCTCTCTGGAGCAACAGTCCAACAGGAATACGGAAGTTTTATTACAAACAGAGAACTTTAGCACTTCATGCAATGACAGCTTTGTATATATTAATTGTCGAGCTGAAAAAAGCTGGATACCCAAAATATTTAAATTTTTCAGAGACTGGACATCAAGTACTGTTCCTCTCACTGAAAAAATACTGTTTTAATTTATAGATGCTTTATTATGAACTGGAAAACTGCTTTTACCTCACAGCTTTGCCACTGATTTGGAATATTTGGTCTCAGTTTCTGCTCACAAACTACCCTTCTCATATCTTCTATCGAAGGATCAGAAGGCACAACGTCATAATAAGGCAACTGGTATTCCTCAGTGATTCCTAAGAGAGATTTGTTGAATAGGTAACAGACAAAAATGCAAAGCTGCTGCACCAAATAAACTCTGATTGTTTCTGTAGGCAATAAAAAGGAACAGAGTGATATTTGGGGCTACCCTGCTCTTGTGGCTTGAAACAGCAGCACAAGCAGGCACAGACTGTGGACCCCATTCTGATTCAGATAGTTATTCCAGATCATGTATGCACACACATCTCTGGGCAGTCTGGTACCAATAGCTACTCCACAGAGGGCAATACTCAGCAATAGATTTCTACTTCCACATACTGCCAAGATAATCAAGAAGGTGAGGGGAGGTACACAATTCATTTGCTTTTGTTGTACTTAACATAAGAGTAGTCTGAATTGTAAAAGAAAAAGGCCAGAAATCTCACCTCCAACTGAACATCTTCTTGCTATCTCCCAGTATACGAGACCAAGAGAGTATATGTCTGCACGTTTGAATGACTCGAAGATGTTCATGTTCATCATATCGTCAAGTATCTCAGGAGCCATATACCTTTAAATATATAAAGAAAAGTTTGCTAGTGAAAGTTCCTACAAAAGAAAATAACTGTGCTGCTGTGTGAGGGGGCCAGATAGCATAAAATTCTACATTAAAAAACAACAACATCGCTTTTTACAATGCTTCTGAGTGAACACAAGAAAACTGACCTCAGTGATAAATTTAATAATGAGAAATTAAAGACACTAACCTTCAATTTTATTCTGCTGTTGCTTTTTTCAGCCTCAACTACTAACAACTTTGCTGACAGAAGCAAGCAGTTTGGAAGTACGACACTGGGCCTTCCACATTGCCATGCATCATCCTGATTCATCCAAATTCTAGGAGTGGTACTCTAACTATATCCAGTAGTGTACTCATAGAAATATTCTAACCAAGATTGCATCTAAAGAGTAGAACCATGTTCCAGTCTTGGTCACTGGCCGTAATCCTACCTGTGGAGGTAACAACTGCCTGTGCACTTAATGAACAGAAGAGCTGTCTTGAGCAGCATGAGTGGATTCATGCTTTCAATGGTACTGCCGCTGTTGATGAGAAGAAAATTCTAAGGATAATCAATTTGTATTAGGATAAGGCAGGATCAGCCTCTCCCTGCATGGGAGCAAAGAGATATTGGATTAACAGGTCAAATTCCTTTTGGAAATCACAGAATATATATGAATGGAAGAGACTTTTGCACCTTGTCTGGACCAGCTGCCCTGCTCAGAGCTCCCTGTTAGCCCAGCTCCATCACTGCTCCCTCAGCCTTTCCTCCTAAGACAGATACTCTGGTCCCTTCATCATCTCCATGGCCCTTTGCTGCATCTGCTCCTGTTATGTCCATGTCTTCCCTGTATGAGGAGCTCAGACCTGGAGACAAGAGCTCCAGACATAGATGACTAGAGCAGAGAAGAGGGGAAGGACCACCTGCCTTAACCTGTCAGCAAGGTTTTTCCTAAGGCCACCTTTGTTGCTGGCTGCCTGTGCCACAAGGCTGCCTGAGCCACATTTGCTGGCTCATGCTCAAATCCAGGAAAGGAATAGGAAGCTTATCCCTCCTTGTTTGAATTCTGGGCTGTTTTGTCACAAACAACTTTCTCAAAGTAGAACTAAAAAAGTCAGCTCAATGACAGAAGCACTTGGGACAAGGTCACAAACATTAATGTAATGTTTTTATGGTCACCAAATAAATGGCAAGAAAATAAATGACAGCTGAATAAGGACAACTATGGATATGAAAGACATAGAACTTTGCAGATTAAAGACATGTCCATGTGCTTAACAACCACAGTCACATAAATACACAACACAGCTCAGTATTCCAGCCAGACAGTGGGCTTCCTCTTCACTTCAGCACAGAATCTGTTTTCACTGAAAGTCTGATGATGAGCAAAGCAAGTGGAGTGGGTAAAGCCACCAGGAGCCTGAGACAGAGATAAAGCTGTGTTGCTGAAGCAGAATGCCATCCCTGCAGTAAAACACAGGAAGGAAATGCAGCTTCTCTAAAAGAACCTGAGAAAAGGCAAGAAAACTGCTGTACTGCTCAGAATTAGCACGCAGACACCCACAAGGTTGCTGGATAAGGAGTCTGAGCTAACATTGCTATTTATTGTCACAACTAGATATTTAAAGCTATGGGCACAGGCATAAGCACCAGACTGCCTGCTATCCAATACCAGAATTTAAAAGCAGGATTGTTAGCATCAATTTGTTTGCATAAACTTTAAATTCAGGGGGGAATATGTATGATCCTCTGGTGTGGGAAAGCAGAGGCCTTTGCAGAAAAGTACTTCCACAACAGATGAGTAAGGAATAATATACTTGAGTGCCTTTACCTCTTTGTTCCCACTCGAGGATTCTGAGGTATGTCAATTGTATTTAATATAGAGTCATGTTTCACAGCCAGTCCCAAATCCGCAATAGCACAGGTTTCATTTTTCTTAACCAAGATATTTTTAGATTTCAGATCCCTGTGTGCAATAGCTGGTTTACCTGTTAACAAAAAAGGAAATGGCACCATTTTGGATGATAACCATAAGAATTTTGATATATTGGGTAAGTAAACAAATGATTATACCCAACTTTTTTTACCAAACACATAAAAACATTAAAACCTGTTTTGTACTAAGTAAAGTTCAGCTAAATGCTATTAAAATAATAAAGACTAAAGGCATTTTTGTTCAAATATATTTATTTTAGGATTAAAACACAAAGAGAGAAACTGTAAAATCATGCTCGAGATTAATTAACTAATTCATTAGAAAACTCCTTTAACAGAGGCTCTAGCAGACATTCACCTAAACAAGTCAAAGAGGAGACAGATGACAAGTATTTTTTGAAATACTTGGAAAATTAGCTGCAGCACTCTACTCCACAAATTCAGCAGCTGACTGGATGAAGTGGCCACTTCATTACCACCTCAGTAGCAATGCAGAGTTTTGTTTTGCTGGACACAGATCAGTCCAATAACCCATGTATCACTAGATACTAAAGGAAGGGGGATTTGTTAGGCTATCCCACATTACTTTAACCATGGTGCAGTAGAAATAGTCTTGAAACTCATAAAATCTGGGTTCTCTAAGTTGTAAGGATTGTTACATTTTGTTGGAAACATTATATTCCTATTCCCTACTTATACTCTATCATATACATTTATGTTAATACTGTTTCTTGCAGTATAACATCATACAAGTGTAAAAAACATATAATGCAAAACCAACTAACATTTTTGTAAATACCCTGGGTGTTCCTTAAAATATTTTGAGAACAAGTGACAGGAAGACCAGTTACCTTGTGTGCCAACTATCTCCATATGAAGGTGTGCTAAACCACTGGCTATGGAAAGTGCCAGTTTAATCATACCATCGACAGTCACAGTGTTTCTGTTCAAATAATCAAACAAGGATCCTTGCTCATGGTATTCAGAGACAAGCCAGAGCTGAGTCCAAGTTCCATTATCTACCAAGAAAAAATAGGGTTATATACCTTTATATAGTTAAGAAAATAGCCAAGAAAGGGTAAATAAAATCAGAAGAATATTTAAGTCTTGCCCTGCTGCAGGAATGTTTTGAATACCAATGTTCTGAAAAAGAGAAACGTTACACAAAAGGTCAGCAGGATATTATAAAGCACATAAACATCGGGATCTCTATACTTTAAGGAGCAATTTTCCAGAGCTCAGAAAATGCAGTGAGGAAACCCCATTTAGCACATGCTTCCAAAAGTCTGTCCATGAGAAGTCACTGCCGCACTACAGCATCTCAGGGAGGGAAAAAAAAGGAGACAAGGAGGGGGAAAAAGGGAGACGAGAAGGAAAAAAAAAAAGAGACAAGGAAAAGAAGAAAAAAAAAAAAAAACACTAGAGATTGGGATGTCTGACCTCTTTGGAGATCTTGGCTTCCCCCCTTCTCCCACTTGGCCTGTATAACCCCTGGACTTCTGGGCTGTCCTCCCGCTTTGGCCTGAATTTCCTATTTCTCCAGACTCTCTCCTGGCCCTGGGACCCCTCTCCTGCAGAAGCACTGTAGAACTGGCAGCCACTGTAGAACTGGCAGCCAGTAGATTTAGTATTTTACAGTAGGCATTTTTTTTTTCCAGATGAGAATAAACACTTCGGAAACTTCTGTAGTTCAAAGTTTTGTTCCTATTTGGGGAGAAGGTAAGGCAGGAAACAAAACCAAGCCAGAGGCAGGTGGTCAGAATTTCCAGCAAGATAGATATTTTGCTTCAAAGGCAGTTTTAAATTGCGAAAATAAGTTAGGAAATATAATATACCCTTGTTATCTGCAGCAATAAAACCCAGGATATTTTCATGTCTCAGCATAACCGTCTGATAGATTTCTGCCTCCCGAAACCAAGATCTTTCATCTCTTGAAGAAAAGATCTTCACAGCTACATCTTCTCCACACCATTTTCCATGCCAAACTTCACCAAATCGGCCTTTTCCTACTATTTCCTGAAGAACAATAGTTCTTGCAATTGTTCTTTGTACAAGCAGAGGCAAACCTAATATAAAAAGAAGATGAGTATCTGTGAAAGAATTCATAAACAATTTTTAAATTCTAAAGTTAGAGATTTTCTAGTGAATTGTAACTCATAATTTTGTTTTCAAAGACTAAGAAAAACTGTATCTCAATCAAAATTTCCCATAAATAATATTTTTGAATTATATTTGCCAAGTGAATGCATATTAGCTGTGTCTAGTCAGCAAAGATGATCTCAGTCCTTCAGAAAGTTGTGCGTAAGCCTTCCCTTCCACCAACCCAGAGTATACTGAAAGATCACAGTTTATATATCTATAGTTAACTTCTGGTGCAGATCAGTGATAGACTGGCATCTATTAGTCTGTAAAAACATACCAGAAAACTCTCAATATACTCAATCTACTGAAAGAATTCAGTAGATTAGGTCAGAATAGCTTCACAATAGCAAATGAAGTGGCCTTTCAGATGGAGAGGCCACTAAAATAAAAATTAAAAATAAAAATAAAAAAATAAAAAAAATAAAAGTCTGAAAAACTGCCACGTACATTATGTTCTGCCAGGAAAATCAGTGCAGCTTTGCTATTATGTTTCACAGAGGAAAAAAATAACTATGATTGATGTGTATAGAGCTACTGTAGACTGCAGCGATCATGCACAGAACAAAAAAAAAGGTTCAAATACAAAACAGGAACTATATTCTCCTAGATTCAGAAACCTTGGCCTATATTCTGTACACCCACAAAGGTGCATGCACAGGTGCAGCAGCAAAGGTAACAGACTTCAAAGTTGCAAGACCATCACCTGCCAGCGTGATCACCATTCTGCCACAGAAACACCTCACCCTGAACCATGCATATCCTGGTGCTTGCTCTTATTACAATTTAGACAAATCAGTATTCCAGTGTGAGCATACAGACAGGGATAAGAACAATTTTTGCAAAAAAATAGGGTTTTTTTTTAATAAGAAACATTCAATTTCTCAAAGATATCAAATGTAAAGGTGAACTGCATACCTAGGTGCTAAGAAATATTCAGGACAATAGTTAATATCTCCTTTGCTTTAAAGGCACCCCCATGCTCTACCCCTGTGATAGCAGCCTTGCCAAAGCCCAAGTTATCCAGCAAAAGGTAGAGGCATCAGAATTATTGTCAGACATACCTGACCTTATGGGTCGTCTTTAATTTTCTCTCAATCTTGCTACAGAAAATTGGACAAGGTGGATGTGCTTCCAATCCTATGAAATGGGATTTTGGAATTCCTATTTCATTTTTATATCTCTTTAATTTAACAACTTCTCAATAGCAACATAGCAGATAGGATAATGGACATAGGAAAATATTAAAAAGAAAACTCTTGACATTCTACTCAAAAGAACCATTAAGAGTAATGCTTGGTACTGCCAAAAAAAAAAATCTTGAGCAGCATTCTGATTCATTCAGTTAAATTTAATATGTTTTATTATCAACTATGACATATTAGATAGCAATGTTTCATTTTATATTTAAGATTCTGAAGCAACTTTTTAAACTTTTTCCATTTGAAAAAAGTATTACAGCTGACATTTTCATTAAACTAGTCTTATATGATAGAAAGGAATAACAATAAAATTCTTCCACCTCTTACGTCTGTGACCAAGCCGACCAGCCTACTATGTTGGTACAAAACCTTCTTTACCATAGAACTTCTTGCAGGTTTAAGACACTGTTAAAATAACGTCCTGAACACCAGCCTTTAGACAACAAATTTCAGATAGCTGCAGTAGCTATGTTTGAAATATATTTTTCATCCCTCTATGCATAAGATGGTCTATTTATATTTGACTTAAATTTGTATTTGACTTAGATATAGTGTGCTTAGCAATACATACATACCAGACCCGGATCCAGATGTCGTCATATCATAAATGAGATCTTTAAGTGTTTTTCCAGAGCTCACTAGATTGCACTCGGACAGGGGTTCCTCGACGTTTGGCTGCTTCTTCCTTCTGTATGCACAGCGGCGGCTCTGGCAGGTACAGACAGTGAGCACCACAGCCAGGGATAGGATGCAGATGGGCACAGTGACCATCACTGCCAGCACCACGGGTCCTACGCTGGCTCTGCTTGGAGATTCAGAAGCTTTGCGAAGACAGAGGGGTGGGTGAGGTGCAGGAAAAAAAGAGATTGGAAGTTAAAAACTATGCATCAGGTGCTATATTAAAATCTAATTATTTATAGACCCACTTTTCAGATACATACGTTGACAATGGGCTGTGGAGGAAAGCCTTTAAATCTAATGCAATTTATTAACCATGCAACAGTGGAGCAGAGGTCCTGCTATGGCTAAAGTTGAGTCCCCATGTTTCTGAAAGATTATTTCAGTATTCCAAACCAATACATTCAAAACTGGCTGTGATTTAGGGTATACCCTGATTTACTCTGATTCTCACAGTAACGGTTGAAGGCACAGGTAACTTCAGCAGTCTGTATAAGCCAAGGCAGGAGACAAGTAGTGCTCATATGCCTGGCCCAGCAAAGAGATCAGTGAGAGGCACCGGATTCCCAGCGCCTTCCTGACCTAGGCCTGACAACGGTGAGATACGACAGGTGTGGGTTTTTGTTGGTGGTGTTTTTTTGTTTTTTTTTTTAAATGTACCTTAGACTCAAAATTAAGACTGCAATCACCACTTAACCACAGGAGACAGTAATTTCTTATGAAAACGCTACTGAAGGCATTCAAGGAGGAGTGGCTTTGTGGAAGCACATTTAGAAGTAAGACACCCTCCAAACCATTCCTGAGCTGGCATCAAGCAGCATTCATGAGCACAGCACCTCAGACAGGTTAAACCACCCAGTACTTTCTCCACAGGACTCTGTCGTGCTGTATTTTCACTTAACCACTATTAAACTTGCATGGACTTCTCACAGCAAAACAGACCGTCACTATCAGTCTTGCCAGCTAATCTCTTCACACTTCTCACAGTAACATTAAAGAGAGCAAACTGTGCCGACACATTTTCCTGCAACTGTAGTTCTAAGAATGCAGAGGAATGCTCATGGAGCGTGTACCTTCTCCAGCCACACTGGCAAAACCCCACTCCTCTGCAGCTCGGGTTTCCTGAGTCTCCGCAGCAAGACGCCGGCTGGTGCGAGGCCCACGCAAAGTGCTGCAGGGCTGTGCCTGAGCTGGGCCGGTCGCGAGGCCAGACCTGTGCCCCATGTGCAGCGGCACATAGCAGTTCACACACGAGTGGGCTGCACCCAGCCTCACTCCTCACCTTGGCTTCACAGTTCTGGGTAGCCGGCCCGTCCCACACCTAGGCTGCTTACACAGTCTGAATGTGCTCTCCGTATCCCAGCAGAAAACAAATCCCTGGAAAAACTTCATTCCCTAACACTTCATGCATAAGGAAATACAAACTTTTAGTAAATGAGACATTAGAAGGATTTACAAGATTTAAAACACTACCAAAACTCATGCTCATAAATCAGTGTTTCACAAGTAACGAGGAAGGAAGCTGCCCAAGATCATTTTCTATTTTAAAGCCATAAGGGAAAAAACATGAAAGAGTTTATAGTAGTGTATTATTAAAGTACTCACTTTGCATGTGTATCACATGCACAAATGACTTAATTTAAATTGACAGCTCTGAGATCACACTGAGCAACAAGCTCCAAAATGTGGATCGAAATACATACTTAGGAACGTGAAGCGCTTGATAGTGACACGCATTTCCTAAGCTGTAACGTTAGCTCTGAAATAGTTTTAGAGAACAAAAATCCCTTCTCTTCTTTTAGGAAACTGCTAAGCAATATACATGCTATCATGTGGATTTTGGGCTAACTGAGGCTCTGAAACTCTGGAAAACTAGAATAAGAGATCTGAGTAAGCCACTGGCTCCTAGCATTGACTGACTTTCCTCTAGATAATATTACAATATAAGTATTTTTTAAAAGAGCATTTTCAAGTAATGTACTCCATACTTTAGAAGTTCCAGGAGCAAAGTTAGCTAAGCAAAGTTAACAATTAAAAAAAAAAAAAAAACTACACACTTTTGAAAAAATAAAGTGTTAACAACTGATGGCTCTATGTCTACTCGCAGCTTACAAATCAAAATTCTGGAAACAAAGTTATTACATCTGCTCCATGGAGTTTCTTTCAGTAGTCTTAATTAGGACACTTGAGGGTTGTAGAGCTGTAAGAGGATTTGCAAGCAAATTCTAACTTCATCGTGACTGCTTCTTGCCAACCCATTAACTGCGATTTCTTAAGCTGTTTTTAATTATGACTCAATGTTTCCACACAGCAGAGTTCTCCTCTGAAGCACTCGTGAAGTGTAGTAAGCAGGTATCCTGTATCATATGAATAGTGGTGTGTTGCTGGGCTCTATAAATTGTACAGCTAATCCTGTTACACTGAACCAGATGGTAAGAGAAGACGCTTATAGCTCTTAGGGGTTGGCTTTGCGTATGCTGAATGCTATAAAGAAGATATCCGTGTATAGAAGAGTACACAGTAAGTATGATAAGTTGGGCCAGAAAAACGGGGAGTTGCATACATCACTTGCATGCATTTATTCATATTATAGGTAGCAAACCTGTACAGGCAAGAAAAGAGTAGTAATTGTTCTTACATGTTCAGATTTGGTGGTCACAAATAAAAAGTTGGCTATCTTATTATCTTAAAGCTATATATATATTAACTTTATAGATATATAGCTATATCAAACTAAGTTTCTAGGGCACAATATATCAGTTCCCTTTGCTTTCCTTAACTGTTCTGCATGCTGCATGTTGCATTGCTGCTGTGACATTTCGCTCTGCTTTCACAGAGACTGCACAGGCTGTGAGTTCAGGTAAGCAGCTAACAGAACAACTGGGTCATGACAAAAGTGCAAAGTACTGAGGCATGGAGCAAGGTGGGAGGAATGTGGGTTAATAAAAGTGCTTTTATTACTGGACTCACATGATGAACCTAAAAAGGTACCCATTTTTGAAGTCTTTTTAATATTGAAATCATACTATTGCACAGAGGGGAGAACCAAGAAGGAGCAGCACTGGCCTTTCTGCTCACAGGAGCTGCTCATCCTCATCAGCCCCTGCAGGCAGCACCGCAGCCCAGCACGTGGCACCTGCACACATGGTCCTTGGACTTCCCACAGCAACAGCCGCGTGCCAAGGAGGTAACACACGGCACTGGTGCAAACCCACCAGACAAAGCACAAACAGCTATTACAAGACAAAATCACCAAGTGTGCTAATGTTTAAAGCAATTGTGCAATATTAAGCACTTTGGGAAATAAGAAAATCTCTCCTGACTACTTAAACTATTAAATCAACAACATTAATCATAACATTTTGCAATCTTATTTAGAATGCACTGTTCAATGCCTTGCTGATCAAAAATAGAAGCTGAAGATATGTTGCCATGTATGAAACAAATATAGCACATCTGGCAAAATCCAGCAGTTTCACAATATGCTGTAGTCATATCCCAAGTTCTGCAAACAAGAGTACTTTAGGTAGAGGGAAAAAAAAAAAAAGATGTTTTCTCCCCTCCAATAGAAATGACATTATTATTCTCACATGCTTTGTTTGCCTTGTTTTTAATATGTAATGGCTACTTTAAGACTTTTAGAAGCCCTAATGTATGCATGTTTAAGTTAAGCTACACAGGGGTAAAAAAATGTGTTCTTTCAATGTATTAAGAAAATATATCGCATCTAAAGCAAGGCTCTAATCAGGTACCAAATAATTTTAGAACAATTTAAAAACATGCTATTTGGACTAGAGAGTAGAATTATCTTTCTCCAGTCTCCATAATGACTGTAGACTCCAACACCCCCCTCTCCACATTCAGAAATTAATGAGAACAGGTATGCTTTATGATCATGAAGTTTAAGTAAATCGGTCAGAGAAACAGCTACAAGTTAAACAGTTATCTCAACCAGACTGCTTGATTAGCTCTTTCCCTTCTCCCATCATCGGAATCTGTCTCATGCTTAAATGGCTGTATTCTTACAAATCTCTCCAGAAAACATCAGTCGGGACAGCCAAGACCTACAATAAATACACAAAATATCTGCAGAACAATGCATCCATGCAGCAGCTACGATGGACTGGAGCACTGCCTGCAGGATTTTTTCAAAGAGAATTTTAAGAGATCAGTCCAGTTTTTGGCTTATCATAAGAATTGCACGAACAATACATCACTGAACTGCATCAACATGAAGAACCAACAGATTTACTGCATTTGAGAGAGGCAGTCTAATTTCTGAGCAGTTTTGCATCACTATAATCTGTGTTAAGAATCTGTATTTGGGGTTAAGAACAACTAGCCTCCTAATTGCCAGATAAAGACCGTTTATGATTCACTGGCTGCTATCTTCTGGACAGCTATTACTGCATTCTAGCATTTTTCTGCACTGGTCTAACTTGCTTCCATGGATCACATGTTCTCCAGAAGTTTCTCATCAGGCTCTGCAGTGACTGCAAGGCTAGAAATGCCCTAGATACAAAAAAGTTCATCCCTAGAACTTTTACTTCCCATTCTTTTTTTCAGTTCTGCCACCATCCACAGCAAATAAACTCACTTTTTTTATTATAAAACAATATGGAAAACAATCAAATAAATAAAGTTGTTACTACTGGTTTCAGCAGACTACTTATAAAATCTGCCAACTCTGGCAGTTGAACCCTAGCAGAGGTTTGCAGTACTGAAGAAAAAAAAAAAAATACAAGTGGCCACACAGGCAGAAGAATACATGCATCTATTTCCCTTCCTCTCCCCCGCCCCTCCCTCCTTTTTGGGGGAGGGGGGGCATTCCCCTTTTCCCCTATTTTTATCCATCACTAACCTTTTAGAAAAGTTAGGGAAGTGCTTTGTTTCTGTACTGATGGTCTGCACTTTCATCCTATGCTATTCTTGGACCAGGTTAGTACAAGGAAAACCAAGTGAAACCTTTTCATCCTGTTCATTAACAGATGATGAACACCAGGATTAAAGGAAAGGCAAAGTCAGAGACTTGCCTTGCAGTAGAGCCTGCTTTTCTAACTCCCTTCAAGACGTGGGAGAAAGTTTTCAAGCTTTTACTCTAACTGGGGAAATTTATTCTCATATTTTATTTAGAAAAAACATTTGTTGTTGCAATTTCTTCCAACATTCAATTAAAGAGATTTCCCCTACAGTTTGTATTGAAATTATAAATGGGGTTTTATTCTAAAACTTACAGGTTAAAGGATGATTTTTCTCATTTTCTGTTTTAATGTGTACTTGCATAACTTTTTCTACTAAATTATCTGATTTTTTTTAATACCAATACATCTATGCATTCCATTTGCCTGAAAAGGAAATGCACCAATGCCTTGGTGCATTTTTCAAACCGATAGGTAAATGGAGTGAAGTGTAATTATTTGTTCATGCAAAACATACAAATTATATTTAAAAAAAACCAGCAGAACATTGCATTTTTTTTTAATCTCTATATCTAGAGATGTTGCCCCTTCTGGACGCATCAGAGTATACAAGAGATCATTCTTTCTACATGCTACCTTTTGCTGGAATCACAGAAGAGAGAATAAAATAATAAAAAAAACCTTTAGCAGGAAATCTTTTACAAGTAATTCTTTGCTGTGCTAAAGTTTCCCATTTTCCATCAACTCAGACGTGTAAGTGTACACACTAAATATTTTTCCCCCCCAGACCCCGAGGTTTTCTTCAGCCAGTCCATTGAATTTTATGACAAATTTACAAACTTACCTACCACCACTCAGTACATTTAGTATATGTAAAAATGGAAATGTAAAGTTCAGTTTCATCAAGTCCGCTGAGACCACAAGGCTAGAATGACAGCATGGTGATTTTCACCTCGCATTTCTAACCATACTGCCCCAGCAGTTTCTTCTTACTGTGACAATCCAGCACCTTCCTACCTGGCAGCTTCTGTTTTATTCCATTTTTTTCAAAGTTTCAGTATTTCTCTCTTGCATCTGCTGTTCTGCTAACAGCTGGTATAGCGAGACAGACACCTGTCATCTCCCATGAATGAGACAAGTATTTTGTTTTTCTTTCTGTGCTATGATTCTGTCTGACTACATGAAGCCAAAGCTGAAGCTTCATCATGGTTTCCTGACAATATTCTACCCCATAAACAGATCACAGACGACAACAGCTTTCAACAGAGATGTCTATCACGATGTGAGTAGTCCTGGAATGGCTTCTCCTTCATTCATCAAGGACCTTTGCAGCATAATAACTGCCATATACTATAGGGTAAATTATAATGCTGCAGAATATAATGGGCCTTTTGGAACTAAACATAGGCCTAAGAGCCTTTCCATTACTGGATTAGTCTGAATGATGGAAACACAGGGATCTGCTTGCACAGGGAGGAGAGGCATCAACGCTGTCCTCTCAGAAGAGTGCAAGGCACTGCTCCTCCACAGCTGGCCATGGCAGGAGGGATGGTCGCAGCCGGGTGGCCCAACCCAAGTGGGAAATGTTGCAGGGTGCTGCTCTGGAAAGTGGGGGAAAGGCCTTGCCCTGGGTAGAAGCATCAGTGCTGTCACCGTCACTCCAAAGGGCAGTGACCATGTGAGCTCTTACCTGGACTATGGGGACTGACACCATGAGACAGCCACAAAAGCAAAACAAGAGGAGGGTTCTCTTTAGCTTCACTTGGGAGGAATCTGCACTTACAAGGATGCAAAATTTGAAGTCATCAGCATGGCTCTGTGATAAATTTCCATCCCTTTCCTTCCAAAAAAAAGGGCATCAGTTCTTTCCAAAGCTCAACCAAATCTTTAGTACCATGAAACGATGAACCAATTCTAGAGAAAGGATTCAGGAACTGAACCCCAGCAAAAATACCAGAGGTTGAGAAAGTCTTACTCACTAGATCCAGTAACAAAACGTCTGAGCTCCATGTTAGCAGTTGCCAAGTTGCTGCCTCAGGCCAAGGACACAATTGAAGCCAATGCCAGCTTTGCCTCCTTGCAGAAGAGCTGGGGAGCAGCCTGCACTTACTGGTACCTTGGCTGAAACATCTCTCCTACCATAGTCTGATGGAAGCATCAGGCTTAGAACTCCTGGTCGTCTGCTCCAGAAGGGTGGCAGATGAATCTCTGTCACTAATAAACAGACTCATGAGAGGGAATCTGTCTCAGAAGGGGAGTGAGGGCAAGATTGCCAACACTGTCTTTCCAAAAGACTTGGAAGGAGAGCACAGCAGTGTTTGAGCTATTGCAGATCTGAAATATGGGCCAATAATCTTGTGTGGTGAAAGTCAACAACTTTCAGAAGTCTCCTAGATCTTATTAGGAACTCCTTAAAGTAGCCTGCAACATGCCAAGGTAGGTGAGAAAATTCTCTGGAAGGACAGCCAAAGAGAGATCCACTGCAGAAGCAGCACCCAGGTCACGCACAACAGACCTGTAATGACAACGGCCACCGGCCGAAAAGCTCATCTCAAGGCACAGGCTGGCCCAGAAGTGCCCTGAGTGCTTTGATACTGGCAACAAGCCCTCCCAGCAGTGAACACAGGAGCCTTCACCAACTCCGTGATGTACTGCACTCATTACTGAAACGAGAGCTGCCTCCAGTTTTAATCAGATAAGTTAACAGTATAAGGGACAACGGGCTACTTGCTACAGTGCCTTTGTTTACAATTTCTTGTTCTCAGACATGAAACCAAGATCTAGATTTAGATTTTGAGTGTCATATAAGATGAGAAGTTAAACAAGTTAAAACACAAACTGAGCAAGGTCTGGCCTAAAGAGTTGGGAAATTTCAATTTCCTGAGTACAAGTTTCCATCCAAAAATCCAGCCTACATAATTGTATTCAAGCTGGTTTTTCTATTGTATGTCACTTACCATAGGCCAAACTGCAGACAAGCACCGCCATGGGCTGGAGAGCAGCACTCCTGCTCCGCGCAGGGGTGCCAGGCGTGGGAGCGCGTGGCAGGACACCCTATACCCCGTGCTGCGCACCTCTCCGCCACAGCCCTCACAGGGCACAACTGGCTCTGCACCACGTGGAAAAGGGCTCTCAGAGAAAGCAGCACACGAACAACACTGGCACTGTCAAATTTTCATCTAACATGAGTTCTCCCAAATGTTTAAGAACAAAGAGTTTAGGCTAAAAATTACATGTCATTCTCTCTGATACTGTAACATAAAACCAGAGGTTTTGCAACTACCAGTTCAAGTGTTAACAAGACAGAAATGCCTCCAATGCTCAACTGTGAATAGCAGTATTCTGCCAAGACTCCAGCATCCCTGGTTAAAAATGGTGGTATTTTGTTTCTACAGTTCTAGAAGTTCTTCAGTTCTTCAGCTACCCGAAAGAAAAATACTAAAGTGATCTTCCTTCCTGCCACATACAACTGGAAAGACTAGATAAATGGGTACAGGCTTCTCAGCTGTTATGTTTCTACCTAGACCATGTCCTGCAGA
This sequence comes from Crypturellus soui, assembly GCA_032275445.1. NCBI lineage: Eukaryota > Metazoa > Chordata > Aves > Tinamiformes > Tinamidae > Crypturellus > Crypturellus soui. The sequence continues at coordinate 540,359 of JAUBNY010000082.1, read as the reverse complement.
GGGGTTCTTGGGACCCTTCCTTTTCTTTATTTATCTCCTCAGTTTTCTGCAGTCTTCCAGTGCAGTCATCTACACCATGTCCTTGTTATTTGTAGTGTACCTAGAGACCACTTCACACTTGCCATGTGCTGCCTGACCCGCTCTGCTCTGTCCTCTCCTAGTTCTCCTTCCACAAACATCCCTCCTCCTGCCCCCACAGTTAGAGTCAATTCCTTTCAGGCCCATCTTTTAAAATCTTTTTTTTTTCTAGAATTACTTATCCTCACTCCTCCTCCTCCATGGTCTGCCTTCCTAAATCTTAAATGAAATATAGAGTGTTCCCAGTGACACACTGCTTTAATTTTGTTATGTGATATACAATAGTAGCTTAAAGTGCAAGTGGTAAATCAATGCATAATTTACAAATACATCTTATTGATCTGTAACATATCTTACTAATGTAAGTACATAAAAAGGTATTATTTGACAAAGTAATATATTTGACAACTTATTGCCAAAAGCTTGGATTAAACAGAATTAACCAAATTAAACTCTTGGAGTGAATAGTATTTATCTATTAAATCTAAAAATAGTACAAAAATGTATTTTTAAAAAGCTCTGAATCAATTTCATTACACAATTTTGAGGCTGGTAGACTCTAGAATTGCTTCAACTGTACAAAGTACAGACCTGCTGGAATTATAAATCTTCCTCTGTCTTAATAGGAACCAGGAATTTTATACCTTCTTAAACCTGCTAGGTGATAATCAATGATACCAGTTTAACACTGAACACATGCTGCCAAATGAGCTACTAAAATAAATCACAGAACTCAAAAGTTCAACAAGATTACTGAAACTACAGCAGATAAAGCTGCTAAGTCGTTGCTAGGAGAAATCTTTATTCCTTTTCTTTCTCCCATCAAACCACACACACACACCCCCTATAAGCCCATATGAAACATATGCCACATTTGCCTTCGCGAATTGCTTAACAAAGCAATTAAAACACATTGTTTCTACTGTAGAGACATTCCAACATTAATTGCAATAATTTCTCAGTAACCTGGATCACAAGCACATGGGATTCATCAGCTTTACAGAACTCTAGAAGTAAATGGCAATATGAGGAGAGAAGCTTGTTACAAGGCAAAGGGTGTTGTTAACCCTCTCAATGGTCAGAACTCGCCATAAATTAAAATGTCTGTCCTAAAACACGTGAGTAGATTTCAGATGTAAAATTAGCTCTGAGCATCTCCAGTTAATTTCCTACTTTTCAAAACTTTCTAGTCCAGTTTTGTAACTAGAAGATTAAGAGCAGGTCTTTTAGGTTGGAAATGGATAGGCCGTAGACTGTACATCTCTTAGGCCACTATAAGGCTTTCATTATTTGCCTGTAATAGCAAGTGTATGAAATGATCTGTTCAATTAGCAACACAGAACTCTCAGTTTCCCCAAACCAACCCATGGCTGTTGTAACACAAGCCACTGCTGATCCCTGCCTCATGGAAAGGCCCCAGCACACCATACACAAACTTCCTAAGATCCAGACAGCCAGTCCAAAACACAAACTCATTTGAGATATGCCTACAAAAACTGTAAGATCATAAATCCATTTCTTTCAGACACTTCTCTTCATCCTCAGGATTAATGCATTATAGGGTACCACAGGTAACATCTGGAATATTTTTAGAAGAAAAATGAATTCACTGTTTCCCCAAAACAGTTACAAATTCATTTATTTTTCCAATTTGAAATAAGTTGGGGGCAGGGGAAAAGTCTTTAAAGTCAGCCTTTAAAAAGCTTATTATTAGCTAACTCTCACAGTCCTGTTCTCTGTTCAGTGTTTCTATCACTCTTGTCCTTTCACAAGTACTTAGATACTTTATTTGTGAGCCACTTACCTATGGGCAGGCGGAGAGTTATGTTATTGCAGAAATCAGTGTAGCAGCACTCAGTTTTTGTTATGTTTTTAGAGCTGTGGCAGAAGACTTGAGCGTTCAGTTCTGGAAGGGAGACACACGACTTTATCACTTCTTCCTTTCCATTTGTGAGCATGACGGAAGCCCAGCACGCTCCCTCGGTGTGGCAGGTGAAGTTGGTGTGCTCACACAGCTGGCACACGCACTTCAGACCTGAAAAAACAATTTTTCATTTTTCGTGAGAAATAGAAGAGAGAATCCCGTTTCCCATGTGCCAGGGAAGCTTGTTGGGCACCATGGCTGCCCACGAGAGCCTTCCAGACAGCCGCAAGCCCTAAGTACCAGAGGGAGCAACGAGCACATGGGGTCAGGCGGCACAAGATCTCACACCATGGCTCCACAACAGACACAGCTATGCTAAACAGAGACAGACACGGCTCTCTTAAATATTCCCTGGACCTGAAATGACATCAGCAGTCCTGCTCAGTTAACATCTGGGCTTCCCAAACCACTGGCTATTCCACACCCATACCTGGCTGCCTGCCCATTACAAACACACAGACCTTGCCGGGAGTGCAGGACTGTTCATGTAGTAGCAGATCTGAGTAACCTCTAAGATGCAAAGAAAAAAGGGTAACATGCATCACCTTATAAAGAGATGCAGAAAGTCATGGTGGGCTTTTCTTCGCCTCTGTACTTGGAGATGATGCACCTTCTTCGGTAAAACAGTTGCTCAATTTCTTTTGACACAAGAATTACGTGACTTCTAAGTTTTCCACATTTCTAATTACATGTTCATGTTTTACAAAATCAAAGAGAAACACATTTAACCAGTAACAGCTATATTAATCAGACTTTACCAACTCTTTTGGGGGAACAAGAAGAGGGAATCAAAGCCACATCAGAGACCGAATGCTGACAACATGTTTTGCTTTGTTTTCTTCACCTACTTCATAGTAAACAATTTCTGCTTGTTTCATGCCAAGTTTAAGAGCCTGTATACATGGCTACATATGATATATAAGACATCTTAGCCTTTGGTTGAAAGCTGTTTTTAAAGAAAGCCCTTCCTGAAGTGCATTTAGTACCAGTTCACTGCAGCTTTCATTCCCATCCCTGCTCCCTAGCCCATGCTCAGTCTACATGCACTAGGTTAGGCAAAACTTTGCAAGATGAAGCTCTGCTTGGGGGACCCCAAGGTTTAGAAAAAAAAAACAAATGAAATAATTCTGTTCTTACAGTTACTTAAGCCAACCTCCTTTAATGGCAGATACAGGGTGGGGCAGTGTCTGCTTTCCCATTAAAGATAGCGCAGGACCACGAGCTGCACAACACGTGCAGCGGGAGAGCAGTGAGCTCTGCGTGCAGACAGCATCCAGGCAGCTGGCACAGCCCAAGGAGCAGCCTCTATTCCAGCAAATTCCCTGACCAAACTGGGGCCTCAGCTGGACTCTGCCAGCATCCTAAGCTGGCAAACCACTAAGATTTGTTTATGTGAGAAAGCAAACCTTCGGGCCTCCAATGTAATTTTATTACACCTTGCGTTCAGTTCGAGAAGAAAATCAACTGTGCAGCTGGGGCTGTAGTTTGCCCGTGGCAAGAATAACAGGAACTCCAGTCTTAGGCAGATGCTCTGAATGACCCAAGAACTCTGGACAGACGTCAGTAGGAAACTGATTCGTGTTTCTGTGACACTACTTGTTTTCCTTATAACAACCTTCATTCTGCACTACACTTTAGAAATAGCAGCTTGTTGTATTTATCTTCTGCTCAGGCCCACAACAAACTCCTAGACACCATATGCTCATGTTTATCCTGAATTCAGGATATGCTAGGAACCATATCATTACGTGTTTGCCTCAGCTTTCCCTCTGCACAGAGCAGTGAGTACAATCATCCAATAAAAGTAGCAAGTGATTCCTTTTTCTTTGAAGACATAATCACAGTCCTAGGAGAGATGCCAGGAGCAAGAGTCATCAGATCAATAGAAAAAAATAATCTACCAAGAGAAAGACAGACATCCTCAACAACACTGCAAAATAAGAGCTACTTGACAAATTAAAGACTGTTAGAAGCTTCTTCAGCACTTCAGATAGGCCATTATGCTGTTTTGCCCCCTTCTCACTAAATATAAATTTAAAACTAAGGTGGGAAACAATCTTTATAGTGTCATCCAAAGTAGATAATTGTTTTATCCCCATCCCCATATTCTGTGAATTTCTTGAGAACACTGTTCAGTGCTGCTCCAGTTTACTCATTACAATTTTCTTTCCTAAGCTTCCCTTTTCCTGCAAAGCACTCTCCATCTTGAGCTCTACAATCCAGCAGCAGTGCAAGCCCATTCTGCAATCCCACACCACACACTGCAGTTTCTGCTCTGGTTCAACTCTTTTGGTGTCCCACAGGGGCTAGCAATTCACCCCCAGTTCACAGAGCACATGGGCATCCACATGAAGACGGAAGACCTTCCCCTGTATTTCACAATGCTCAAGCCAACATAACCTTTCAACCATGCCTCCTTGTCCAAGTAGCCATTTTATGGCATGACCACGCAAGCGTTGCTAAGAAACCCATTATAAAAGTATAGAAACATCCAGCTCTATTCCTAGAGACAGTCGTGACGACATTATTAGCGCTGTTATTAGCAATGTTGTGTAGGGGAAAGGCAGAACATTCACAGCAGCACAAACTAGAGCAGTAAAATACAGTGATGGTGGAGCAGTTAAAGGGAAAAATGATCAGAGGCAGGAAGAAAGTATGTTCCTCAAGTTTCGAAATAAGGCACACTTAATCCAGTAAAGAACATGACTTCTTTATTTACTCAATCATAACAACAATTCCCTTAAAATGTTGCACTCTCTTGTTCTTGAGAAATTAGGAGAAAGTGAACAACTAAAGTATTTCAGTGGCCTCAAAGCTATGTTAGGCATCCAAACCCAGTTACCAGGGGTTAGCAACTCTTTAAGTATACAGCTCTCCAGCAGTCAGTAACTGCTCTGCATCTCTCCATCTGTACTCCTCAAACCTCGCGTCCCAAAGAGAGATCACCTGCACCCCTACAATGCCCTGGAGGGCATGGAGCTGGCAGTGACCCTCCACAGGGCTGCAGACAAGGGCAGCGAGGGCTGACACAACCATACACCTGGAGCTCACTCCAGCAGGGACGGTAATGCTCCGGGGTGATGAGGAGGGGTATGTATTTTCTTTTGTTTTGTAAGATGAAACATGGCATTTTTCTCAGTCTGTACAAGACCCAAATGAACAACGAGAGAAACTAACAACCAACAGAGGCAACAGGGAGGTGGACTCCCAATTTGTGGTCAAATACACAAAGAAAACAACTTTTAGATACAGAAACCGTAAGAAAAGAGGTGTTCCTCGTTTTAGTATTTTTAAGATAGCAGTAGTTTAAGGAAATTTGGTTTTGTTCTCTTTTTGCTGTTACTGCAATAGGAGTTGAGATTACAAAGCAACTTCTTGGATGAAACCCACTATCAACTAAGGTCAGAGCAATTTGCTTTTCAGAGCAGAATATAACCTATGTAAAAAACAGTTTTTTTCTTTTTAGTTTTCAGTGCAATCATAATAAAACCCAGAGTACAGGCAACTATCCTTTGAAATTAACTTATGCAGCAGGAAGAACTGAGCCTGTAGTGGTTTCAGAACAAACCAACACAACCAAACAGAGTTTTTTTTTTTTTTTTTTACTAACACTTCCAACAGTTTTCTTGCACGTTTGTTTCAAATACATGAATCACCAAATACCCAAGGAACAAGAGAGGAATGATAATATAGGTGAACAACAGATTGAAGAATCTGAGTTTAGATGGTTTAATGAGGGCAGCTAATGGAGAAAATGCAGAAACTATATAATAATGCATCATCAAAAGTTAAATGGAAAGAATCTAAGCAAAAAGTCTCGGACTAAACAAAAATTAAAAACTAGGGTAAAAAAAGCCCAGAGTCGCTATCACTTATGAATCATACAACGTTCTACATTTTAACTCAGACATTTTTACTATACAGAGAGATTAACAGGGTATTAATCCTCTGTTAAGGCATAATCTAGTTATCTGCAATACTCAGCAGGTTCTTATTGTGACTATACAGTAGAAGAGGATTTCAAAATTAAATTTGAAAATAAACATCTAAGTAGCGTTACCGTAATTGTCTTTAATCTTGATGGGAAGGAAAACTAAGTACCGAAAACACTCACATTCTCAGTCATCAGTGCAGACATTCTGGGTTGTGTGCTTCTCAGTGCAATTACATTTTATATCTCAACTAAGATATTTGGGGCTCATTTAACCAGGCACAGCAGAGCCTGGTTCTCTAAACCAAAGCCTGCACTGCATCCACTCTTCAGGTTACCTGCAGCTCCCAGCAACAACTGACTGCAGTGTGCTGTGATACAGACTTGATGTACCCACAAGCTGCGAGCCCGAGCCTCAGGAGGTCAAGGTTCCCCAAGGACGAGGGGGCCCAAGGGAGTCCGAGGGGGCCAAAGGGAGTCCCAGGGGGCCACGAGGCGCCTGGCTCACCTTGCAGGCAGCTTGTTACGGGGCTACAGTAAACAACAGTGTGGACTGAGTGTGGCACACTGGGGCAGTCAAGGCAGCTGCAACCCAGCTCCCAGTGCAGGTGTCCTTGGGAGGAGTCAGCAGGAATGCTGATAACCCACCAAGCGTGAAGAAACCCGGCTGTCATGAGACTGAGCTGTCCAGATCTCCTAACAGGGGTTATCCCATTCATCTCATGACAGCTGAGATAAAGTGCCGGTGCGAGCTGGGAGTGGAGCTGGCTTTTCTCCCCAGGACAGTGTTGTCAGCAGTATCCGCACAAGCTCATGCTGTCCATCGTACTCTGCTGATCTCCACAGGGGAACAGGACAGGACACTAGGAAAATTTGCTGAGGACAGAAAAACTGAGTGTGATTTCAGAGCACTGCAGATGCACCTCACCATGCTGAATGATCAAAGTCAGGTGAACAGAAGCTATTTTGTAGGAGAAAGAACTTTAGCTATTTATGTACAGCAATAGACCCGATTTTAGCTGTTATCTCTCAAAATAGAGTTTGTGTCACCTTTTTTTACAACTCTTGAGAATATCAGCCCAGCACTCAAGAAGAGTATCATGATGAGGAGAAAACAACAGAAAAACTAGCACCACATTTTGCTCTTCAGGATTAGTTCTGGTTACCCATTTCAGAACAACGCAGAAGAGCTAGAAAGAAGAACAAGAAAGAAGAATTAAGCAGCTAGGCTCATTTGTGAGAGAGGCAGATTAGGAAGATGAAAGAGTTTTATCGAGAAATTACAGATCATATCGAGAAGGCTAATGGTATCGGCTAATCATTATTTCTCATAACTTGAAAGTTGCCATGCACCATAGATGTTATCTATCCTGATAATTCATGATAAGCAAGAGCAAACACTTCTTTCTCATTCTCCCTTGGCCAACTGCTAGGTGTAAATATTATTCTAGGTATCTGGTAGCATGAAGTATTAGTGTGTTCAAAATGCCATTAGACCAAACTAGCTTGACAGAACAGAGATTGATAGAAACTGTTAGACTCGACAATCCAAACGCACCTTCTGACTCTGAGCTAGGCTGCAGGCTGCCAGGAGCTGCCCATACTAGCTGTGCGGATACACGAGCACCAGCTGCGCTCTGTGCTCACTGCTGCTCTGGCCCTTTTCCTCCATTACCTGCCCCATGACATCAGCGACCAGAACAAACGCGCTGCTTTGAGCCCACGAGCCCTTCCCTGCACACACAGCTGGAACACCGCCAACGCAGGAGGGAGGCGAGAAATGTTAGCCTGGAAATACGGAATGAAACCTGCCAGCCTTTACCTGGAAAAACAGAACGAAACCCTGCCAGCCTTTACCTTCAGCAAGAATAATAAGCTACTGCTCTGAAAATGATCAAATGTCATCAGCTTATTTTTTTGTAATCTGTTGCTTCAAAAGTGGAAACTAGAATCTCAAACAGTTGGTAAGTCTTAAAAACACCTTGTTTCTTGGGTAAGCATTAAACGTATGAAAGACAACCCTCTCGGGTGAGGTCCCAAAAAATAATATATTAGGAGTAATAGTGGATTAACAGCTCAGTATCATTTACTGCAGGAAAAAAAAAAAAAAAAAAAAGAGAGAGAGCTGTCCAAAAGAGAACCACAACAGCTATTCCAAAACTGAAGAATTTATCTTAAAGAAAAATTTCAAGTAATTACACTGGTTTGATCTCCTAAAAATATATACAAATGATTTTATTAACATGTATTTTATTAACATGGTATCTTAATTTTGAAAGCAAAATACTGGATACTCAAGATCCCTGCTCTAGAAAAGCATTGCAACCGTGAACAAAAAAACCTCCACAAACACTGACAAAAGGGGATGCAAACTGAGGCCAGATACTTAAATTAAGACCAACTGAGCAGGGAGGAAGGAACAAAAAACAACACTGACAGGTATTTACCGGTGGAATAAACTGCCAAGGGACATTCTCTACCATTTTATTTGCCTCAAATAGGTTAGTATCTTTTGTAAAAGCTCGATTTTATGGAACATAAGCAGTGCGATACAACATTAATGTAAGTGGTCAGATTTATTGATCAACAGAAAGGGTGATGAGGAGATCTGCTGGTGTCAACCCAGCAGACGCTGGAGGCAGAGACAGTGGAAGGGCTAAAGTTGGGCACTGTGCGCAGCTCTGCTGCCAGGAGAGGCAGGCAGCTAACAACTAAAGGGCTAGAATGAACTGCATAAAAAGAGTTTGTAGCACTGAAAGGTGAATACAGTTAATACTTTTGCTGCCTTAGACTGAAGAGGTATTTTACATTTAAGATGTCACATTGACTCCATTTCATGTTTTCAAAGTTTCTTACCAGTGAAATGTAGTCCATCTAATATGGCCTGCGTTTTCACAAAAACAAACAAACAAACAAAAAAGAGCCATTACTGAAGAAATTTAAAATGAAAAAATTATGTAAAAAGTACTATATTCAGAATATTTAGAAACCTAAAATATCTTTCTACCAAACATTTTGCACCATTCTAAGTCACATTGAAAATGTATATATTTCTGCCAAAATTAAGTAGAATGTGAATTCTGCAAACACTGTGCTGATTACATAGAATCAGTTTCCTGATAAAAATGGAATCAGGATATCATTGACTTTTTAATGGACTTTATTTTTGCCATCAAGTGGAGGATGAACCAGCATCAGAAAGCAAAGTATCTGATTGCATTAAAGAATAAGAAAACCCTCATTTGCAAAGACCGTGTATTCCGAGATAAGTGCTTCCCAGGTCGAGCTCTGCAGCAGGAGGCAGCTGCCTGTGAGCGAGGACTGAGGCAGGTGCGGTAGCGCAGCTGTTGCCACCTCTGCACGAGCACCACGAATGTGGCCAAGGTGACCGGTGCCCATGGAGGCAGCTGCATCGTAGTGTCAGGGAGGACACTGCCCACCACGAGGGTGCTTGTGCCACATAACCACGAGCGCCCAGCGCAGCCCAGGCTGGGATGTCAGAGCCCGCATTAAACATACACAGCAACTCCAGCAGTAACAGGATGGGTCACTGCGGTACCACCTTGCGTGCTTGAAAAGTGCTGCCCCATCCTCTCTGCAGGGCACCCAAGGAAGTGACCAAATACCCAGCCAGACGAGGCCCGGGTAAGTCATTTGCAGCTGCTGAGGATCTGAAGGCTATTCCAGAGAATGGAGAACTGAATTATACCTGCTCTTCCCACAGGTAGCCTTCTGCCCAATATTTTATGAAAATCATGGGCAGATGCCTTGGTAGCTTGAGCAGTCGGCTCCAACAGTCAGCATTCACACCAAACCAGATGTTAAAGCTTCTTATTACTAAAAAAACTTGGAAAACGGCTTCAGAGACCTGCAGAAACCAGACATTAGCATCCTCCTGATCGGCTGTTACACTACAACGAATTTAACTGCAGAGCAACACAGAGCTGCTCTGTTGTTGTGAAACTTCCTTCCAAGGACATATTTTTGGCATTTGACAATATGATGGCTTTCCAGTACCAGTTAAAAAGGACATAATAAGGACATAACAAGGCACAAAGGTGCTTTTTTTCCAAAAGCAGGTAACTGGATTTGACAGTTACGCATGCAGAAGCGGTTGGCTCACAGCACTGTCTGTGGGCTACATCTACGCAGCTGCTTGTGGGGCACTTTAAGCTGTTACCCTCTGTTTGTACCCGATAGGAAACATAAGAATAAGCAGTGCACCAATAACTCACTCAAGACTCACAGGGCATTTTGGTTACTGGTTACATCTCAGTTCAAGGATATTTTACACTATCGAAAAAACAAGAAGGCAAGATTGTTCTAATACAACACTACATAAGAATCAAGTGTTGTGACATTTTCAAGCACAATCCACAAACTCAGCATTTAGCCACGATCTGTTTTGATCCTCACTTTTAAGCAGAGTTTGTAAAACCCCTGGTTGTAGGAAACAGTTATTTGTGTGCCTGATGCCTTCCAGAGTTGTAGCCACGCAAACAGCACCTCTCTGGTCCAGGTACAGACCTGCCTTTCCTACTTCACACCTACTTGTTTTCCTGTACAAGCCAAGATCTTCATGTTTATCAGGGCAGTCTGTGCTTTGCTTTGTGCAAGACAGAAAAGCATAAAGAAGTAAAAATAGATTTGCAGAAACCAAGAGCACAACTGAGGAGCCCCTCAAGAGGGAGAGGAGTGCGCACCAGTATGGAGCGCTCCGCCGGGCACCGCAGCACGGGGTGCTCCTCCCTGCCCCAGACGGCACTGCGGGGCACCAACACTGCCTTGCTTGATGTGGTGCAGACGTGCAGAACTACAGCAAGGCATTTAAAAAGCTCAACTCTTGTCCTACTAATCCTCTAACTACTCATAAAAATTGAGGCATGTGGAAGTTCCGCTACAGCACGGCACAGAGTCCTTGTGTCTGCAGCAGGGGGGTTTCCTGGGAGCAGTTGGCAGCGGGGAGCTCATGGCACAGTGAAAAGCGCTGCTGCTCCCGCAGTGCAGGCCCATGCCACGGGCCCCTCCGTAGCGCTGTGGGGAGAGAAATCGGTCGCCCTCCACTGTGCTCAGGGCTGAGAAGAGATCCGATGGCAGGGGAAAAGCAAAAGACAGAAATGCCGGAGCTTAAGAGATCAAAAACAATGTGAGGTTTTCAGATATAAATAGCAACCAAAGCCAATAAGATTTGTTAGCTTGCTGAACGGTCTGCAGGGGAAGTGGCCACGGTCACGGCACTGGCCAGGCTCCTTTCGAGCAGGGGCATCACGGCACTGCCAGCCCTAGGCTCGCTGCCTCCCTCAGAAACGTAGAGTAGGTCCGGCACTCCTCGACGACACACAATGTCCCGTGCTGACGAGCCACACTGTGTCCTCCATAGGAACACCTCGGAGCTCAGCTCCCGAGCTTCATGGTTTCTTCTCTCTCAAAAGGAGGGAGCACGGGAGCACCGAGATGCAGCCACAGCCCTGTCTCGGGGTTAGCCCAGACCTGCCAGGGACACTGCACGACGGAAGCGCTGCGGCAGGGCCGCTGGAGACCGGCAGCCCCAGCAGGGCGAACTCCACCACCCAGCACACTGCCCCGCGATAGGAAGGGTCGAGCCTCCGGGGCCAGGCTGCCCCGTGTATCCTGTGGGCGCCCGGGGGAAGCTCCGCACTGCTGCTCCCCGCGGCGCTGCGCTCCGGGCCGGGCACGGCCACCTCGAGTAGCCTCGGGGCAGCGGCACGGGACAGCCCGGGCGCTCGGCCCCAGCGGCCCCGTCCTGCGGTGAGCCCCGGTCAGAGGCTGCGACCACGCGGGGGCCGGAACCCCGAGCCACCCGCCCGGCGCAGCTCCTCAGCCTCGCGCAAAGTGGCACTCCCGGCGGCAGTGAGGCCCGGCGAGCAACCCTCCCGCACCCCGCGGCCCCGCCGCACCTGCCGCCGCCTACCTGCGCACAGTGACACAGCTGCGCCCAGCAGCAACAGCGGCGGCACCAGCCGCAGCACCCGCATCGCGGGCTGGCGAGCGTTCAGGACCGGCGCGAGCCGCAGCGCCTGCTGCCCGCGCCGCGGCTATAGCGGCTGCGGGGCGGCGCCGCCGCACGCCCCGCCCGCCCTGCGCCTTCCACCGCCCCGAGGGCAGCGCCGGGCGCCGCGAGCGGCCCCGGGGCTCCGGGGAGCGAGGCCCGCGGACCCCCCCCCGCCGCGCGGCCGCTCCTCGGGCACAAGGCGGGACCGTTGGGACCGTTAGGGGCGGGGCTTCGCTGAGGCGGGCGGGCGGAGGCGCTCGTGGCCGCGGGGCTTCGTGGCGGTCGTTAAAAGGCCACAACAGCTACCCCAACCCGTTCCTGGGTTTGAGCCATGAATTTTAGCACGTAATTATCCAAACTGAGGTGCTCAAATTCATACTATTGCAGTTCAGTATGTCTGCAGCGGGGCTGTTCCACAAGCAGGATGGTTACCAGCTTGGTTACCATGCTGATCCGCAGCCACAAGCTCCCCTTGCTGAAAAAGCTGCAGCTGCCCACAAATCGTGCCTAGAATCGTTTTTATTAGCTCTTTATTGCTCTGGAATGACATTTATTAGTTTACACATGTGTTGGAAGCTGTGGGACAAGGCGGAAGAGCCGGTATTGCTTAGAGCTTCTAACATTAAATTAGGTAGCAGGATCTCATCAAAGTTTATCAGCCAAAGTCTCACAGAAGGTGGAAGGGAGCAGGGAGGGACCTCATTTGCTGACAGTTGTGCACAATTGTGCAAACGTGGACCAACGAGTCTGAGATAACGCACAGAAGGGAGATGTGAGGTTGGCTCCGGGGGGAATGGATATACGAACGAAATGAGGGATCCTCTGGGCTGCACAGGACGGGCACGGTTCCCAGGTGGCAGCCAGCTGCATCGTCACCATCTCAAAAGGCGGTGGGAGCCTCTGAGTCAGCACCCCACAAGGCGCAGGAGCCTCCGTGCCCCTTCGGGAGGGACCCACGGGACCCTTCGCATGCACACACTGGCAGTCCAGGGAAGAGGAGGGCCCGTCTGGGGTGACCGCACGGCTGCTGCAGCCTCCACTGGTACCCAGACTCTGTGGTGACACTGCTGTGCTCGTGCGAACATCCTTCCTGGCCCACGGTGGGTCCGCTGAGCACGGGCCTAGCAGGGGGGAACTGAACACTAATTATCAGCGCTTGCTTAATACGTTACTGCAGTTGTCTCTTTTTTTTTCTCTCTTTTTTTTCTTTGTTTTGCTTCTTCAAACAGTCTGGGTTGCTTGCTTTAATAATATATTTTAATTACAGCACACAGAGTAAGGACCATGCTTCATGTTCTAATCAGCAGTGCCAAAATTAGACTTCATTTCTCTAAATTAGTTTGTCCTCAATGTACCATGCTCTTGGTTAAGTGAAATTTGTGACTGTTAATGCTTTTCTGGGATGGTCTTCAGAAAGGCAAAGTGCCTGACCTTGCACTGAAGATAATGGGAGCGAAGTTCGTAGCTAAGAACATTTGGCTTGCATGCACCACACACAGGCCGTGCAAATTTAGATTATGTAGACTTCTGTGAGCTACTTAGTTTCAACCATCTTTGCTGTTCCTTGTCACAAGTATAGATCTTACATATGTAAACAGAACAATGCAGACCCATCATTTACTTCAAAATCTGAAGATGTCAGTCTGTGTATTTCCCTTCTGCTCTCTAAGTTAGGGCTCTTTAGATGCATCCACACTGTTCCCTAAGAGGAAACTGAAACACAGACACCGAGTCCTTCTGGCATTATTAGGCCTATGGTCTGCTTTGGTGTTTGGGGGGAAGGGGGGAAGGAAGGAAGAGGGGAAGGGGCCAGTATCTCCTCTTACCCTTGCATACCATCACAACTGCCTTTTGTGGGAGACTCCAAATAAAACACATCACCCATTCTACTTACATATTGTTGCAACCTTGATCCCTTCATTCATCCCTTCCTCCACCACTCATAATAAAGATATCAAACTGGAAATTCCCAAGTTACTTGTGGAATCAACTAGCACCTTCAGGTCAGAAAGATCCAGTCCAAGAAATAGTATGTACAAAGTATATCTTACCAGATAAAATATGTAAAGAAATCTCTCAATAAAAGAAAGTTACTCTAAAATAAATTTGCAAGGAAACATATATCACAGACTCCCCAGAAACCCATACAGAAGAAAAACAAATTGTTTACAACTAGACAGATTTACTTCTCCCTCTCTTTGCTACAGACATACAAGGGCATGAAGAGGCTTAATATGATGAAGCGTTGGCCCATTATTCAACTGCCAGTACTGCATGACTTCTATAAATCTAACAGCAACATCAATAGCTTCTTGCTTGGACTAAAACTAATCAGAAGTGTGGGCTTGAGATACACAAAAATTACAAGATTTTTTTCTCAAATACCCCAGTGAAAGAGTCAGCTGTAATAGAAGGGCACTTTCAGACAACACATCCCCTCAGCTCTAAGCCACATCTCACCGTCTGTCGCAAAACCAAGACATTGGCGTGCGAGCCGGGATTAAACGGATGAGGAAGTGAGGCAAGGAAAGAACTGAGGATCATTAGAGACATTTAAAATTAAGAGTTCCCAGGAATAACAATAGCTTTATGCATTCTAGTTCATTTCTCTGTCCATTATCGAAGGAAAGGTTTTGAGTTTTCTTGGGGACTTCAGAGGGACTTCTTGGGTTTTGGGGGTGATGCTCTATTACTGTCCAGACTTTAAATCCCATGCACTTTTATCCTGATTTGCACCATTCCCTTTGTACTTACCCTGCAAAGCAACCCTACAATTATATCCTTGTACTCCTGCCATACAAAGCAGTATGCATGGAAATCAAAATGAAATTATTTGCACCCAACAATGGGGAAATCACAACACTACATGATTTTTTTTCACCATAGGAAAAGCAGCTTCTGATAACGCAAACATTGATCTGTCCTCCTATCTTTTCTTCACAAATCATATCCTCTAACACAGTTATTTAATGGAGGAATGAATATCCACAGAGTTCTCCAAGCAGTGAAGAGTTGCCCCAAGATTGAAGCAGCCAGGTTGGAATCTTAGCACCTCCTGGCTACTTTATATCACTGTTCTCAAGTTATGTTCCCCAGCAATCTTGTATCACCAATATAACATTTTTTGGGGGGTGAGGATATGCACAGGAAGATATTTTTCACCTGAATGTACCACAATTCAGAAATTTTTAACCTTCATGTCTTGAAGATCTGGAAGAACAGATTTGTATCAGGAGCAGCAGAAGCAAATAGACATTAACTAAAATCAAAATAACTGTGAAAAGGAAGTTCTTATCTAAGAAAACTTGCTTACGATAAACTCACAACTTTTGAGCTCACAAATAACAATTTTAAAGAATATCTCGGTAACCCAGACATGCCACCTAAGCACACCTGGAAGGACAGAGGTAGACTGCCAGGCTCCACCCGCAGGTAATTCTTCGCAGTAAGTTTTTCAGAAGAGTGGAGTGCAGAGCTGGTCAGGGAGAAGCCCCTTTGCATGTCCGCCTGGAGAGAACAGCCTGCTTGCTCAGAGCATTTGAGGTGTTAAATTAATTCTGCCTTTTCTTTCAAAGTGCCAGAGTTCAAAGAGGTCACAGAGTGGATGTTATTTCTAATTGCACTCAAAGACTAGAACAGTTGAATGCTTTGGCAAAAGATAGATGCTCTCTAGAAGTTACGCTTCCTCTTTTATCATGATAGCAACTTCATTCCAAGATAACATCTACAATGTTAACGGCATGCAGCCATACACATGGCATACAGGCCAAGAGGCAGTAAATTATTTTGAATATGTTGTTGACAGAAGTAGCATGAAAGAGTTATTAGAACCTTAGAGACTCATTGGGCAAGTTTTTTTGTTTTGTTTTTTGGTTGCAGTTAAGATAGGTAACTGGTGATGCGTTATGGCATGAAAGCTGTGGTGAAATATATTCAAACTTTCTGAATACCTCTTCCCCTTGCTTAAATTTGTATTTATACTTGTATTTACGAAATTTATCAATCACACTTACTAGGTAAAACACTCTCTGCAGCGTTCCCACATACCACGTGGCAGTGCCGTCCATGTTGCCCATTTTAAACAAAACCCTTTTGGGATGCCTTAATGGTGGCATCTTCAAAACACACCCGGGACTTTTTGCTCCCATCTAGGCTATTAAAAATAAATTACACATTTAATATGCTATTGTATCTTGTAGTACATGATGTCTACAAAATCTGAAATGGTAGATTTCAAATTGTTCAGTCATGTCATAACCTCTTATTTCAGTTTCATTTATGGAAGGCTACCAGTGTCGTTAAGAGTATGGTAGTTATTGATATGTAATTCGAAGGTGCTTACCTTTCAAAATGGTTTCCAGAGTGAGTCAAGAAAATCCAGTCCCCAGAAAACTCCTCTGTATCTATATCCTCTCAATCCTTTTCTCCATTTAGTTCTATTTGTTTCCATCTAGCCCTTAACCTAAGTTGCTATTTAGAAAGCAATAAGGTGCTACCCTATGTAAAGTTCCCCTGCTAAACAGCCTGCACTCTTATACGGCTTTTTGCAAGTTTTAGCATGAACATGACCATGACCATGTTTTTATTAAGACTACCAACATTTCTGGATTCTAAAACCCCAAATCTGGTAAGCTGTTTGAGATGTAATAAATCAGAAAATATAGCAACCTGATTTTTAATTGAGCTTCTGTAATTTAAGAGTGGAATTCTCTTTTCATTAATGTGGAAGTAAAGACTGAGAGCAGCAGACCGCTCGTGCCAATGCCACTGTCGCCGCGTGCAGCACAGTTGCCGATGCCGACCGCCCCGTGAAGACCCTGGCGTGGAGGCAGGAGCCGGCCTAGCAGGAGGCAAGCCCGGAGCAGCCGGCGCAGCCGCCTGGTGACCTGGGGCTCCCAGAAGCGCCACCTGGGCGCAGTCCGGGGCGCGGGCAGAGCTCACACCTGGCTGCGTCCATAGTGCTCCGCACGCTGCCCCATCATCCACCATCGCCGCTTCGTCACCCTTTGTCTCCTCTTCATCAGGCCTTTGACACACCAAGTGCCAGTGGGGGAAAGCAAGGGAAGGAGAAAAAACAACAAAAACCCTTTGTGTCTATTGTGAGGCAAGTGTGCTCCCAAGGTAGCTGTTTGCATGGCATGGTTCATAGTAGGACTGAAATAACATATCCTGGGGTTAAGAGTCTTTGGAAATGGGTAACACTATCAAAACATTTGCCAACTGGAAGTTCTTCTAGGATTGGCTTCAAAACAAGAATTTTGTTTTGTAATTTGTTTTGCTCCACATCTGGAGAAAACTGAGGCCTATTTAAATTTTATGCAAGCAAAACAGAACAAAACAGAGCCAACCCAGAAGGGGCAACACGTCAGTCTGAAGCCACTTACCTTGGCTCTCTGCATTTCGGGTCAACGTATTAATTGCAGAGCTGTCTTGTTTAAACACAGAGTGGATCTACTTACCACTCTGTTCATTCAGAAATTCTATGAATTCTTCCCCCCAAAATCTCCAAAATAATACATTTTTGTAAACTATTGCACTGCTGGCCATAGCAAGTAAAAAAATAAAATCACAGAGCACCCTAGCTGTTCCAAGAACCCTTGGACATTTTTCCCTGCAGTGGCTGGTATTCGTAGCAGTGCAGGAGGGCTGGGTAAGCCCGTAACCAAGGGACTCCATGCTCTGGAGCAGGGCTGTAACAAACCCTGAGCTCTGGAGCACCTTGGTGCATAGACAGGGACCCCCTGCACGTGCACCCTGCCGGGCCACTCTCTGGGCTGTGTGCGCACACGTCCATGCACGCACACGGTTTTGCTACAGTACTGTGTGAGCTCCTTCACTAAAGCATATCCTACATGCACTAAATCTTTCTAGAAAATGGGTTTCACAAGAACAACAGTAGGAGGTTACCTACCCACCAGACCACTGAACTTGTGGAATTACAGGAGGTTCAGTTTAATTTGCAGACCTGGCCAAGATCTGCATGCAGCTCCTTCTATAAGCTATAAAGACACTCAGAAAACAAACCTTCAAAGCTATCCAAGACACCACTATGAAGAAGAAATGTCAGGGCTTGAAACGAAATGCACCAAATGCAAGAAGCACTGCAAAAAGTTGCTATGATTGATACCAGTATCTTCAGGTTTTGATTTCCATCCATAGCCATGTAGCCACTGGCACTTTCCAGATGTGCAGAAGAGATGAGTCTTGCGCCCAGGTGTCTCCTCCATCCCAATTCCTGCTCCATGAAGACCAGAGTTCTCTCCTGCCACCTCTCTTCCAGCACGGGGGCCACAGTATTAGTTCCATGTTCAGCTTTTCCTGGTTGTCTGCGGCTGGTTTCTTGGCACAGCTTCTCAGCTCAGGCGCTGGAAATGCCTTTTTCTTCCCCAGGGTAGGACAATGCAAATTTGCTATTCCCAGGTAAGATCATCTTTTAGTCAAATAGCAACTCTACATTGATGCATTACTTGCTTTTTCCCCCCCTCAAAGATTAGAATTTTAAAATGTAAAAAATACTCTGCACGTAGAGACAATTTAAATCTTCCTCAGACAGTCCTCTGTGAGGGCTGACCCACAAAGGCCCATTGTTTAGCTTCTTTCCTGCAGGAAAGGGAGCACCTCCTTGTCCCTCTCTATCAAAATAGCTTAATCCAGGTACTTCGACAATTCTGGAAGTTTGAGTGGAGATTTTTCCATCAAAGCTCTTAGCACAGAAGGACCATAGAGGAAGGCAAAACTGTGAGAGGACCAAGATGGCAGCCTGCAGGTGGCCTCATGCTGAAGCGGTTGCTCAAGCGGAGCTTCTTTAGGTAGCTCTCCCAGCACAAACATAGTCTCAACTAAAAAGAAAAAACCCAAACACTCCCTCCCATCCCAACCCTGAAAACACCTTTTTTTTTTTTTTTTTTTTTTTTGCCAAGTCTTCTTCCCCTTAACTAGCAGGTGGTTAGAGCTATCAACAGAACTGCTCGATCACAGTGCTGCTCTGATCTGATGAGTATTTTACTATTTTTTTACATGCAGGGCATGCTCCCATCAGAGCTTTGCTGTGAGCGGTCAGTGATGTTGAACGGAAACCCCCGAGCTGCATTAGCAAAGTGTTCGGCTCAAATTCACTAGCGACATGACTCAGTTTCAGCTATGGCCATCTCCATAGTAATAAATACAGTTACAGCCTCCCAACAACGGATTAGATATAAGCAGTCCAAACCTCTTTAGAAGATTAGATTTTATGGGAGCACCAGAGGGACATCTCTTTAATGAACATGTAGGAAAACCAGAAGGGTTTGCGTCTTTGTCTTCACACACATGACTTGGGAATTCTGCAGTGGTTTCCCACTGGGTCTAGAAACCTCAGGGGAAAAGAAAAGGCTTTTCCTATGATTATTTTGGCAGACTGTTGAAAATGAGGTTAAATAATGCAGACCACAAATAATCTTCAGAGGCTACCACTGAATTTTTGCTTCTCTGATCCTGGATGCATTGCCGTCTAGTTTAAAAAATAAATAAATAAGGATACTTTGCTATTTCAACTATTTTTGAATGCACATACTCTGACTATATTCAGCAGCAACTGCACATCAGAAAAAGACAGTGTTGAATGAATTACTGCTAACAGTGAAAATAGTGCATGATTTTTTTTTTCCACTGAGATCAATTTAGTTGATTTAACAAGTAAGCATCCAACTAAGTAGAGAAGTGGGGAAATCTTTAATTTGCCTAGTAAAAGGTGGATCCAGAAATATTTCAATAGCAGGACATCAACATTTATTTTTGTTTAAAAGAATCCCCAAACATTTTGATGCAGAAGGAGGTTGCCAATAGCAGCACCGCCTAAGACGACCCTCTTGGCCGAGGCCTCCGCAGGCCGCAGCCGCACTGGCCAGGGCAGCGTTCTCTGCGCTGTCGGTAGCTGCATGACCATCTTCGCCCAGCACCGCATCAGCAGGCACCAGCACGGGGTGTTCGCTTTTTTGTTTGTTATTCAGAAATCACTGCAGCTGGAAAAGACCTTCAAGATCAAGTCCAACTGTAAACCCATTCCCAACCTGCCAGCTAACCTGTGTCCCCAGATGCCTCATCTTCAGGTTTCTTGAGCAGTGCCAGGGACGGTGACTCCACCACTTCCCTGGGCAGTCTGTTCCAGTGCTTCACTGCTCTTCTCTGCAGGAAATTTTCATATTCTTGCTTTATCAGCAAGGAAAAGCAATGTTTCCAGTTTTAATTCATGCTAAAAACACCCTGCAATTTTCTAGCCCAAGTAGTTACACACCAGCTGTTTCCAGAGCCCCATGTTCAGAGGGCTCCTTGGCAAGCCCTGTGCTTGTCAGCATGGTAGAAGCTGCTAGACCTGCTAGTAACAAGTCCTAATGCAGGTAACAGGGTTGATACCTAGGGCTATAGTTAAATAATGCAAAATTTAAAGCAAAATAAAAACCTGTAGAATATACAGATCTGTTTTCAGCTGCAGAATATACAGAGCTGGAAAAGTGTGATTTCCTAAGTAAAGAGGCAGGCCAAGGGTAGCCTGTGCTGGGCCCTGGCGCGCTGCAGCACAGGGGCAGAGCAAGGCAGGGCACAGGCTCCTTTTCCTAACAGGCTGCGAGCAGAGCAGGGCAGGGCAGGGTCTCCTCTCCCTAACAGATGGGGGGGCAACTGCAGTATCACCAGGCAGGTCCCTCCTGGCTCCTGCAGCCCTCGGCCTCCCCTCGTGCCCCACAGGCTCTGCGCCAGCAGCGCCCGCTGCTCTGGGCCCGAACAGCAGGAAGGTGGCACAGAACAAGTGGCTTGTCACAGAAATCCGGGATATTCTTCTGAGCATCCCTTAGGAACTGGCTGCTTCTGCACAAGCAGTCACAAAGAAACAACGGGATTCCGGGAAGTGAGAGCACATCCACAGAAGTAAACACCTTAGAAAAGCCCTGGAAAGTGGTCCAAGTGTGAGGCAAACTGATGCACAACTTGGTAGCTCAAGGGAGGCCCAGCACTCTGGAGCACTTCCAGAGGGGGAACAATATTGAGGCACCACCCCAGGGCACTCAGAGCCAGCTACATACACAGCATCACTCTTAAT
The DNA here is from genome assembly GCA_032275445.1 of Crypturellus soui. Classification (NCBI taxonomy): domain Eukaryota; kingdom Metazoa; phylum Chordata; class Aves; order Tinamiformes; family Tinamidae; genus Crypturellus; species Crypturellus soui. The sequence goes on along the minus strand of JAUBNY010000082.1, from coordinate 519,340 downwards.
GCAAGTTCAGAGGACACTGTGGTTACTTTCCCCTTCTCCCTTGCTGAAGATGGCTGGACCCTTTTGGCGTGCCAATTAACAGCTATCTGAGAAACACATACACAGGTGCACAGCAGGTAGCTAGAACCAAACACCTTCAGCCAACCCTGCCCTAGAAAGCTGCCACCAACAGAACCACTGATGCTGGAATTGCAGCTCACTGAGCACTCCCACCGACACTGTCCTCAGGCCAACACAAACCGACTCACTCGACTCTCCTCTGAAACAGGCACTCCTGAGCAGCCCAGCATGATAAGATACCTGGTCCAACTCAAAAGACACAATGTGCTCAGGGAGACCCTTTGGCCTCCTTTTAAATAAAACAAAATAGCTCCCTCTTCTCCCATGCTTCTGCAGCATTGGGATGGCTTACTCAGATCCCCACTGAGTACAACTAAGCCTCAGCAACTGGTGTGAGCTCAGGCTGCTCTGCGGAGCGCCAGTCACAGGCCTACCATTGTTTCTGCACTAGACCTGTGGCAACCGAAAGCCAAGGCACCTAGCCACAGCAGGGGCTCGGGAAGGAAGACAAGAACAGCAGAGCAGCCTCTGACAGGCTGGGAAAAACCCGAAGGGAACCTCAGTTCGGACTCTGCAGGTAAAACAGGGCACGCAAATTGCTGTCTGGCTTCCTACATTACCTAAAGGGTTTTAAGTTCATGTGTAATGGAGTTCATTCCAAAGGCTGAATGGACACTTCCTCCCTGTGGAGTAATGAGGTAGATGAGAACATTGAGAGGTATCAGAACAGAAACCACTTCTCTGGATAGGCAGAGGTCAGTGGTGACTAGCCTCCTGCTGCGGGAAGCACATGGAGAGGCTGATGTAGCGGCTGGGTATCCTGTCCAGATGGGCACAGCAGGCCCAGCTGTGCCAGTAGGGTCAGCACAGCAGGAGAGGGCAGGACAGGCCAGTGCAGACAAACAGCAGCAGGGCAGTCCCTTGGTACCCGGGTGTTCTGCAGCGACGACCTGGACCCAACTCCATCACTGCAGCGCGTGGCCAGGAGCGCCGCCAGCTGCTGCATCCGCATGCGTTTGCTTCCAACGGGCAGTAAGAGAACTAAAACACTCTTCAGTTTGACTTGAAAACATTCTATTTAATTTATACAAATAACTACTAAATAGAAAAAGTAGATTAAAACAAAATAGTTATTTTTCTGTCAGAGTCTGAATGCATATTATATAGCTTAGAAGAAATAAAATGCATTTTCCCCACAGCATTCATGACCTAAAATACTACTCGAGTCCTCCACTGCTTTCCATTTCTAGATCAGTAAGATATCAGACACAATGTCATGTGGGTAATGGCTATATATATGTTCCGTATTTGAACTGAAAATATGTTACAGACCACACACCTACAAATGTGAAGCACTTAAAATGTGACTATCGAGTTGTAATATGATAATACAGAAAACAATTTATGTTTTAGGTTATATTGTGTTACAAAAACATCTGTGTAAGAAATCATGAAAGAGGCCACATAAAAATAAGCTTTAACTTTATGCACTTATTTTACAGTTTAAAAAACTGGCAAGTGCACTAGTAATAAATAATTTGCAAGTTTTGTATAAACGAGAAATTCCTAGTGTTCAGCATTATTGTAAACATCAGTACACATGTAAAATGCAGCTAAAATCTGACAGTTACATTTTCAGTTTACCAAATTCATTTCCTATTATCCAGGCATAGATCAATGTAGTATATAGCCAATTATATTTTTGGCAAGTCATGTCTTTAAAATTAACAGTGACAGTGCAAGTAAGGAATGCAAAGAATTCCTAGTGCAATAAAGAAGAGAAGCACAGGCAATATTGCTGATTAAAATTTATCACTTCCATGTGTTCATCCTGGGAGTGATTAGGAGATTACAAAAAAAAGAAAAAAACAAAAAGAAAAAAGGAGAAAAAAAAAAAGCTATTCAAAGCCATTGTTTAATGCCCTGATCTTGTCTTAGGATTTCTCTGTCTTCCTTCAGGCCACTTGCTGCCTCTGCAACAGTACCTCCAGCGCGAGTCTCTACAGCTTGACCGTTTGTGAAATGCCCGTTGTTGTCACTGAGCAAAGTCTATAGAGTTTTCCAATGTCTCCCAAACAGGTGGTCAGGTAAGAACTTCTGCCTCTATAAGAAGCCACAGGGGGACCAAGTATATGACTCGTCTGGCCAGACTGCTCTGGCCCAGGTGAACGCCTTCCTATCAGGAGAGCACCATGAGAAGAAGGTCAACAGTCAGCTTTCAGTTTATCTAAGGAATTATCAATTTTGGTCAAAGTCTTTTTGATTCGCAGGGCTGTTAGTCTCGCTGATGGATTTGGATACCAGCATTCTTTCATTAACTTGGCAAGTGATGTTAGTGTCTGGGAAAAGAATAAAAACACAGATCACATAAGCACATAAATCACAAGTCAAAAAGAACTAGACTGTGCTAAGCAATAGCACAGTTACATTTTTATTGTGTCATTCATACTCATATTTTCAGAGTCTACAAGATGTTGTGCTGCTGCCAATTTGGGTCCTTTTTGTTTCCAAATATGTAAATTTGAAGTTTTGAAAAAGTGACTGCAATTGAAGAGAGGTAGGTAGACAATGTGCTGACTGCCATGTTCAACTAGCTTTGGACATTGTTAGGAGTTTAGTCCTAACTAATTTTAAAACATTCAAAACTTTAAATTAAGGAAACATTCTGTAGAACCCCTTTTCAATGCAGCTGACTCCTCTGAGATCAATGCAGAAAGCCAAAGAATGTATAGGTGTTTTCTGTGATTTCAGTGCGTGGGGTGCAGCTTCACACAGCTGGGATTCACTGCTGGTGCCACAGGCTCGCAAATCAAGCCCTTGTACACGAGACGTTCAGTCCCGGCCCGTCATAACAAACCTCTACAGTTTCAGCAATAAGAAACAGAATAGCTGTTCAAAGCTGGTGAGTTTAAGCTAATTCTAATGCAGAGAAATAAATTTATGCTTTAGAACCAGCCTAAAAAAAAACCTTAAAAAACAAACCAACAAACTAACAAAGAACATCCCTTTCAATGCAGGCTGAAAAGAGATTGAGCTGATGCAGAGACCTACACAGGCTACGTTCCCTTTAAAGAAACCTCCCTTTGGAGAACAATAAAAAAGAGATCAGCTTGAAAATAATGCTATTAATTCATGCTACTAAGAGGTCAATCTGAAATGCTCAGCTTTAATAACCCAGCAGCTGCCCATGGTGCTTCCTGCCCTCTCCGAGGAAGCTGCACACCAGTGCCTCTGCAGTCTGTGGCAGCTGTCCTGGAAAGCACTGTGAGCCTCTTTTGGACTGCAAGCAAGAGCCACAAGCAGCTCTCACGGGTTGGTCATGAGAGAACAGCTCAAGCCATTGCCAGCCACAGATATGTGCATGCACTTACCGGGTCTGAGAACCACCTGTTGGGAATGTTTGGCCTTTGCTGATCTACACAGACCACTTTTCTCATGTCTTCAAAACTGGGATCATTTGGAACCAGATCGTAAAATGGTGGTTTGTAGTCTTCTACAATACCTAGCAAGATGCAAACAAGAAAGATGTTACTTAATGACTCAAACCAAGTGAAGCAGCATTTCTGCCCAGAGAGAAGGGACGCGTGACCACACCACCAAGAAGCATGGAGATTGCTCGTACGAGAATATCAGTGTCAAGCAGCCATAAAAAAAAGCAGAACAGTACTTTCTACCATATATACAGCTTTTCTCATCCAAAATGTTAATTCATGCAAAACAGTAACTACATTCACCTTACAGATATCTGAACGAAACAACAGTTATTAATAAAAAAAAGAGCTTTAGTTTGAACTACAAATTCATTTGCCAAGAGGCCAAGAACAACTACTGCAGTAGTATGAGATCAAAACTCTTCTTTGCCAACAGAAATATTCACGCTAAATCACAGGCCATGCATTATGTAGCCGGAGACCAGGGATGCCCATTCCTGGAGCAGAAGGGAAAAGGAGCAGTTCATGGCCTGCACGGAAGCAGGAATTGCACCCTGCTTGGCGCAGCTGCACAGAGCAGACTGTCTGGCCTGCACATCCTGCTCTCCAGCCACCCTTGCTTTGGGCTTTGCACAAACAGGCTCTTCTGCCTCCTCTGGGATTTATCCTAGCAAATTAGGAAAGCAGATGCCTGCATTGTGTCTTTAATAGTTTTATCACACACTTTGCTCGGGTCTGTGATTCATGCGTGAATCCAATACGGATGCCAGCACCCACAGGCTCTCAGACTGGCACCTCATGTAAAGTTATTTATTACTGTTAAATCAGTAAAACACTGCAGGCAATTGGCATCACGTAACATCAGAGGCCAAGCTGCACAGTCTGCGCACCCAATCACTGCACGTGTTCTCCAAGGCTCTGCTCGGTGAGCGCGGCCATCCCCAGCGGGAGCCGCGTCCACAGCACGCGGGGTTGCGCGAAGCCTGCACAGCCCTTGGCACGGCAGAGCCCCAGGGCATGCACAGACTTTCCTGTAGCCACTCGACACCATGTGGCCGGCCTGAAGGTGGGTGCACAAGAAACCTGGGTTGTGCTCAAGCAGAAAAGAGGCTCCCAGAAACTTTACTACAGCATCTAGGATTTAGTTTTATTGTTCTATCACAAATGCACACTGAAATCCCATAGATTCTCTGTAAAAATTTACAGACTTTACATGCAGAAGCCCCTGCCTGTAAAGATCAGACAAAGAGAAAAACGGGCTTCAGCAAGTTACAACTCACACAGAAAATCACTATACAGGAGGGCAGCTCAAAGATGTGGCCACCCAAAAAGGTTACTGTAATGAAGAAACTAGTAGAAGTTAGGTTTGCCTTGCAGTACCCCAAAGGAGCTGCACAAGGACAGACGATTACACGCTGCAGACAGATGAGTGCTCTGACAGGGCTGAACAGTCTTACACTGCTCTGAATGTTTGTTCGTACTCTTCCTCCCTTTACTTTCCTGTTCCAGGTCATTTGATCTGCCAGTGAAGAATCTGAATGGGAAGAACTACACCATGACCTTCAACAACCTTCTGAAGCCCACTTCGATGGAAGGCAGCTCTAAGTTTTTAAACAATTCATAATTGCCCATGCTGAACATTACCTATACGGCTGAGCTCCCATTTTATACTCTTTCTGCCTCCTCCCAGAACACAAACTTACCTGTGAGAACTAAGGAATACAAAGGAGTTTTGTGCACATGCATGATTGCAAACTAAAGTACGGATAAAGAAGTGATTTCACATTGCTCAAAAGCAAAACCTCACAGACACAATAGGGCTCTGGAAAGTTTCCCAACGTCATAATGACATATGAGTAAGTGGACTCTATCGCTAAAGACAAAGATGGGCTGTATTTTAATTTGCTATTTTCACATGATTTTCCAACGTGTAGGCTATACAGATACAGGCTATTTCACTCAGGTCACATCATTCTATAACTAAGTATGGAATGAGCAACCTTTACTCCAACAGAACAGCTTCAGCACAGTGACCATGGTGAGTCAGGCACTGCGGGCTCCAGGGAGCACCCGGCTGGGCCAGCGCCGCTCCAACCTCTGCCCCAGCGCAGCCGCTTTCAGCTCTTGCACGCTTCCCTGCCCCACTCCAGCGGGAGAAGCACCCTGCTGCGGGAGGCGCCTGTGGACATTAGTGTGCCTTTCAGGTGCCTTCTGTCATTTAGGACACAGAGTGTTTGCTTTTGTGGTAGCCAGCTCTTCACTACTCAAGTGAACCAGCACTCACCCATGCGATAGCATTTTACCCACCTGTATTCTGTTACGTTAAGGCCACCTTATGTCACGCACATGCAAGTACCTGGAGCGAAGGAGAACCCAAATGGCTGGTGGCAGCAGATACAGTGCTGCCCATACCCTGCTCGCCACGCACTGTGTGTGGTTGCCAAGAGCTCTCGCTTTGCTGGGCTGCTCTAGACACATCACCAGCAAGAACACAATCCTGAAAGTAGCAGCAATGACAAGTGACACAGAGGAGGTGAACAGAGGCGCCGAGGGAAGGCACGGGAGCCTCCCACCAGGAGGAAGCTCTGCCGCTGGCAAGGTGCCGAGTCCCAGGCTCGGGGCGCTCCCAGATGTATGGCCAGTAATCCTGCAGCACAAACACCACAGTTTGGCCTGTGGGGGAGAAGCTTCCAAGAGATTTTCCTCCTTATACTCAACCACAAGAGCAGAAGGGGATTATAAAACAGTTTCACCTAGAAGACCATTATAGGAGGAAAGAAAACTTAATCAGGTGAAAACCTCAAGACTTCCATGAACTGCAATACTAGAACCAAGCCGGACGACTGCACTGCTGTTCTGTAAGTGGTGGATAGGGATTCACCAGAACGATATAGACAAGAATCCAGATCACGTGCAGGGGATGGGAGTTCCTCTTGCCCTTCCGACATCGCTGCCCCTGGTTCGCTTGTGCGAGGGCTGGCGTCCTGCGTGGGTCCGCGGGGCCGTCCAAGCAGCTGCCTCACACTCCACGCATTGCCAGAGCTGGCTGCTCCTGCTGCCAGGAGACCGTGCTCCCCCCGGCGTGGCTGTTGCTTCACACCAGGCGAGGAGGGTGAATTGCTTGTCAGAATAGTCAGAAACACAGCCAGTAACCGGGAACGAGCACTGCTCGCTGAGTATCACCGTCGTCTTAGACTTGGGATTTTACTGACACGACCCAACTAACTACAAACGAGACTGCTGTGACTGTGTTGCCATGGCGGCACTGAGCTCACCCGCCTGAACACCAGGAGCCTCCGCTCCTCATCCAGACAGGTCTGCGGGCTGAGCTGGCTCTCCCAGTACCGCGGTTCTGTGACCGGCAGGGCCTGGGCCAAGCTGGCTCTCACAGTGCCGTGGTCCCGTGGCCGGCAGGGCCCAGCCAGGTCTCACGGCACCATGGTTCTTTTATCTATAAAGTGTCAACAGCCTGTAGGCTGACTGCTGTGCTCACACAGAAAATGGTGCCCACATGAAAGCACATGCCCTGCGTTGCTGGTCCTATCGCCACAGCCATGAATAGTGTCCCGAAAAGGCAACGCTGAGGGACACTGGGGCTCTCGCCTCCCTCCTTGCTCTTCATTCCTGTCACAGGGACTGTTACCACCTATCGCACAGTAAAATAATCACCTCCAATCCAGCAAGTCCGTCATTGCAGCAGCTAGGACCCTACAGGGCTTGGAGCCTGCTGAGGCAGGCAGAGGGCAAAATACAAAACCAAACATAACTTCATTGTTACAGCTCAAATTATCAAGGTGCTGACATGAACTACAACCAGAGGTCTCTGAATATTGCAAAACATCCTCACCAAATCTTCCAAACTGCCTACATCATACACTTGCCAATAAATAGAAAGGTACATGGTAAAAAATACCCCCACACATTCATAAGGCTTTTCTTTCCTATAATCAACCACATGCATCTTCACATGAGGTCATGATGGCACCTCATGCTTCAACTGCTGTGTATTCTGGAATCAAAGCAACACATATCGCTTGAGCGCATTTCTCGCCAAGGAACTTCTGCCACAGAGAGAGCAGAAACAGCAGCATGGGGGAACTTGGCCCCGACTGCCGCACAGCGGGTCTCTCCTGCGTGGGCAGCCCTGATCTGCTCCGCCAGCATCACACTGACAGGCTGCCCCACGCGCAGGATGGGCTCCTATAGCCATGCAAGGCTCCGTGCAGGCTGAGGTGCTGAGGGGAGCCAGCTGACTGCTGGCCGCAATCTGCTACTTCCAGCTGCTGTGTTTGAGCATCCTATGCATCCCCTGCAGAAGAGGGGTGTTTGGGTGAGCGCTGCAGCCCCAGGAGACCCTCCCAGCAAAGCTGGGCTCGCTGCAAACTGGGAGCAGCTACCCTCCGTGACATGAGTCTCACCTGCATCTGTGGGGACAGGTTGCAGGGAGCCTGCCTGGACAAAGGAACAATACTTTGTTAACTCACAAATTATTTCAGCCACTGATATGTAACAAATAGAGCAAAAGCTTCATTTTTAGAGAAAATCCTGCATTTTAATGGAAGTAACTGTATTTCCTTGTTTGCTGTAGAGCTGCTCCCCCTGCTGACTTCCTCGTCTTCCCCCAGAGTCCAGTGTCACTGCTGGGACAGAGCGGAAGGAGGCCAGGCACGGAAGAAAATCAGCAAGACACAACACACCAAGGCAGACTGCTCAGCTGCTCCCTTCCCTGAGCACAATCGGCACTGGAACTTTCTGCCGACTGTGCTGCTCTGCGTCAGCTACCGCCTCCTCGCTGTCCGGTGGCCAAACCGGGCGCAGCCTTCCCTGCACACTCCTCTTCAAGCACCTTCTCCGTGATGAAAGGGACGCCATGAGCTCGGGAAGCCATGCAAGGTCCCTCTGCTTCTGCACTGTATGACAACCTACCTCACTCCACTCTGCTTGCTCATATCAGTCCACACTCCCATCTCTGCCCATCTCTAACAAACACTGACAAAGCTGCGTATTTCTATCCTTTCCTCAAATTCCCACTTGCAGTAACTTCCACCTAAAACTTAATCCTTCTGTTTGAGCTGCTTTGCCTATACAGCCAGACACAGTCAGGCACAAAGCAAACAAACATGTACGAACATTTAGAATTTCCTTAGATTTAAATATGTAACCATTAACCTAAATTTAATATTCATGCAATTTTCCCAATGACATTAAGAAAACATTCAAAATTCCCATTCTGGGCTCTTCAGTTATATAAATTTTCCACAATATTTCAACAGATGTGTTCCTTGGGGAGCTTTCCCATGGGTTCCACCAGGGTCTGCAGACATGATGGACATCTTCAGAGTCCTGCCTGTCCTTTGGGCCTAGCGAACAGACCCTGAGGACTCCTGGACCGGCAAGGACAAGAAAGCCCCTACAGACAACCAGCTAGGGATTCTTAAATTCATACCTTCTTGCTGATGAAACACAATCCAATGTTGCTCGTGCAAGAAGAGTAGTTTTACTAGCACTTTTTCTAGAAGAACTGGAAATGTTTGATCACATCCTGCTTTATATTTAACTTAAGAACATCCCTGATTTCTGGTCACTTCGGTGTTTACTTTATTCATACTCTCCATCATGGTTCCTTAGGTTTTGCCATGTGAAACAGATGCCTAAAACCCATACTCGCGATAATTTAATGGCACATGGGAAACTTCAGAGACTTTATGGGCAAAGGTTTAATGATTTACTGTGATCTAACTATTGTTTTCTAGAATTCAGCAAAGGACCCTCTCCTCCACCATGACTAAGTGACAGTACTTGATCTCTGTATCCAACACACCAACGAACCACTCCAGGAGGTGTCAGGAAGGGAAGCATTTTGGGTGCCCAGTATTTTCTTGCATGGCGTATACATCCCAGTGACAGCCGCTTTGCAGCGAGTCACCATTTGCTTACCTCCTCCGCAGGACAAACAGGAGTGCCATATACTCACCATTGCTGACCATGCGTCTCGCCACTTCCCAGAGGACCAGCCCGAAAGCCCAGATATCAACTCTCTTGTAGGAGTCGAAGCAGTCGGCCTGGATGGTCTCGTCTAGCACCTCAGGAGCCATGTAGCGCTTGGTGCCCACGCGAGGGTTGTTCCCCACATCCAGCTGGTTGGTGCTTTGGGAGTGCATAACCGCGAGGCCTGAGAGACAGAGAGCAGCACAGTTACCCCCAGGGCATGACCACTCGCCTGGGGCCACATGCAGCAGCGACACCGGGCAGCCCCCGAACAGGAGGAGCTGGAGTGCAGTTGTCCAAGGACCAGCTTCAAACTGGCCATCAACAACTGCCACTGTGTCCACAGCCTTGGACCAATTATCTCCCAAGGGATTACCATTAACATGTTATTGCATGGCTGTAAAGTGTTGTCATTTCAGGAACTGTTTTGCAGCCGCTGGATGTCACCAGCGTTCTAGGCACGTACGCGCAGAAGGCCGAGCATCTGTTACTTAGAAGAAAACAATTTTACCCAGCATTCAAATTTATTTATAGAACTTTTGGGTAGGCGGATATATCCGAACCATGGGGAAAAGAGAAGAAAAACACTGCGTGAGAGATATACACAAGTTAAAAAATAAAGCTGGAAAATAAAAACCTCTATTTGCAGTTGCTTGAAAAATAAACATCCTCAAAGTGATCTGGAGTCAGTCAAAACCACTCTACCTTGTTTCTACTAATTACCAAACATTTAAGTAAAGAACATTATGTGAGGGACTAAATTACTGTAAATTTGGAAACGCACAAAGTACTCATTTCACCATGGTAAACAGTCAGTACTGCAAATTGAATAGCAACAGGTGCATGACATAACTAAGCAATAGGAGAGACACAGACTCTTACCCATTTCCTCACCAACTCTTGCCAGAATAACATATACTACTTGCATTTAACATGAGTTTATTTTAGATGAAACTTCAAAAAGCTTTTACTTCAGTCCAAGACATTAACTTATCTCCAAATCATTAATGTTTCCTCTCTTTTTTCTTTTATTTATTTTTAAGCCCATGCCTTGCAGTAAAAAAATTTGGAAAACACTTTTCCCTGCAATTTAAGTGCACTTCAAGTAATTTCAAGCTGCTAAAACAACAACCCTGACAACTCTAGAAAGATACTATCAAGCCAACCCCATCACTGGTGAGAAGGCAATTTGGAAAGCCTCCTCTACAGCGAAAATATTTGTCCTTGGTGTACATTACACCTAGGAACGGGGGTTAGAAACACATGCCCTGCCAAACTCCAAGCACAAAGACTTTGAAGAACCTTTCAGTAAAACTCATAACGCTTGATCCAAACTGGGTAAACACACTGAGTGAATTGACAGCTCCAAGGTTCCATGCCAAGCGTGCAAGGCAGCATCCTCCACACTACAAACTAGGGCGTTGCTGCAACGAAGTCTGAGACAGCAGTGCTGTAACCAGGCTCCCATTCAGGGGCATTTGTGGCTTGCAGGTTGGGAAGCAGGAACGTAGGAAATCTAATGGACACTTCACCCAGGCCAGCACAGACGTCCAGCCCAGTAACATGCAAACCCTTCCAGTAGAAATGTAAAAACAAATGAGGAGAGGTTTGCTCATCTCTGCTGATGCTCTCCTGTGCATCAGCAGAGATGCACATTGATGACACGCACTGGTGTTCAGGAAGCCACGAGTCATCTGTTTTGGATCTCCACTGTTAACCCTAGCACACTGGAGTATATTCCAAACTTCAAAGCTGAACCACTGCGGTTTGCTTGCAGCCTTTGCACCTTCCCAGCACAGACCAGCATTTGCTTCAAACTGGAAATTCTCACTTATTTCAGTGGTGTAGTGCAGAAACTTAAGGAGTCAAAGCCTAGTGCAGAAACTTAAGGAGTCAAAGCCTAGAGCTGGATGGATAACACTGAGACCCACAGGGCTCGCAGGGCACTCTGATCTCTGAAGGACATGTACTGCTTGTGAAGTGCAGGGGACCCCAGAGACCTCCTTCTGAAATGCAGGAGGGAAACACAAGCAAGAACTAACCCAACCCAGGGCCGCTCTGCGCTAGATGCCGGTCAGGAGCTCCGGACCTCTCGGGAGCGTTTCCAAGGAGTAAGTGCCCTCTAGCGGCCCCTGTACCACCACAGTGACGGTGGAGAATCCCGAAGGCACTGCCGGATTGCTAAGGGCTGACATTACCCATGGCATCAATTCCTGCAGGGATGCCCAGGGCACGTCGGCAGCTGCTGAACTCACCCAGGTCTGCTATGCAGCACTGCCCATTCTTCTTGACGAGGATATTCTTGCTCTTCAAGTCCCGGTGGGAAATGGCCGGCTTGCCCTGGGTTCCAAATATCTCTATGTGCAAATGTGCAAGACCACTAGCTATGGACAGGACTATCCGCAGGCAGCTGACAGTGTCCAGGGTAGTGAGCTGTAGGTAGTCATAGAGAGACCCCATCTCGTGGTAGTGGGTGATTAGCCACAGCTGGGTGCTAGAGTTTCTGGAAGTCATGTCAGATGCAATAAAACCTAAGAGAGGTAGGGAACAAGAGAAAGGGAAAAACACAAAATAAGATGGCAGAGCTCATCCAAGTCTCCCCCAGGCCACTACCACTAGGCCCCTCGGGTAATTTAAAACTGAATTTAGCAGAAACTTGCTCTCTGTTATACTGTGAAAACAGACAAAACACACTTTGGAACTCCTAGGTTTATTCACAAAATGTATTTAACTGGTGTGCAAATTACTTCTGGTGTAAAGTCATCACCATCATCTTCCAAAAGGCAGCAAAGAATCTCTTTCCTACGTTGATGAAGCTCAAGAACTGTGTCAAAAAAGTGGTGTCAAACACTGAACTCAAGGACCTAACAGGAAGGAGTTGCTCCTGCCTCTCCCGCATATAAGCACTTTGTTGAGCCCAAGAGCTGGAGCTGGAAGCAGCAGAAGTTTCACTCCCAAGTCAGAGGGACATATCATGTTTATTAAAAGCCCTCATAAGACATTTGTCAGCAAGCACACTGATTTTCTCTAACCCCAGGAGACAGATTGCTTTGCTATGACTCTTCTGTAATATATGATATTGTTCAATAGTGCATCGAAAAAGCCCATAAAATAGCCCACAAATTTGACAGTTATCAAGACAAACTAAACACACACAGAGACATGGGAAATGTGTAATAGAATTTCTGCAAAGTTACTTGCTATCTTGGGAAGGGACGTTCAATAATTCACACTCAGAAGGCCCCCAAACTGTTTTTACAGTAGCAAAGTAATTGCCCCAGGAAGCATTCACCAGGCCACAGGAGTGCAAGCATCTAGGAGGGTGTGCTAGAGAGCCAGAAAAGCAGCTCTCTGCCACAGAAAACAAAGGAGCAGCTTAGAGAAAACTTACTGAAATAAGACGGATTACAGGCAAGGTAACGTCACCGAACAGGCTGTTGCTGTCATTTGCCAAGTGATGCGCCAGTGAAAAAGCATCGTGTTTACCGGGAATCAAGAGGGTTTCTTAAGCTTCAAACACAGCCTGCACCATAGAAGAGCCCCTTTTCAAGCGCTCCAAACTGACCACAGGTGCTTCCTGCTCGAGGTAACCAACCCCTGCTGGCGCTGGGACTCTACCAGGCTCAGATTTCAGCACTTTCCTGTAAGCCTCTTCCACTTCAGTCCCCTTCCAGCATTTATCACAAGTACAAGAGCCAAGCCCGGAAGAGTGCAAGGTAGATCTGCAGTACCTTGCACCGGAACTGATTAGTTAACTCATTTTCACAGGATTTATAGTAGAAAAAAAATGAAAACTGTTCTTCTACTTACCTAAGATATTTTCATGACGGAGCAATACAGTGTTGTACAATTCAGTTTCCCTGAACCAGGATTTTTCATCCCGAGAAGAAAAGATCTTCACAGCAACATTTTCTCCTTGCCACTGACCCCTCCAAACCTCTCCGTATCGGCCCTTTCCTGGAGAGAAGCGGGAAGGGAAGGATGTTAAAACTTCTCAGCTAACACACACAGAACCAGTTAACAGCAAGGAACTCAACCCAGCCTAGAGGAAGGCACCAAAATCAGCACGTGGTTCTGTGACACGTATTCCACAGCAAAGCAAACACATGCCACAGCCGCAAACACAGACCATCACACCAAGGTAGCTACTAGCAGCAGTGCAAGTGGGTTCCTGGTGTGAACTCACACTTTGTACTTGTGTGCGTGGACGGCACTGCCGAACTTGCTGCACAGCTCAGCAAGGTCAAGATGCGCAGAATTGTACTACGGTCCTACGTATTTGTCTCTGACTTTTTCCAAAATTTATTCCTTTCAATAATGAGCTCATTTCATGTTGTTCAGAGAGAGCAGAACTGCTCCTCTCAATTCCTGTCTCAGACTCATGATGCCTGCAAAGCTGCAGACCAAAGGCAGAGGTGAACGGAGCCAGCTCCTCTTCCCTGTTCCCACCCAAACAAACCTCCGTGCAGGTAGGGCCTGAGCCCCGCACAGGCACCTCTGCCCCCCGAACTCCCATGCTGTGCCTCACGGCCCTCAGTCTTCCTGCATGGCTGGGGTGCAGATGGGGAACGCAGAACTGCCGCTGCACAGGGCACTGGCCCTCTCCAACTGCCTGTGCCACCAGCCCCCGCACGCAACCTGCACAGCCAAACACAATTCCCCCACATGGGGACCAGGACACAGTCTGTGCATGGCAAGCTGTTACCCAAAATAACTTAGAACAACACACAAAATTGCCTGACATCAAAGCAATATCCTGGACAAAGCACGCGGGAAAATCCGCGAATACCATTTCCATGGCAGTCTGAACATGGCAGCCTGAACATCACAGCCTCGGTTTTCAGGCGAGACGCTTGCTTGCCCACACAGCTATAAATTCCCGAATCGTGCTTCTCGCCACGGCGGCCACAGTGAGAGGAAGAGGCACCCAGCACGGACGTGCGCGACGGCACCTTGCAGCGCAGGACTACGGCCGGCCGGAGGCCTCTGCAAATCCTCGGCCTCATGGGAGGCCTCCTCCTCGCAAGGAGCCGTGCAGCACGTCCTGCTCACTCGCAACGATTACCATTCCACACAAAACTCCATTCGGCACCTTGGAGACTTAAAACTTCTACTGACTCATAGCAACATGTGACCTGCAGTGGGTGCAAAACACTGAAGCAGGAATCGATTACGATTATATTAAGCCTCTACCTACCTCTTTAATGTCCATGCAGCATCTTGGCTCAGTGCCTCTCTTTCTGGATAGCTTTGACCCCAGTACTTCTAAATTTAGCTCAAATTTAACTCAAATTTAACACTATTCAGTTAGCAATTCTCAATTCCATATTTTGACCACCTGAGAATTCAGACATCCATTTCTCAAATGAGTTGAACCCAATTATTCTTAATAGAGGCAGCTGCAGCTTCCAGACTTGCTCTCAAGCCCTGCGAAGAGCTCATAACCCCTGAACAGATGAGGATTTAGCAAACACAGGGCTAAACACAGCAAAGAGTTGGGCTTTAGGAAGCTAAATTTATTCCCCCCACACCTGATCCAATTCTCAAAACAGGGAAAGTACAATTGAACAAAATAAAGCAGCTACCAAAACTGTCATTATGATGAGCAAAATTATTTCCCTTATTCTTCAAGCAAGTATTGAAAATTCCTTGCTGCTTCAGAACTGCAACAACAAAAGATGGTAAACAAAAAGGTGGGGTATTCACCCTTTTCCTATAATTTGGAACCTTTGTCACTTGGCAAAGATAAAGGCAAAGAATTCTCCATTTTCCTCACTGGTAACAGATGCGGAAAACAATAAAATACTTTAAAATGTAAATAAATGGAAACTTTAGAGAATCTAGAAGATTTTACAGAATCTAGAAATATTTCTGGAAGTAAACAATATTTATTCTTTCCAGTTTGTGAAAGGAATGTCAGGGACCCTTCAATCTAGACAAAGTGCTGACAAAAAACAAAAACACACACAAACACACACAAACACACCCACGCCAAGTCTTAGGGTAGGGAAAAGGAGCACCAATGGCAAATCACAGACTGCACAGTCCCAGGGCAGAAGGAAGAACAAACGAGCTGCACAGGATACCAGAGCAGACAGAAATAAATGTCACTGAGATACCAGACAGCAGTTTGTATCAAAATATAAACAAGATTTAGTCCTAAGGCACCCAGAGTCCAGTGCCGCTTAAAAGTTGGAACCTTCCTGGGAAAAGTCAGGCTCATGAAACCCACCTTCCCCATCATAGTCTCCAGAGGCAGAGCCATGGTATCCCCTGCCTCAGGCCAGCGGGATTTCAACCTACATTATCCGCTTTCCCTTTCTCATAGCACAGAATCATGCCCTTTTTTAAATGCTACCTTTGCTACTTAACGCTTCTTGCTTCAACTCCAGGTATCTTAAAGCCATATGATTTATTTCTAATTCTAAAGGTTTTTTTAACTAAATGTCACTTAATCAAATATTTGTTTCATAATCTGACAGTTTCAAATTTCAAATTAAGCTTGATTTAAAACAAAAAAATAAAAAAAAAAAAAAACAAAAAAACACATTAGCCTAAAAAGTGCCCAAACAAGCCTAGTTTGTATTTTCCAGCCTTACCTTACTGAAGAAAACTCATCTTTAATTAGGATGAAAGGCAAAGCTCTGTGCATTTGCTACCAAGACCTGTCATTAGACACGTAAACAAGACTTCTACTAACCTACACACTCGACAAGCGTGATCTGGCGAGCCACTGTTCTTTGCACCAAGAAAGGAAGCCCAGAGCCACTTCCAGATGTGCAGGAATGGTCCAGTAAATCCTGTTCAAAAAGAAAATCAGAAGTTGACAGCATGAGAAAAATTGCATTTCTTCCATTTAAATACATAAAGGTCTTCACAGGGCAGTTATGTCAAAGCTCGACACTAGGGTGCTAAAGCAGCACCAGCAGTATACACAACCCGTGGGGATCAGGACCCTACTGCTGCCACCGCTGGAGATACACAGAAAATTCTCTTTTTTAATACAACATCTTACCTTGTCAAAGTCCATACACAAGGAAAGGAGAAGGAAGAGGAGATACAAGTTTCCTACTACTTTTTATAGGAATTTTTATAAATATGAGAAGTAACAGCAAGCAACTTTCAGATTATTCTTGGATTTTTTCCTGGCCTCCATAATGAGGCTCCAGCCACAGCTATTTCCCAGCACCTCACTGTTCCCTCACTTAGTTCATGCTCTCACAACTTGGTATCTCACTTATTTGAATGAGCTTAATAGCAGTTTTTCCTTCAAATTTTTCTATGCCTTGCATTAACTTGAGGCATCACAGAAAAAAAGGAAAAAAAAAAAAACAACAAAAACAACAAACAACTTCTCCAAAGCTCCCATGTTGAACCCTTCACCGCTATATCATTAGCAGAAAAAGCAAGGAATATTTATTTTTGAATATTTGTATAGGTTTTTCCTATCCTTTCCACCCATGACTGCTTCTCACTGAGGGCAGCTAGAGGAGCGAGGCACAGGGGTTTGCTAACGAGCTGAGGTCATTCCCAGCGCTGTGATCTGGGCGCTGCCCTGGGGGCTTTACCGACCCCAGGTGCCCGCAAGACACCCACAACTGGTTTCAGAAACACTCCCAAGCACTCACGGTGGGGACGGGAAAGCAACGGGCAGGTGATACTGACCGGGCCCGGGCGGACGCCGCGGCGGTGCCAGCTCCTGCGCCTGCTGCCTGCACAAATCGCGCCCAGGCAGGCTCTGGCTCGCCGCCTGAGCGCTGCTTTCAGCACGCCCGAAGGCCGCTGCTACGACAGGACTGAGGACGCGCTCGGCTCGCGATGCCATCGGGGCGGCCCCGCAGGCCCCTCCAGGGAGGCCGGAGCAGCTTCCCTCGAACAGCGAGCGCCGGCAGGTGGCAGCACCGGCCGGAGCCGGCGCCGCTGCCCGAGCGGAGCCTCCTCGCCGCAACCCCCGGGCGGCTCCGCATCGCCCGCAGCGCCACGAGGGTAGCCCGGCCACCTCCACCCCGCGCTCCCCGGCGCCGCCGGCGAGCAGGGACACCGCGGAGCGGCCGGGACCCCCGTGGCTGCGGCTGCCGCACGGCACCCACCAGCCCCACACGCGCGCCTCGGGCAACGGCCTCACATTGCAGCAGGGCCACTTCTGTGTCAGCAAGCAAGTTCCACAAATAACACCTAGTTATGATCATTAACGGAAATTAGTTTAGCAACAGATTACAAAGGCAGCCATGCAGTTCACAGGTTATCTGCAAAACCAAGTAGGTTTCCTCACAATTTGCTGCAGTCCACCAACAACTGCCACTCTAGACACCCGTCACCCTCAGCAGGACGCTTGGGCCAGGACCACCCTCACACCTATTAGACAGATTGAGGTAAGCAGGGAGCGCAGTTCTCAGCCCGAGGCGGTGGGGCTCTGTGCCCCTGGGAGCAACTAGAGGAGCCCCCTGCAGCCGGGGGCACTGGGCCCTGCACGCACACAGTGCTGCCACCGCCCCTCCCGAGGCTGCTCCATGCCCCGGCAAAACAGGCACAAGCAGATGATGGCAGCTGGTGACAAGCCAGAGGGACAACCTCCTGCAACACTCCGTAAAGCTGGCAGGAAAAGAACTTGACATCTTCGGCAAAAGTGCCTGCCGGGTAGGAACCACCTCAGCATACAAACATGTTTTAAATTATAAGCTTTTAAACTGGCCCAAAATGGAGAACTCCAAGAACTGCAGCAAGCAGCACCTCCAGTGCAGTGCAGGGGTTTCCACGACACGTTTCAAGCATCCACCCCAAAACAGAACTTCTTTAAAAAATTTAACTCACATAACTCATTAGCAGCTCTATCCAGACCGATCGAATGAAGCCCAATCAATCTTCGCTATGAAGAAATACAGTGAGCAAGAGACGATGGCCATGGATGGTGGCCAGTGGGCACAAGTGCACACAGGTGCAAGTAGCTTCAAGGCGAGCAAGGGGCCGGAGCACAAGCTCCACCAGCTACACCCGCAGGGCACTGGCACTCCAGACGACTCCCCATGACACACCTTTTCCTTAAAAGCTTTATTATTCATGTATTTCATTTCACAGTCTTCTCACATTTAAGTTCACAGAAATGTACTGCAGGCTCACAGAAAGCATGAGCATGTAAGAGTAACCAAATGTTAAAAGCTCATTACCTTTTTAAAATGCTAATACATGGGTAATTCTGTAGTTAGAAATTCTGTAGAAACCTTGTTAAGGAGTGTTTTTTTCCTTTACAAAGGAAAGTAGGATAGAAAAGTACAATCATCATCAACTTCCTAATATTTCCAAGCAAATTTGACTTCTGGCTTTCAGTTGGAGAAAAGTGAGAAAACTGGTTTCTTGGTAAGTGCTCAAGAAAAAATAAAAGTGACAGGATACTGCTATTTTACCCAAAATGTGAACTCATTTTCCTTCCTGCTTGTACCAGACAGGAGCAAAAGCTTGTCTGCAACAATGGCTGTAAAAACAAGATTTGAAGAGGCCAAACAGCTCTTTCCATTAACCACTAGGAAACCAAGGGCTGCAAGTATTTCCTGCACTATGGAGAATAATGCCAAGTGTAAACAACTCTGATGTGTGACAAAATCCAAGACTTAAAGCACAAAGTGGAAAAAAGCTTGGACCATGCAGACTGGCTGTTTGGGTGAATGTTCACAGGCAAGGAGCTATCTGTTTGCTCCATTACCAACACCAGGAGCACTACCATCAAAGGCACCGGGGGTGATGTCTGAGAAGGGAGCAGCTCTGCTAGACCCAGCTTCTGCAGTCAGCAATTCTCCCACTTCCTCATGGGAACAACTTTTGATTTATTCTTCCAGGCTTTAATCACCATCTCCAAGGAGCTCTGGATGACCTGAAGCACTTCAAGGGCTTGCAAAGGAAATGGTCTAATGGATACTTATCCTGCTAAGTGATAAGAGCTCAAAGTCACTGCCTAGAGCAGATACCTACTTACAACCATGCTTAGTTCATGATGAACATACCAGAAATGGCTGTTTTAAAACAGTTAGAGGGAATGCAGCCCTGCAGACTGACTTAGGAACGCCAAAGACATAAAAAGGCGTTAAAAGAATGATTACCTGGGAGAGCTTTACAGGGTCCAGCAGTAGCAGAGCGGCAGGGCAGTGCCGGGAAGCCACTGCTGCTGGCATCACGCTCAGTTCTGCATCTACATGGCCTGTCTGGCCTCTAGGACAGAGCCATGTTGACGGCTCTGCCTGAACAAGAGTGCTACCAATGAAAAACAGTCTTGTTTCTTCACCCTTTGTACTTCCCCTGCCTCTCATCCTATCCCAAAATATCCCAAGGATCTCTCCAGGAAAGATTTCTTGACAGTGAGGGTGACAGAGCACTGGAACAAGCTGCCCAGAGAGGTTGTGGAGTCTCCTTCTCTGGAGATCTTCAAGACCCGCTTGGATGCGGTCCTGTGCCACGTGCTCTAGGTGGCCCTGCGTGTGCAGGGGGTTTGGACTAGATGACCTCTAGAGGTCCCTTCCAACCTTAAACATTCTGTGACTCTATGATTCCAGACTTTTGATATGATTCCTGGACTGCAGGGCGAAGCACAAAAGTGGCTACCCGAGGACCCTCTAGTACAGTTTCTCTCCTCCAACTGTGGCCCAAGGCCACTGGCAGGACTGGAATGCGACACTGAGCTTCCAGACACATTCACTGCCAGCTCCCTCGCTAGCTTGAGGGCCTGCACTTTTCCTCTTACTCCTCCTTGCTCGGCTTGAGCCCTCTCCCTATTTTTCTACTGGAGAAGGAAGTGAAGAACCGATCCGCCCTTCCCTTCCGGCTCCTGATGTTGTATGTGCTCTTGAAAAGGGCGCCATGTTTTCCTGGATGAGGAGGACTGGGTTACTTGCCTGCTCGCCACACAGGCCTCATTTTAGAGGTCCATAGCGGGGCCATCAGGTTGACTGGGAAACTGAATCTTTAGTTTTAACCTGATCTTCCTCAATAAAGGATTTGTCCCTTCCACACGGAAACAGTAATCCTCCCTGGCCACCTCAAGCACCATGAAAACTTTGCAAGGACGTACTGTCTTGTGACAAAACACATTTCCACAAGATTTTTCCATCACTTACAGCAGTGCAAGAAACTATTTCCAGCTCCCCAGAATAGCTCAATTTCTGACTGGACCCAAGGATCTTCCTTATCCTAAGTTCCCGGAGCTGCCTGCAGAGCGGTTGACTTCCAGAGAAAGAAATAATATGCATTACTTCTACATATAGAGATTTTATATATATATATATATATATAATAGAAATAGTAATATATAACATATCACAGAATGGTTAAGGTTGGAAGAGACCTCTAGAGATCATCCAGTCCAAGCCCCCTGCTCCAGCAGGGACACCCAGAGCACGGGACACAGGGTGGCATCCAGGCCGGTTTGGAAGATCTCCAGAGAAGGAGCCTCCACATCCTCTCTGGGCAGCCTCTGCATATGCAATATATAGACATATGTGGCACAACCAAACTGCTTCCCTACGAAGGTGGATTGACACTTTCTCCTTTAGTGACTCTTCAACCTTTAGTGAAAGCACTAAAGGTTCAGGAGGGAAAACACTGAAGGGAAAATATTTTCCCACTTCGTGTTTAAGAAGGCATAGAGACTTTATTTGAAAAATGGAAAGAGGAGGGATTTCTCCTCTTTGCATTTGTCTCAGAAGCCAATAACCTCGAGCTGTCTCTGAAGCTCTGCCTACCCAGTTCTGATAAAGTGTGGGAAAGCTGTCGGTAAACACTCTTCAGGACCCAAGTAGAGTTAAGATTCTTTACACTTTTTAAAAGAAACAACTTCAAGTTGTTTTCTTGCCAGAGACCAAGTGAACCAAAATTCAACCATTAAAATCTATTTTTAACAGGAGTAAACAGCCTCCGTGTCTTCAAATTCCTACTATTCTCTCCTGTCACCAGTATCGCACTAATACTCTAGTCACTCAAGAGCCCTTCAGCAAGGATCATTAGAGGCAGCTTTGAAGTCTTTAAAACTAAAAATACCTGTCAGGGTCTGTACTTTCTTCTTCCCTGACCTTCACATCTTTCCCTCCTACTTTTCAGACTCTTTGATAAACAAGAGAGGCAATGCATTTTTATACCTTTTGTATTATTTTAGGCTTCCCAACCTCTGCATATACCCTGTTTTTACTGTAGGTTAAGAATCCCACTGACTTCAGACATTACTCCTAGGAACAAACACAGTTTGACTGCAGCTTACAGCAACACTCTTTAAGTCAAAGAAGCTGACCTGGAAAAATTACTTTTCTGGTAAAACTCCGTTTACACTACAGATTTCCCAGTACAAGAATCTCACCAGCAGAAGCTCTGGTGCTCGGTGCCTTGCCTCTTGGGAGTGGGAGGTGGTGGCGGTAACGGTGCTGGAAGGGAAGAGAGGTTACCCAGTCCCTCACGGGCATCCAGATTACTTACAGCCAATGTGCTGTCTCCCACATTCGAGGCAATCAGTCCCTCGATTGTGCCATATTCTGCATCTCTGGAGTTGAGCCTCTCCATGTGGTTTTTCTGTATTCTCCGGATGATCAGCACAGCTACCGCAGAAAAAACTATCAGCACTACTACTGGAGCCAGTATAACAATGATTAGTGTTTCCATGCTGTAACCTACAGCTTCTCCCTGAAGAGTTTGCCCTTGAAAAAGAAAACAGAGAGTTTGAGAATCCACTCAAACTCATCTACATCCAGAAAAAAGCAAAAAACCAAACACACAGCAATACTGACAGTAACATTGTACGTGGTAGCCACCTGCTCTGTAAGAGAGGCCATAGCTCCAATAACCAGAGCTGTTTAACACATGTGCTGCTGAAGTGACTCACTGCAGAGATGCCACAACAAACTGACCCCTCTGGTCACAGCTGGGGACGCTGGACATCCTGCAGGAAGAGCCCGTTGGAATCCTGCTTTGCTGGCGCAGTGGCACCTCGCTCTCACTGCATCACGATCCATCCTCCTCTCCCCAGATTCACCGTCTATAAATCAGTCTTTACCTTTCGATGAAGGGAGCTGCGCAGTGATATTCATGTTGCACAGGTAGCCCTGGCAGCACTCAACAGCTTGGTCGGGAGAGGGAGGCGTCTTGCAGGTCATCTTCCCTTGCTCGTAGACTTGGAAGCAGCCCTTCTGGTAGACCCTGGCACCATCATTAATGCTGAGGGACGCGAAGCACTGCTGGCCCCGGCAGCGGTCTCCGTTCCCGCAGGACATGCCCTCACACACGCACTCATACTGCACCATATTCACGTTCAGTTCATCATCTGCAAAAAGGGAAAGTTGAGGAGAAAATGGATTATATTTTTAGCAGTTTCAGTTATGATGACTAAATCATTAGACAATAAGATCTGCTGTTTGAAGGGAAAGGGAAATGCTGAGGAAACATCAAGGAGAAGATCACGATACTCCTTTCTTTAACTCAGCAAGACAAAGACACACGCTCCCCGCAGAGACGCTGGTGCAGCCTGCGCCACACTCAAGTGGTTCTGTGACGCTGGACACGGCCCCGCACACAAGCATTGCGGCCCGCAGCAGGGCCCATAGCACAGGGACAGCAACCGACAGAAGAGGTTTTTTAAGTCTAAAACTACTTCCAGGTATCCTCAGGGAAATATCTGGAGCTCCCCAGCTAGGAGAATCACTCCCGATTTGGAGCTCCAAAACTCTGTCCACAAACAGTTGTTTTCTAGATGAAAAGTTTTTAAGCACCAGGACCAACATCCTGATCACAGACTGCAGGAGACGACCTTTGTTAGCAGGCGTGGGGAGCACCCCGCTCCCACCATGGTGCTCAGCAATCTGTGTGCGACAGAGGGAGGTGTAACCCTGACAGACGTGCATGCACTCCACACACATCCAGGGCAACGTGCTCACCCTTGCACACACGCCTAGGGCAATCAGCTTACATTTACAAGCTCTTTTTCTTCCTAGTGTGCAAGAAAAGTTTCCAGCCACAAATGCAGCAGATGCTCCTAAAAATAGCTGCAAATATAACACGTGTTTGGCTTTGCAAGCCTGTCATCAGCTCTGCCCACTACGAGCCTTTGCTCTTCCCCCCAGTGAAACTTCCATCTGTGAATTGCCTAAGTAAGGACTAGGCTGGAGAAGAGCCGTGCTCGCCCGGGCCCATTGCTGCTGCTGTGGGAGCGCCCGCCGGCAGGCAAGCCGAGCTCCCGCTGCGCGCAAGCCGCACTGGGGCTGCCGGAGTCGTGCTGGGGCTGCCGCAGAAATGCCACCCGGGCGCCACAGCCACACTCAGGGATGGGCAGGCCCCGCATGCTGTGGCGGGCAGGCCCCGCATGCAGGCCACAGGGGCGCCAGCGCTCTGCTGGGGCAGCGGGCGCTTGTGGCCAGCCCTGGGGCTGCCAGCCCAGCCGCGCCGCAGGCTCCCATGGCTCTCCCATGCACTGCTGCCAGCGAGCCTGGCCATGGGGCCAGCTCCGTGGCACGCTGCAACCACGGAGCCCCCAGATGCACGCTCAGCTGGCGGCGCTGCGGTGGGAGCGCCGTCAGGACAACCACACGAGCAGCAAGCAGTCAGGCAGTGCAGCAGGCAGGACACCAAGTTTAAAAACACCTCCGTTACCCAGGTGAGCCCCACGGAGAGCTCTGCTCTGCAACACGCTGCCGCAGTGCTGCGCTCCTGCTCCGCGCACTTGTGGGCGCGTGCAAGCCCTGCCGGCCCTGCAGACGCAGGGATTTGCGTCAACGTCTCCAGGCCCAAGCTGGTTTCACACCTAGTTTACTTAATTGCTATTATGAAAGCCACCGAGGTCGAGGTGATGCCCCAGCACAGGAAGGGAGGCAGCGGTGGCACTGCCAGCACCATGCAGCTCCCCACGGGCCGCCCGATCCAGGCACCGCTCGGCAGCTCTCACTATGGCTGTCGCCCACCCCATGCGCTTGCGTGAGGCCTGCGCATGCAAGATCTTTCTTTTCCATGGGAAACCCTGAAACCAAACTAAAACACTACCAATCACAGGGGAAATTGTTTATAGTTCTTGGAATTACTAGAGTTGGGAAGTCTCCAGTAGGAAAAAGCTTCACACTCAAAGGCCAAGCAAAATGAAAGAGGCAGTAACATCCCGTTTCTTTCTTAACTGGCTGGGATAGGGCAAAGAGGTGAGAACTGAAAATGACCAAGCAGACGAGGAAAAATGGAAATCTCTTTGAATCCTGTTTAACTTTGCACTAGAGTTTCTTTTGGTGACTTTATCTTCACTTGGCGACTCTTTGCCAAGAATGCACGAGCACATTCCTTGCCTGTCCCTCAAGGGCAGCCATGTGGCCAGGGGCTATTTCCAAAGACAGAGGAGACACTAAGGAAAGCTCCCCCTGAGGACGCAAGCCCTGGCGGTCAGCACTGGAGTGCGCGCGGCAGCATCGCAGGGCACGGAGGGCACCACGCAGGGCACAGGACAGGAGGGCTCTGCACGCGCTCCCAGGAGCGCCTCGGCACGCGATTCCGCCCAAAAGGCTGGCAGGTGAGCGCTCCCGCGGCTCCACAGAAAGCCTGTTCCTCACAGGGCCTCCTTTGCCCCCGCGCCCAGCTCGACCCTGCACCGCCAGGAGAGGGGAAGGACGTTCCAGCATGGATCTGGTCATAATGCTTCATAATGCAATGGGAGTCCGCCCAAACAACAGCTGGGTTAGGGTGCTGAGCCCACAGGGGAGCGTGGAAGGGCACTGCGGTCCAACACGTCTGTCCTCTGCTCCTCACTACACAGCGTGGCCACGTCTAATCATGCACATTAGGCAAAGGAAATTAACAGAGAAATTAAAATTCAACACCCATGTTTGCTGTATTTTTCTCTTCTCCATTGACAGCTCTTCACATTAAGAAAGAGAAAGGCTGATGGTTTCATCTTCAAGATTTTTAATAAAAGCAGCTCTGAAAGTCTGACAAAATATTTTTGAGAAGCAAATAGCTACAGTTCAGCTGCAATAAAAGGTGCTGCAGTGACAGCCATCAATCTCCCCTTTTCTGCTTAAGACAGTTATTTCCATTAAGTATCTGTCATAGGCTCCTTTTTTTTTCCTTAGAATTTCCTATTCACAGGCATCACTAACATGAACCACTAAATCACTGTGCATTTTTTTCACCTTCCTCTAACTTTCTGTTTGACAAATATCCTGCATTTTACTATTTGCATCAAGCCTGAAATCAGTGCATTGCCACAGAGCATTTCAGAGAGCTCTGACCAGACAACTGCAGAAGACCATGGGCTTGCCCTAAACACTAGATACCCCTTCTCCACTCCCTTCAACCGCGCGTGGAGTGGACCACGCAAGCACGCAGAGCACCTTACGAACGCCCTGCCCGTGCACATGCCGCGGGTTCTGCATCGGGATGGACAGAAAGCCTTGGCGCGAGCCGAGGCGGGCAAGGAGCGTGCAAGCTCCGCACAGGCAGAGCATGGTGCTGCCACGGCCGCACACTCACCTTGCAGACTGCGGGAGGGCAGGGCCATCACCACCAGCACTGGCAGGAGCAGCAGTCTGTCCAGCATCATCGAGCTGCAGGGAGAGAGAGATGTGAGTGCTGCAAGCACCACTGCGGCCACGCGCCTGCCAAAGACACAGCTCTCCTGAAACACTGTCACCGAGAAATCCCTCAAGGTTTACCAGTGCTTTACCAGGCTCTTGTACACAACTTGGGACAGCTGGATTTCATTTTTATTGTGCCTTCTTTCCTAAAGAAGTCAACAAGTCTCAAAAGCTGTACGTGGGCACTGCTGCACAGGAGCGCTCAGCTCCCAGCAGTTGTGTTGGAAAACCACTGACATAAAGCTGGACACCATGTGCCGACAAAGCACTTGAGGACAAGGGAGTGAAGCTGGAGGAGAGCTCTGCCCAGAAGCAGCTGGGTGCCTCGGCACTGAGCCGGGCTGGCCGTGGCCATGCCCCGCTCCTCCGGCACCGCAGTAGCTTGGAAAGCTCTGTTTTGTGCCGCTGGAGCAGGAAGCAGGAGGACTCTGCCAGCTGCTGGCACCTGTTGAGCGCACAAGCTCCGCTCAGCCCAGTGGAGCTGTTCCGCGCGAAGCAGCGGCAGCTCCCGTACCTGCTCCCTGCACCTGGGGAAGGGGGCGGCCCAGACATGCCCCGTGAGCAGCAGCCACTGCCCCTCGCAGCAGGGGTACGAGCCCCGGACATGCAGCACAGCCACCCGGCAGGCCCAGGGCCTTGCCGCTCACGTAAGGCCCGGGCCACAAAACCGCAGCCACAGCCAACATGCCTGCCTAGGCAGTACGCCCCAGGTCACAACGAATTGTCACACGCACTCAGGGGCTAATGCAGAACAGGTACCACTGCCCCCACTTCACTGCTATGGAACCTGAACTGCCCGTGCCCAGGAATTCAGCGTTTTGCCCCAAAGGAGTTGCTCCATGGCCACGGGGAGGCCCCCGGCCCCACATGCTGGGTGCTGAGTGTCTATAAAAAGCCCTGTGAGCAACTGGCTGCCCCGTGCCAGAAGCGGTGACTTGTGCAAGCTCTCTGGAGGGCCGGCACAAGGCGGAGAGGAACAGTTCCTGCCGTGAACGTGCAGCTGGCAGAAAGAGGCCGCTGGGTGCAGCGCCGACCTCTTGGCAGAGGGCTGCAGGTGAGGAGCTATCCCGGCTCCTGCTGCTACGCTGCCGCAGAGTCTCCCTGCCTGGGACGCGCTGCGAGGTCCCGCGCGCGCAGCCACCCACCCCATGTGCACCCACAGCCCTACGCAGCCCCACACACGAGAGGAGAGCAGGCGAGGGCTGGCAGCATGCCCAGAGCCTGGCCAGCACCTGTAGAAAGAGCGGCAGCGGTGGTGCTCCAGGCTGCAGGGTACCTTCAGGCAAAGGAGGGGGCACGGCGAGGAGGGGGAAGCTCTGCTTTCACCGCATGCGCTTGGGCCGCTGGGGCTGCACACCCTTCCTGGAGACCTCAGCAGCCCTCGCCGGGTGCCATGCTGCTCCACGCACCTGGCCCGACACAGCCCGTTAAGTCAGTGGACAAAAATAAACCTTGGAAGGGCGCTGCGCCAAGCACCGCCATGGCGCAGCCTCTCCACAGGGCTCGTCTTGGCCGACGGCCCCAAGAGAGCAGCCTGGCACGGGGATACGGCCGCACAGCCAGCGGTGTTGCCGGCAGAGCAGCTGCCCTCCGCTCCCGCTCTGCAGCCCGGCCCCTCATCACGAAGCCCGTGCTGCGCTGCGTAACCCGTGGCTGCTGCCCTGGCTTCGCGCTCCCTGAGGGAGACCCCCAGATGGGCACCCACAGCGCAGACGTGGCCACGGTGCGCATGGGCACCACTCCTGCAGCTCGGCCTGCAGCTCCTCAGCTTTGTGCCCCAGGGGCCACCCCTGCCCAGCACTAGGGGCTCAGCAGACGCCAGCAGCACCGGCTGTGCGGGCTCCCATCCCCACCCTGTGCTGTGGTGCAGTGCATGGCATGCCGTGGGTTGGGGATCCCCATCCTTGGGCAACAAGAACAAGCAGGCAATGGGGTCTAGCTGCTGCTCTACAAAGTGCAGTCAGAACAGCCCAAGTTGCCTGGTGGTTGCCATGGAAATGGCGCCTCCACACAGCAGCTCCCGGGCAGGGCTCCATAGAATTCCCCCCAGTCTGCAGGCAGCAGCCGAGCGCTCTGGAGTGTGCAGCACCTCCCCAAAAGCAGTCGCCTGCTGAAGTGGACTCCAGTGCAGTGGCCTCACGGCCCAAGTGCAGCAGTGCCAGTCGCAGAGCTGCTGGAATCGCACAGCGACACGGACATGGCCAGCTCCACCAGCTGCAGGAACAGCAGCCGCTTCTACTTGAAGCTACCACACTGAACAGTTTCAAGAGTTCTCAGCCGCATGTGCATCTTTACGTACCACTTGCTTTGCGGGGCAAGTACCTTCAACAGGAGAGAGTTACAAAGGACGATGAGTGTGTCCCGGGAAAGCCCTCCTCTGCACAGCCCACACACTACAGTGCTCCCGAAACTGCTCAGTCACCGCATTGGTGCCTGTGGGCTGCACAGGTCACATCATTGCCGAGAGCATCCTGATGCCCAGGACGGCAGCAACATGTGTGCAGACACCACGTGTAGGGGCCGCAGGCAGCCTCGCAGCCTGGCACGACGCGCGAGCCCTCTGGTGCGTCTTGGAGCCTCATGTGACTACTGATTCCAGACATCTGCCTATACATACATGGTTACTGCTGCTTCTCATGCATTTCAGGAGCTCATTAAGTGCCCTGACCATTAAACACAGACAGTATTTATCATGCTGCACACATTTTATTGCCACCTGGGCATGAGGTGGGTGACAGACAGTTTCTGCAGACTGCGATGGCGGGAGTGGTTCTGCTGCACCTGGGCAATGGAAAGTTTCTTGGATGTTGTCCCAGTCTGTTAAAACAAATTCAAATGGGATTATAGACAACCTTGGATAACACTCACCCTGATAAGGCCACTGCAAGCATCCACATAGAGTAGAGACAATTCCCATTAACTTCTGGCAACTTAATTTGTGCTGGGGCCCTGGCCATAGCAAGGCTATGGAAACATCCCACCCTTGCAGGCTGGCTACAAGGTGGAGCACTAGGTGCCCAGAGCTGCCCTGGGTGCCAGTGCCTGCTCCACGCAGCATGGAGAGCCCCGTGGCATGCGCAGAGGCAGCAGCTGCTCTCTGCACAGCAGCATTCTGAAACGCTGCTCTGTTACTCTCTAAACAGCCTGTCAAAACCTCCCCAGAACAATCCGGCAGCATTTGTGAAATACAGGAAAGCCAAGGAGCCAAACTTGTCTGAGAAACAGCCTTTAGTTCTAGTCTCAGCAAAATTCCCAGCTCTTCTCTAAAAAAGCTACAGTAATTCAATTACAATAAATAAATAAATAAGTGCACTGCTTAGTCTGGGGGGACGACAGCCTTGGATCTCTTCTTTCACCTAATGGCCAGGGTCTGATCATGCTACGTGAGCTGTGTTTAGAGATGACCCCCCTTGCTCTGGCTGGCCCACCTCAAGGGCAAAGGCGCTGGATCTGACAGACATATAAATTAGGCAGTATCTCACCGCAGCCCCTTCTGTGTTTTCACATATGCAGGGACCTTAAGAGGTGCAAATGCTTTTCACTTGCAGCCACTGATGTTATCAGGCAGGATCTCCAGCCTAAAAGTGGTCAGCCAGCTCCCACAAGGCTGCTCCCTGCGAGGTCCCCTTATCTACTGCTAAGTGCTTCACAACCCAGAATCGGCCTCATTTGCACATCAGAAATCCCAGGAGGATTCTACCAGCCCGAGCAAATCTGAGGCACTATAATTTTTTTTCTCGGGGTCCATAATGCTGGCACAGGAATGCCCCACTTCCCCCACTTAGTACAGGTGTCCTAACTGGAAGGCAATTCATGGCACTTGGATTATGGTCTGCTCAGAGTATGCCTTACCTGCTCGCTGCTTGGCAGAACACTGCATCTGCAGCATGAGTCAGCAAATGCCCACCGCCTTGCAGAGCCCAGCCACGAGACGAGCAGCCAGCCCACGGGAGATGGCCTGGGAACAATGCGCAGAGCCACTCTCTGGACACAGAGTGGCCACGGAAGTGTGTGTGTCCCTGCTCGCGG
This sequence comes from Crypturellus soui, assembly GCA_032275445.1. Taxonomy (NCBI): domain Eukaryota; kingdom Metazoa; phylum Chordata; class Aves; order Tinamiformes; family Tinamidae; genus Crypturellus; species Crypturellus soui. Next base: position 489,258 of record JAUBNY010000082.1, on the reverse strand, counting down.
ACAGGGGCAGGAGCAGGAGACCCTGCCCACTCCCACACGGGGCACGGAGGAGCAGAGGCTCCGGAGGAGCACGCAGGAGTCAGGCTCTGCCCATGCCTTGCCTTTGACGGCCAGTCATGGGGTCAGAGCAGCTCTTCAAGAGCAGGGGGCTGCTATGCAGCAGGACAAGGGAAGGGATAGGAACGAGCCAGGTATTTGTTCTGCTTGGCATTTACAGCTCAACTACTCTGAAGCGCCAGCAAGCCAAGGGAAGTGCAATACAAATTCAGGAAATATTTTTAGAGCAATGAGACTGAGAACGGACGTTCCTGCCGCTCCATCAGGACGTGCCGCCCAAGGGCGCGTGCCAGCCTCCTGAGTGGGTGCTCTCCCAGCTCCTGCAAAGCGAAGCATGGCCCGCGCACACTGTGGAGTTAGAGCAGGCAGGGCACAGCAGGGCCCCCTTTCCGCGTGGCGGCCTCCTGCCTGCTCCCCAACAAGTGGGGAGGCTGCTGCCCTCAGGAGGAAGGCCCCACACAGCATTAATAATGCAGTTTCCCCTTCCTCATGCTCCCCGCACCATCCTTAATCCTCAGGTTATTCCATTGCACTGGCTTCCTGGCTCCACTCTGGCCCTCCTGCACGAGCCTAGCTCACTCTGCTGTTATCCCTGCCTGCGGCTGCTCCCACTCCCGTACATCCCTGTGGCTGCTGCCCTTCCCACCTGGCCCTCCACGGAACACGGCACAGCCCTGCAGCTCCACCAGCTCCTGCCCGTGCCAGGCTGCCCGGAGTCCCCTCCAGCCACACAGAGCAGCGCAGGGAGCCAGAGCGCTCCCTGCTCCCACCGCACAGAGCTCCTTGGCAACCAACGGTTTAGCCACATTCAGTCCGACCCCGCCAGCAAGTCCTGCTACCGGCGTTGCTGCTGGCGAGCGACCCTCGGGCCACAGGGCTCTTCCCGCACACGCACTGCTGATGCTGCTCTTAGAGCTCCATGATCCTGCCCTTTCCAGCCCGTTTGCCACGAGCTTCTAAACACGTATACCTCACATGGCCTCGCCAGACCTGGTTGCACAGATTATTTACAACTGTTCCACATGTTCAGCCAGACTTCTGTTTTCATCTCCCTTAGAGACACAGAAATTAACCAGTCCCTGATATTCGCCACCTCAGATGAACAACTGACTGGGCACATACTCAGAGCCAAGGGTTCACGTGAAGGCAGACACACCACAATGCTCCCCACAGGCAAGTGTCGCTCTGCCCCTGCGTGAAGCAACAGCCCAGTGCAACTCACCCATGTCATGTCCAGACTAGGTCCAAACAGCAGGAGCGCTCCCTTGATCCAGCTGAGCCGGTGGCGCATGCCCACTGGTAATTCCCACAGCTCGACAGTATGGAGAGCATCAAGGCAGGAAGACAAGCAGCCATCAGAGATGGCCTCTGGGAAACGCCCCTGCAAGAAGGAAGTGCCCAAGCACCCCTGGGATCGGAGCCCTGCTAGCTGAGGAGAAGAGAGCCCTCTGGATACGGCCACACTAAAGCAGGACCTGTTTCCTCTCAACGCCAGGCAGCATTCAGCACAGAGCCGTTCTCCTCTCAGACGAGAGCGCACAAACAGGTGGAGCGAGTAAACCTCCTTCCAACAGCTTTTGGCAGAAGCCACTCCTGCAGAGAGGCACCATTCATGCACTCACATGAAGTTTCAGACACCCTGGTAGTTTTCATAACCAGTTGTGACCCTTGTGTCCAGCACAACTGGCAATACTGGTCCACAGGGCCACCCGCCAGTCAGCATTAAAAGGCTTCCACTTCATAGTGCTGCTTAGTGCAAATGCAAAACTAGATCAGCAAGGCTGGTCTCCATCTCCACCGGAATCGACAATTTTTTATCCACCTTCTGAGCATCAAATAGAAACATTTGAGTTTCAGGCTGCGAAACCTCCCGCTCGAAGAAACAAAGCGCCAGTAGGCAACAGCTGGGCTCCGAGCAACATGAGGGCTCTGAGACTGTCCAGCGGAACGGTGCCTGCTCCCAAGCGCACAACCGGGCCACAAACCAGCTTGGCTTTGGCCCGGCCAGATACCAGGGAAACCACAATAAAACGGTTGGAGGCACCTAAAAGCATTCTCACAAAATAAGCCAGCCTGGGCATGAAAACGCTTGGGCTTGGAGTGAATCATGAACCACCCGATCAAGACATGGCAGCGTGGCCTGGGCGCAGCGGCATGCCAAAGGAAGGCAGGGAGCAGCGGTGAGGCAGGCAGGGAGCCCTCCTGCTCCGAAGCTTTCCCGCATACTGCCTTGCAGGATTGCCAAGGCGGGCGCTCCCCCATCACACCAGCCTGCTGCGGCAGGAACACATGCTGTGGGGAAAGCAGCGTAATGGGACAGATCCCTGGAATCCCAGCCCTGCTGGACCTGCACGCCCACAGCCTCACATAGCCCCAGCGTTGCCTCCCATCCCAGGGGCAGGCCCGACCCTCCACACGCAGAGCTACCCTTGCCTGGGGAACGCACTGCTGCCTCGCCTTGTAGGGCTGCTGGCACCGCCACCCGCGGCTGCCCCTGCCCCATGGCGCAGGGGCTGCATGGTTGTGCAGCGAGGCCGGAACGCTGCGAGACAACCCTGCAGGGGAAGCTCTTCACTGACCCGGAGCTTCTGCATCCTGCTCTCAACAACGGAGATGGCAAAATTCACCTTTTTAAGAAAGTAGAGCAGCAGTTCTCACTAAAAATCAAACATTTTTCAGAGTGAGTGAGACAGATAGAACAGGAGAGGAAAAGAAACAGCAGAACTCAGGGTAGCTATTCACCCCGACACAACAGGGTGGGCAGAAAGCAGCACACGTGCCAGCTTGGCACAGGGCTCCCCACCTCAGCACGGCCCCTGGCTGAGGGCTGCTGCTCCTGTGCGTCCCCAGAGCTGGCCCAAGACTCAGGCCCGCATCCTGCGCCAGGATGGAGGAGCACACTGGGTCCAGAGCAGCGGTGGGGCTCCTGCTGCCTCCTCCATAGGCCCCGGGCACGTGGCACAGCTGGACCTGCCTTCAGGGACTGTGCCGAACTCCGCACCGCCCCAGGCCCTTACAGCCCTCGCACCCTCTCACTGCAGAACCACACCTGAGCTCAGAGCGGCTGACACCTCCTCCTGCCCCGCTCCACATCCCCACCCCACATCCACAACCACCCACAGGAGGGAACGAGCAGGGAAAAGGGGGGGGCTTTGAATCCGTTTCTACCTGAGAAAACACAGGCACAGGAACGGACTCGCGCACGGGAACCAAGCACAGCTGCCACGCGAGCAGGTGGCATCTGGTGTTACTCAAGCACTCCCGGGGCACTGCAGCTGCCCCTCTCGCAGCAGGCACCGCTCAGCGCCTGCATGGGTCACCCTGCCCTGCTGCTGCGCCAGCAGTGGAGCTTTCCTCTGCCATCTCATGTCAGTGCAGGGCCAGCCAGGCCGCCTCTGCCACCATGAGAAATGGTCACTATCCCCATTTGCTACCTGGAAGCCAAAACAACATCTGGAAATTCAGCCTGCGTACAAAGCAGGGGAACAGGAAAGCTGGAAAAAGCAACACACCAGTTTCCAGAGCACTTCAAGCTCCAGCTCTTATTCAGATTTCCCGTATGTAGCTTTTCTTGGGAAAAAAATGAGTTGCTCACAGACTCTCAAACCCAAAGCAAAAATCCTTTCCAATTCAGAATAACCACGGAAAACGTTTTCAGAAAGACAACAGGAACAAAACTAATATGAAACCTTAGAGTCAAAATTTAGCATAATTCTTAAAACATAAAGATGAGAAAATAGTGACCTAGAAAAGGAAATTAAACATAAGGGACTATTAGTGGTGCGACTGGATAGAGCTGGCGCTGCTGCCGCACATGCAGCTACTCACACAGCCATCTGCAGTGTCATTTTGGTTAACTTCTTGCTGAGATCACGGTCAGCGAGTTACGGAAATGAGTTCGGAGAAGCGCACGGGGCCAGGCCTGCGCTGCAACGCTGCGACACTAATGCTGCAGCCCGCGTCACCGATGCTGCAGCAGCTCGGCAGCAGCAGTGCTGGCTGTTCTGCACGCAGCCACGGCACTGCAGCGGGGAGCTCAGCTGTGCCCTGTGGCTCCTGACACTGCGCAGACGCCAGGCTGGGAGAGCTGCCGTGGAGCGGCTCTGCTCTGCAGTGCGGCCGGCTCCCCCCGGGATCACGCAGTTTATAGTCACAGGCCACAGGAAACTGCTTTACCACCAAAACGCTGCCAAACACAGTACTTTCTGGCTAGCCAAATTTCATGTGGCACAAATGATTTAATTAAAAAAAAAAAAAAAACTTGATTTGTCCTCTTACTGTGTTCTCTACTATCACCCTGATCATTTTCACTCACCCAAAGTCTTTCAAAGAGACCATTTTCACTTCATTTTCTGGTACCTCCCTCAGCTTTTGCCCTCTGGGCTGTCTCTAGGTCCATATGCTCCTTCTGGCCCTTTTCTTTCAGCTCCCCCTTCTCCAAGAAAGAGGCTCATGGATCTGAATCCAGCAGATCATTTTCAAGCGTTGGCACCTTGCCAACAACCAGGTCAGCCTGAGCACGTGCTAATTTTACAAGTTGGTTGGGAGTAACAGTGGATGGTGCCTGAAGTACTCGCTCCTTCAGCTGTCGCCTCACATCGACTTTGGACTCTGGCTCTGGCTCCCACCTGGATCCTGCTCACAGCACTTCGCAGGAGGCTAAGGTGGCAGCAGAAGGGCTTCTCCTGCGTTCCCCTTATTGATGCTTCAAGCAGCTCTTATAAGTGACTGTCATGAGCCACGCCTCGCTCTGGTTTCTGCAGCCAGGATCAGCACCTTCTTATTGCTTTTCCCTCTCCACAGGCTCTAGAGGGCCCAGCCAAGGCCCCAGCTGTCACCTCAGCGGTGGCACGGGAGATTCACAGCAAGCTCGGCCTCTCAGGGAACACAGGCATTGCTGGCCAGGCTCATACTCACACGGAGGCTGTTTCTATTTTTTTTAAAGCACCCTGCTGTAAGAGACAGCCATCAACAACTGCTCTTTAAGTAACAGTCCTGCCCAGCCAACGACTCCGCACACACAGCCGGTGGCAGCACCAGGTATTCTGGCTGCGCAGCTGCTCGCTGCTCCGAGCAGCCCCTCGCACCCTGTGCTGCTGCCACTGCGCGAGTCGAGGTCTTGGTCTCAGTGCGCCCAGCAGAGTGCAGGGCCTGGGACCAGCAGGCTGGCGCCACCACAAGGCCTGCAGGAAGGGGAGGTGGGAGCCGAGCACTGTCCCGCCACCTTCTGGAGCTTGGGCTCCGGCACCTTCTGGAGCTTGGGCTCTGGCGCTCCCTGCGGCCTCGGCCCTTGGCACAGCACCACCGCAGAACTAGGTGCTCCGGGCGCCTGCCTTGTCGCAGGCAGGGTGCACGAGCCCGCACAGCGCCCAAGGGCCCTCACACGCAGCTGCTCTGTGCGGCCGCTTCGCCAAGCAGGGAATTCCACGCTCAGTGCCGCAGAGCTGTCTCTGTGTGTGACTACCAGCAAAAAAGCAGCTATAGAAATGCAAAATAAAACGAGCAATACTGTATTAGCACAACGATGCAAAGAAAAGCCGAGCACAAGTTAAGGTCAGAGAAACACTACTTGGAATCGTACCTGGCTTTCCCGCAGAATTCTTTAAGCAGCGTTTCGCATTTGCACAGGTGAACTGTTCATTTCAGTTTCTGGTATGTGGATAAGAACTTCCCAATTGAATTGAGATCAAAGTGGTTTAAATGGCCAAGCTGAGTCACAATTTAAATAACCAATTCTACATCTGGATTGGCACATCTTTTTCCTCTTTCCTAAAGAATAGTTAATTATTGCCCAACATAAATGAGTGCCTTGTTTAACGATATCTAGGCTTAAGCAGCCATTCCCCGGCAAGGAGACCGACCTGTCCCTCCTGGGAGCGCAGCCTGGCGGGCAGGGAGGGCGCAGGCTGCCCTGCTGTGAGAGCTCTTCAGGCGGCACAGGGCTCCCAGGCCTCCCGCGCCGCAGCGGAGCAGAGCTCCGGTCCGGCGCCAGTCAGCGCCTCCTCCAGCGGGAGCAGCAGCCACACAGAGGGCTCAAGCCCCATTAGGGGATTTCACTGCAGTCACTTAGCAGCAGCACAGACTGGCAGGGAGCACTTTTTACCTTTAACCACCTCTGCTGGGGGGAAGAGAGCATTTCATCACTTTTACTCACAATCTACCTGCTTTTTTATGAAAAGCAGCAAGCAAACTGATGGGAACTAAACTATACTCAAAAGACTTCATTCCTTTATGCTAATAGAAGCTTTTATACTTTAAATGTGCAATAGCAAAGGTAAAGTGTATTTCTTCAATATTGCTTCGGGGCAGGTCGATTCAGGGATTAAAACCTCATCTGTTTCCTGAAGTCATCCCACATAGGTCTGAACATTAGCCTTTCAGTTTTTAAACTCAACACAGAGCAAACATAAAGTGCAAAAAATAATATTTTAGCCTATTTCACATGGAAAAAGTTTTACTACACTCATTTATTCTAATTTAAACGTTACAAATAACAGACACGATTTTTTTCCCCTAAAATATTCTTCAAGATCAAAGAACCAACCAAATACTGCTTTAACATTTACACACCTAAACACCTCCCCAGTCTCTCATGGAACGGACAGACCAGCGTTATCAGCACCTGCCAATTTACTTTTTTCCTGGTCTTGACCTGCAAGTCCCAGATAGCCCTACAGGTCTGTTTGCAGGTGCACGGGGCCTATCAACACTGTAGCTACTGCAGCCTTCTTCAGCACGACACCAGAAGGGTCTTCAACAAACAAGAATACTTTTTTTTTGCAACAGCTGTTAGGACAAGGCCAAAGCCTGGTGAACAGCTGTGTGCCAGGGGGAATCCAAGAACCCTGAGGGGCAGAGGCCGCCCTAACCGCAGCTTGCCACACAGCTGACCCATCCCTCAGAGGGGCCTGCCCTAAACCCATGCTGGGAGCCCAGTTGGGCGGGACGGAACGACTCTGCAGGGCAGAGCGGGGCTGTGGACGGCTGTGGGCCCACAGGACGGCGCGTCGGGAAGCCCTGCTGTAGGGCAGAGCCCGCCCGGAGCGTGGGCGGCCCATCGCCAGGCCCTGCCCTCACACGCCAAGCGCACCCGGCCGATGGAAAGGAGACCAAGGTGGGAAATGCAGAATCTAGCAGAGCCTTTCTAAGCCTCGACTGGGGAGAAAAAAAAATAGTATCTTATACATTTTTACACTTCACTAGCACACCAAGGCCTTGAACAGGTTTGCTTTACTACTAAAGAGTATTTTTTTGCTTGCCTTTTTTTTTTTTTAAATGGGGAATAGAAAGCGGTTACAGTGCCTGCAAGAAGGCATCCAAACGTCGCCAGGAGGCTCCTCAGGAAACGTGTCCTGGTTTGTATGCTTTGTGTTCGGGCATCTTAAGACACACATTTGCCCAAAGAAATGCACTTGCTTCCCCTTCTCCCCCTCACAGCCAGGAAAACTGTAAACCTGCTTCCTCTCTCCCCCTTCAAAGGGGAAATTAGTTGATTTCTTCAGCCTTGTCTCAAAAGAACTGTCAAGCACCATGAGACTCAACGAAACAGCATGCACTGAAACACCACTGCCTTTCAAAGGCGGCAAATTAAAGGCCTGTCTGCACAAGAAAGCAGCCTGGAAGGGTCCTCGCTAGCTGGGCAGCATGAGTGCTCACAGGAAATGCAGTCAGGTCGTGGAAGGCTCCTGCTGTGGAGCAGGAAGCGCTGCCAAGCAGTCCGCGGCTCCCAAGTGGAGCCGCCCGCCCCAACACAGCCAGGCAGAGAATGCCCTGCATGGCCTCCCGGAGCAGAGCGGAGCTGCCCACCCCAATGCACCCGGGTGGTGAATACCCCGCACGGCCTCCCAGAGCAGAGCGGAGCCGCCTGCCCTGACGTGACCCCCAAGCCCCCTCCCACCCGAGGGCTCCATCCGCTTCCCAGCGCCCAGCAGCCTCCCTCCACAGCCAAGGCAAAGCCATTCAGGGGCTGATGTTTCTGGGCCTTCAGAGCCCTTGCTGGCATGCAACAGGGCCTCTTCTGAATAAAGAGCAGCCCCTGGGAATCGCCCCAATATAACTGTAACTGGTCCACACGCCAAAGTCTCACAGATTCCCAGGTCAGAAATAAAGCAAAAGTTTCCTCCTAACGGATGCTTTGTTAACGGGGGTAGAAAATTGTATTACAGCCTCAAAAAAAAAAAAAAAAAAAAAAAAAAAACCACTCATCTTAAATACTCAACTGCACAAGAAAACTAACAGCTTCTACAAGCAAGTTTTGTCTTTTGGCCCATAACTTTGTATCATTTTGCCTTTCCTAGTGGGAAAAAAGAACAAGATAAAAATCCCTTAAAATCCTGGACTCTGTTGTACTCGGAGTCCAATAAATGCTTAATTAGACTGAACAACATCCAGGTCCAAATCATTATTAAGAAGATTTTCTACAGAGCCTTTTCTGCTTACCACTTTTGCCACAAAATGCCTTTTTGCAGAGGCATGGAAACACCATATTTCTTTCAAAGGTATTTTAACACTGTTTGGGTCTTTATTTCTCTAATTTAGGAACAGTCTTATTGATATAATCATTCTTCAAAATACTGAGTCATAAAGAACTTGCATGGAGGGAGAGGTCTAAATAGCTTCAGACTTTAGAACAGGTTTTGCAGAACAATTATGCACAGCCCTGCTTCGGAGGGAAGGACATGAGTCTTACATATGTGTATGAAGCTTGAAGACAAAAAACACCACGCTGCTCAGGCAAGTTGGAACACGGCATCATTTAAGTTATTCTCTGAAGGCCGAGGCAAATGTGTAGGGCCACAAACACACGTAGAAGTGTCTACATAGCATTTTTGGCACATTCGTAAAGGCCTAATTGACAATCAACTAATTTGAGGTTAAAGAAATAGCAAAAACAAAGACAGGGAGTTGTAGAAGAATTTTTTAAAAGTACTTGGTCTTGACAACAAAAGGCAAGGAGGAGAAAAAACATGACAGCAGAAATGGAGAAGAGACCAAGTTACAGTGCTGGGAAGCTACAGGCCCTTCTGCAGGCCACGTGGATACCAATACCGACTGCGTCTGTGGCGGGAATCGCAGAGGTGGTAACACGTCCCAGGCTCTTCCACAGTCTGATAACTGGAGCTGTTTTACTCTTTCCCAGTGACTTGAAAATAACTTGCATTCCTCTTTCTGGGCAGAGAAGGGTCAAACTATGCCTAAGTGCTGGAGAACAGCCAATGCCCAAATGATTTCAGCCACAGCATCACTGCAAAGTAGAACGCGTACCTGAGTTTCCCCACGCTCCTCTGCCTGGTAAGCTGGTCTGCACTGAAGCTGCTTCTGAACAGATCGGCCGTTCTGGCTGTAGGGAGAGCACCAGGCTATGGTGGCTCTGCTCTGAGGACAGGCCCTGGGGCCTGGAGAGCTGAGAGTAGTGAGACGGTCTCCTACCGCACTGAGGCCTCTCAGTCGCAAGGAAAGGCGGCCAGGGAAAACTGCTGCGTAGGCATCTTCTCAACACCGCAATTCCAGTGCAGTCATTACACATGCATGTTTTATGATCCACGCCAAAAATACAAGTCAAGTGGTATAAAAATTACTGCTTAGATCAATGCTTAATACTTCAGAATGAGTGCCTGGAGAAGAATTTCTGTCTGTGCTTTCCAACTCTTCTACTGTATTCTTCTACTGTAATCACATTTAAAAAAGAACCTTGTCCTTTTGATGAAACTAGATCATTTGCAAGAGTTTCTATTTTTGCTTCATAAGCTACCAGTATATCTAGATATTTTAATTACAATTTAAGTTTTAAGCTAAAAAAAATCAAGTTCAAAGATTCACAACTCTGGTCTCTGGCAGATACAAATTAATCAGTTTAATATGTGGACTATTGCACTGTGTGTTCTGAATCTTTTCACATTGGCACAATCAAACAGGAGGCCCAGGAACACTGCAATGTTACGGGACTGCCGGCCAGGCCAAGTGGTTCGGAGGCACGTGGGGCCTCTGGAGGCTGCATCTTTGCAGGCTGAGCAGCCGTCCAGCTGCGACTGGGTGCAGGAGGGACACGGGATAAAGTGGGAGGCCCAGCAAAGCCTAGGACAGTTTGAGCAAGCAACACGGCCAGGATGTTTATGCCTAGTAAGCAGCCTGCAGGGTACTGTCTATCCTTCCACGAGCATAACACATGAAACAATTTATTCCCTCTTAAATCAGACCACTATCTTTTCTTTCTTTTTAATCTTTCATAATTCTGCCTTAAAATGACTTAATTGTTCCAGTCCACCCACACAAACACAAGAGACAACTTTATTGCAGAGAAGCACCCTAAATAGCACAGTCTGCTTTAATACAAACATGTATTTTGTTTAGTTTTACATTTGTTTCCTAGAGAGATGTAGATCCCATCTCTTCTGCCTCTGGTTCCAACATTACCTGTGCAGCAGGAAGCTACGTGACACTGAAGGGCCGAGCGGCACGGGTGAGCTTGCCACTGGAGCCGGAGCCTCATGGGCGCCCGGCCTGGCTGGTAGAATGGTACCACAAATGGGGGCAGCTCGGCAGCAGCCCGTCCCGCAGCGAGCTGAAACACTCACGCGGCAGCCAGCAGCGGAGGGCAGCAGCGACACAGGGACTTTTTGGAGCCGCCCCATGGCCTCCCCCCGCACCCCGCGGGCCAGGTCCTCGACAGCCTCTGCTGACAGGCAGGGAGGCACCAAGGCCACTCTGGGCCGTGCCCGCAGAGACCCTCTGCAGGGGTCTCTCCAGAAGCCCTACAGGCGCCAGGGCAGCAGCACCGCTCGGCACAGCCGAGAGGTGTGTTCCAAGGGAGCACCTCCTCTGCAGGACCCTTTGATCAGCGCTTCACTGTCTAGCTGCTGCTGGAGCTCAGCTCGGGGAAACAACAGTAACAAAACACTCACCTAGCTCAACAGCCACCTGCAACTCCCAAGCAGGACTGTAACAGAGGCCCAGAAAGACAGAAAAAGGACATTGCAAAGATCACTCTTTCTCTGCATACTTCCCACCAGCCACAGATAAATCCCCAAGCCAGAAACTGCATCCGGACCACTGTGTTTAATGGTCTGCCCACAGACCTCCTAATAGATCCAATTCACTTGGGAATGGCTCTCTTCAGTGTCCCACAGCAATGATTCCACACCTTAAAATAGGTACCATACAAGAAGTACTTTTATTTCAAATTTGCTGGCTACTGCTTACACAGCACATCCTCTAGTCATACACCATGAGAAATAACATATATTCATGACCTTCCAGGTATTCCCCTTGCATTCACAATTTAAGACTCCCGCAGCAGCCACCTCAGATACCCTCCCCAGGAGAGAAGTCTCACACTGCCCCATACTCTCTCATGAAAAGTAGCAGAGCTACTCACATTAAAACTCACATTTTAGAACTTTAGAGCAAAGAAACAACTGCTCTGAAGAACCAGAAGATACCCTAACCACTTAGAGCCTTTCACAGCCTTTGCACTAAAAGGGTATGGCCAAGCGCTTGAGATGAGGGACAGTGACTGTCTTGGGGACATTAGAGGGTCGGGCAGTAGGTGTTTGTGGCAAGCTACTCTGCAGGCACCAAGAAGGGAACGTGTGCTTCCAGCAACTGCCGTGACTGCATATCGCACTTCCAGTGTTTGTAGTGCCGGGCAGTGGGGCTCAGCCTGCCAGGCATCCCTGGCAGAGCACAGCGCTGTGACAACCCACAGCAGCGGGTCTGCAAGCAGGGCAGAGCACTGGCAGCAGGCAAGCCCAGCACCAAACGGAAGAGCAGATCAAAAGACGCCTGTGTGAAGAAAGGAATGGCTAATAACTGGCTGAGGCCAGCGTGCAGCACCTGATGCTGACTGTTCACCAACAGATGAATCACACACTCAATTCTGCCTTTCCAGGGAGAATCACCGACACAGAACGCTGGCTGTCTGACATGGCCTGCTGCTCCGCACGGGCTGCTGCCGCGCACACCAGCCGGTGCTCCTTGCAGGCAGCGAGCACCCCAGCAAGCAAGGGTAAGCGCAGAGCCTCCACACTGCAAGCAAGCACCCATCACCAGCTGTGCTCAGAAGTGTAAATCACTTTGTGAGCACTAGGCTGCAAGGGGCCATGTTTGAGTCATCCCTCACTAGCTGTAACTGGGTCACACACTCAAAGGCCAAGGTAACACAAACGACGTCGTCGGAGCTACCCCATCATACTCACCTATCCTGCTCTGCTCCTGAAAACACTTCCCAAAAACCTTTTCTGGGTTGTAAGCACAGCCAAGAAGAATCAGAAAAATTCATTGAAAGCATTTTGTTGTCAATAGCATGTTCCAAATGGATGATCTCAAAATTCCTCAAACTTTCATGAATTCTGCTTTGCAGTACTATTATTCTTCACAGTACAGGCAGGCAGATAAAAGATGTGACAACTGCAGAGACTACACGTTAAGGACTGGTCTAGAGCAGGATTTAAAAGGTCTGTTTTTACATCGTGTTGGAAAACAATGCAAGTCCCATTCTCCTCAAGTGTGTCAGTCTCCTCCACCCTGAGGTTTTAAAGTAAATAAGCCATTAAGACCAACCTACAGGGCAGCCCAGTGAATCTCTGCGAGTCTTCACGCACCATGAGAGAGGGCGACTACGACTGCCAGCTCTGCTGCACTAGCCTCCACTTGAGAGCTTCCTGGAGGAGAATGAGCTCAGAGAGCATTTGGCGAGGGGACTGGCAAGACGCATGGGAGGGCAGCTCCAGCTGCTCCTCAGGTCCTACCCTAGCACCGGGTTCTTGCTAAATGAACGCCCGGCTTCATGTACAGGCTGGCAGGGAGAAGGGGGTTGCTCCGCACCCCTACTGCCCCTCACTGTCCTCAGGAGGGTCTTGGGTCGCAGCGCTGTCCTTCCCCATGACCATCACTGCTCCTGGAAGAGTAAAGCCCAGCAAGGCAGCTGATGACATAGGGCTGTTTCTTAAATTACCTCTATCCCTCTCCCAGGCTCATTTGCATCCCTCCCAAATGAGCCATTTGATGTCTCTGCTGCATCTTGCATCATCTTGCCAGAACTGCAAGATTCCTTAATGGCTGGACACAGACTGGATGAACAGCACAGCAGGAGGGCACTGGTTCTGTTGCCACACCCCTTTGGGTCTTGCCCAGCGCTGGGCACGTTTGCACCTTTGCCTGTGTCACCACAGCCAGACTGCGCACAAGCGCTGTCCCTCTGTCCCAGGGAGACAGCGAGGAGATTTCTCTGAAGGCTTCAGAGAGGCGCTCGCTGAGAGCTACCCTTCAAAAGGGATCCATTTTACAGGAAATAGATCTCTTGGGCCCTCCCCTTTTACCTCAGCTCCTTTGCACATATGTATTTCTCTTCCAGAAGAGCCTTTCGAAACAGCTTTAAAGGTTAACTTGGCATCACCCAAAAAGAGTAACCAACTCACAGCACATGAAGACAGAAGCTGGCCATTGACCAAAAGAACATGAACTAGGTAGCCAGCAAAGCGAGAGGAGGGCGCAGAGCTGGGGTGCCCACAGGAAGGCTCCGCAGTCAGCGCTGCTGCTCAGGGGACCTGACAGGGAAGGCCACGCTCCCGCAGACACAACCGCGTCGTCGCAAATCCCTCTTAGGTAATTAAGACACCTACAGCACTCTCCAGAGAGCACCAGGCAACAGCTTCAACAGCTCCAGTACCTCGCAGCACACATAGGAAGAGCACATTAAAAAATGGGTTAATAACAGTTAATGCACCTACATGTCGAGCTTACCGAGACACTGCCAATGATGTCTCCAGGGACACCGTTGATACGAGTTGATCCCTCTCTCAACTTTTAGCTGCGAAACATGTTATAAAAATTAAGACTAAACCTAAAAATGAAACAGTTCTCCTCCCATAGGCTGTTTTGTTTAAAGAACAGCCCCACCTTCTATAGTTTTGGCCTAGTCACAATGATTTAGATAAAAACTGATGATGTATAAACTGAAACAGTTGCACAAATGAATAAGTCACACTGAAGCTCACCCTGACATGTAGACAGAAACGGACAGAGCGAAGCCAACCTTCAGGAAGGCTCGAGAAAACAAATAAGCAGCGCAAGAAGCCGCGAGCAGCGGCTCTTCCCAAGTGCCGAGAGCCGCGCTCTCGCTGCGGGCAGGGACACGAACGCGAGGCCGAGGGGAGGGAACAGGAGCCCACGCTACGGGCGGGGGGGCCGGCACGGCCGCCGCGGAGCTTCCCCGAGTTGCGAGCGGCAGCGACAGAGCGTGCAGGGGCTGTGCCCCGGCGCGTCCCCGCTCACAGCAGAGCCCGCAGACACCAAGCGCGAGGACCCCAGCAAAGAGCCGGCTACAAGAGATCCGGGAACCGCGGCAGGCAGCAAGGGGCCTGCAGCTCCCGCGGCTGTCCGCAGAGCACTCCCAAGGGCAGGCCGAGAGCCGCGGCAGGCACCGCGCCCCGAAAAAAACAGGACATCCAGGCAGGCAGAATCCCTTCTCAGCAGTTTAAAGCGCCCTTTGGAAAAGGCGGCTGAACTGAACGGCGGGAGTGTGAGGCCCGCGGCGGGCAGCCCCGGCCGCCCCTGCCCTGGCGCGCACGGGCCGCGGCGGTGGAGCGAGCAGCAGCCGCGACCGCAGGCAGCGCCGGCTGGCGGGTGGGGCCGGGCTGGAGGCCGCGGCGCCCCCTCTCCAGCGCAGGCCGGTGCCGGGCGGGCCGCACTCACCTCTTCATGGCGCTGCGCGGCGCGGGCGCTAGTGCCGCGCGCTCCCCATGGGCGGCGCTGGGTGCGGGGC
>JAUBNY010000082.1:460791-473939 GCA_032275445.1 Crypturellus soui | reverse complement strand
CGGGCGGGCGGGCGCGCACAAAGGGCCGCAACGGCGGCGGCGGCGGGTGGGGCGGCCGGGCGGGAGGGGCTGCGCCGCCTGCCCCGCCCACCAATGGCCGCCCCTCCCGCGCGTCACTTCCGCCCGCCGCGCGCCCGTGACGAACCCGCGGGTACGGATGCCGCGAGGGCAGCAGCGCCACGGGGCGCCCGCCCCCGCGGCAGCCGGCGCCCCCACCGCGAGCTCCGCCCCCACCCCATGGGCAGCCCTGCCCATCGTGGCAGGCCCCGCCTCCCGCGGCGGGCCCCGCCCCATGATGACACACGCCCCTTAGGCCCCGCGACAGGCCCCGCCCCCTGCGGGCGCTGGGGGGGCCCGGTGCTGCCGCCGGGGGCGCCCGCGCGGGTCCGCCCTGGGGCCCGAGGCCCACGGGAGGTTACGTCGCCGCCGCCGCGAGACCCGTGTGGGACGCGGCTTCCCGGGCCCCCAGCAGCGCCCGGAGCCCTCAGGACGCCGCTGCTCCCGGGGCGCCGGAAGTGGCTCCCGGCACGCGCGCTCGTCAGTGCTGCTAGGCGCCGGCAGCTCCTGCCCTTCCCGGCAGGCAGGCTGCGGGCTGCACCTTGCTCACACGTATTGTGCACTCATGTAAGGCTTGAACACAAAACCCGTTGGAAAATCAAATAACATCAATTTCCCTTTATTTGAATCATATTAATGGTTTTCAGCTGCAAAATGAAGATCCCAGAGCTGAAATGTTATTTCTAATTTGATAGTTTATTCTGAAAGCCTAATTTGCAATATGCGTGTGGGTGATTGCTTTGCAGTAAGCATAATGCACCAAACTGGTTTCCAAATACAGATAAAGGTTAAGTTTCTCCTTACAATAATCAAGGAAAGCACTCATGATAGTGAGGATTTTATAATTAAAAATATCAAATTCTCAAGCACTTTGGCCTGAAACTTAGGAGGGAAGTATTTATACACCATAACACAGCCCAAAGTGACTGTTCTGTGTGGCTGTTTTATATTTCTGTTGCCAGTTAGAGAGACACTTACCAGACTGGGGCATCTCTGGGGCTCAGATGTCCCCGCCTGCTGCGGAGAGGGGCACCGCAGGCTGTGCAGCACTGCACGGCAGTGGCCAGCCATACCGCTGACCGGTACAACTGTACGGTACAGCTGTATGATACAAACGCATGGTTCAGCTGCGCGGTACAGCTGCCCGGCACAGCTGCAGAGCCCCAGCACGGCGGGGCGAGCTGGCGAGCCGGCCGAGTGCCGCTGCGGTAAAGGCTGCACTGACGCAGTCTGAGCCATGAGGAGGGGAACGGGGACCTGTCGTCGCTGCCCTCCTCACGCGTCAGCCTGACCCCGTCCTGAGCAGCACTGGGAGCGCAGGAACGCAGCTCCCCAGCAGCGCCCGCGCGACCGTCTTTCCTGGAGGGTCGCTCGGCCTCGGCACAAGCTGCAGCCCTCGGCCCATGCCACTCTGCTCCTGTGCTCGCTGCATGAAGCGCTGCCCTGGGCATACGGGGAAGTGCGGGTGCCTTTCTCAATGAGCACACCCGCCACCAGCCGCCTGTGGGCAGTTTATTACCAGCACTCACAAAAGGCCCAAGACCGTATCCCAGCTCTTGATATGCAACCTCCGCTACTGTTTAAAAGCCGTGGATTCCATGTCCTTCCTTGGAAGCTTCAGCGGAGGAATTTTGGGTAAAATCTCTTTTGCGTAAAGAGTTTTATGAAGCCCGGCTTCTCGAAGAGCTAGTTCAACACGGAGCCTGGGGTCGGAAATGATCTGTTGAACAAACAACAACAAGGAACCTGCTGAGGTGAAACGTGCACAATATTCTGCAGACTCAGGTACCGTGAGAGGGGCATTTCCAGAGCATTTGCATGCTAAGACTTTTCCAGCAGTTATCCATCACTCAGAGTTGGGTAAATTTCCATAGCCAAGAAAAGCTACATCCTTGTGCAGCAGGTCTCTCTTACCGAAATGAGCAGTTTTAAAATGTTGCAGTTTAGCACAGATCTTATACTGGGAAGTGCTGGACATCTTAATTACAGGTATCATTTAATTTCAGTCTATTCAATGCTATAATAAGGCTTTTATGCTGTAGACCCATACCAATAGTGTTTCTCTTTTTGTAAATACACTCTCCAGAGAGGGAATAATTTCAAAAACATAGATTTCGATACCATGGAATAGCGAGTCAGAAAATCCCTCCCTATATTGCTTAACTTGATGTTAGTGGCCTGCGTGCCTCGGGGCCCTTGCCTGTTAGCGCCAGCTGATGTCCAGCTAAGCAGCAGGCAGTGACGGCCGCTGGCTGTCAGCTCGGGGGAGATGGATGCCGTGCAGCCCTCCCAAGGCAGAAGCTCCCTCTGCCCTATGGTGAATGCCCCACACTTGCCACCGTGTCCTGCGAGCCTGGAGGACCTGGGCGTTGCGGCACTTCCCTTCCAGCACTGCAGCACGTGCAAGGGAGGTGCTCTTGAATCCACCATAAAAGTGTAAAAGGGATCAGCTCTAGTACAACACCCTTGCACACACTAAACCACACAGCACACTTAGAACCAAGTACCTGCTGCTCGTTGTACGTATGCAACCTAAAGAGCGGCTTTTGAAGGACAAACTCTTCTTCGGCTCCAATGCCCATCCTAGCTCTGGATGCCACAGTATCAGACACCGCTCTCGCTGGATCTAGCCTTGCAACCACAGCAACCTGAAACACACAGAATAACAACAGCAGCACTTCACAATCTGCGCAGAGCCAAGGTGAGAAAAGGTCGTTATCGGTAACGTGCCCCAGACTACGTGTGTCCTGCCTGGTTTGCGTCTCAAAGGCGCCTTGCATCAGTTCGCCCTGCACCAAGTCTAGCACGCGAGCGCTGAGCCCGCGGCCCCTCGGCGCCCTGCCCGCTCCTTCGCTGCAGGGCCTCTCACTTCATGGCTGTTAATGGCTGCTGCGTGCGCAGGGCTCCCAGAGCACGCGCTTGTTTCCTGCCCCATGGCTCCAGGTGACCAGAGCTCGGTCTTGCTGAGGAGCAGCAGCACAGCGAAGGAGCCCCCAGTTTCAGCTCTGGAAAAGCACCTGGCAGCAGGGAGCAGAGTGGGCCCTGCCCCAGCTCCCGCTGCCAGCCCAGGCCGGGGCGAGTGCGGCGCTGAGCTGCCCAGAGCAGCCTGGAGCTGCATGGAGCAGCCCGGCGTGGCCTGCTGTGTTAAAATATGTAGGTATAGGCAAATACTACTTTGGAAAATACAGCAAGGCTCATGAGATAGTTAGGGTATCCCAACTGAAATGTGAAATCATACGAAAATTACTTTTTCGTACTCATATTTAATATGTTTTCCTTATATTTATAGGGTTTCAAAATGCACAAAATGCGTAACTTTTCTAAAGACCCCCCTTTTTCCTTATAAAAGTGAGGGACGTATATTTTATGGAGGAGTATTTTATCAGTGTGAAACACCAAGACATATCAGTTAGGAAAAATAATGAAGCAAAACTACAGAATTCTAGTCAAAGGCACCTCCAAAGCATTTGTGCCTCGATAAGAGAGTTGGATTAGTCAGGAGAGATGAACAGACCTACCAACACTTCTGCCACTCATGAAAAATAATGCAAAAGCCACTGCAAAAACTTAAAAAAGACATAACACAATTCTTCATAATAAGGCATTGACCCTAAAATCAATACTGTTCTTACAACAAAATATTTAACTGAATCAGATTTTTTAAAATAAATTAATATCTACTAGAAATGAATTAGAGCATTTGAAGAAAGACTGGAACCTCAGCCCACTGATGCCTGAGGTTTGTCTATTGCCGTGACGCTAGCTCTCCTGCAGGAGATCGAGCTCCTACGTCCTTCTTTCCTCCTGACGCTGCAAACCCGAACACTGGAGCCGAAGCCCATGCGGGCACAGAATCCACAGGGGATTATGGAGGAATTTTGCTGGCGCATGCTCGGCCCCGCACCGGCTAATCCCGAGCCAAAGCGCAGGGCAGAGGTGAGGTGAAGGCTGTGTCAAATACTGTATGTTTAAGTGTGGGTAATCCAGAAGAGAGCGCTGCCCCGATAGAGGCGTTTCAGTTATCCCAAATCAAAAGCTCTCAGAATGCACCTTTTCCCTCGCTGTACTTCCCTTGGGCCCCTTGGTTGTGCTTCCCAGAGTGCAAGGAATTTGAACTTGAGGTTTTTCCTTGTGCTCTTCAGAGTTAAAACAAGATTACATGCAAAAATATATACTAAGGCAGCATTACTGCTTCAAAAGTCAGCAAGAGAAAAAAATTAATAGTGGATTTACATTGGTAAAACTTAGCAGGTTTTCTAGAGATGCTTGTTTTAAAGTGAGTTGCAGAAGTTTCAGGCAGTTAAGTTTATCTCCTTGAGGACTTGTAGTCCAAGGTCAAGAAATTTTCAGAATTTAAAAAGTATTTAAATTACTCATAAATTGTGAGTGAAACTCAATGAAGACTTAAGATAAAAAAAAAAGTAAATACAAAGAGAAAACAAATAGTAAATATAAAGCAATGGAAACAAAAAGTAAATACAAAGAGAAAAAAAAAACAGAAAAAATATTATCTATCAATTTTCAAATAGTAGCAGCTTCTGCAGTGCAATTTAACATCACAATGTTCCTCTTGTCAAAGTTACAAAGCACCCGAGATCTGTAACATGACAGAATTAATGTTAATATCAGACCTAAACTGCATTTTAGCTTCTTCATTTATTGGCTTTTGATAGATTGTTCTTTTTATCTTTCACAGAGTATGACAGGGAATGTCTGTATCATTACTGTGTGTGAAAATACTGCAAACAGGAAATAAAAGCACCTGCTGCCGCAGCGCCTCGAGGCGCTGCCGTCTCTCCTCCGCCACGAGGGCTTCCTGAAGGGCCAGTTGCCTTCTCTCCAGCAACCGTCTGTCCAGCAGCGCTTGTCTCAGCTTCACCCTGCACAACAGCGAACACACACACGTTAACAAGCATCGCTCCAGGTGAATTACCATTACGATGTTGCAGTTTAAAAACTAGCTAGTCTGATGTTTTCTGGATCCACCTAATAAGTAATTGCTTCATCAAAATATCTAGAAAAAAATACTTTATTTATTTATAAGCTGGCTAACCTTTCAGATTTCATTACTAGAACCCAGCTTTTCCTTAGCAATTTTATAGTCCTATTACTTGTTTTTCCCCATTTTCTTTGCCAAGATTTAATGCTCTCTGACAACTGTGAGTGGCAGCAAAACCCAGTCCCATAACCCTTTCATATAAAAGAAACAAATCCCTCCCAAGCTTGGTACTGGAAGAAGCAAGCAGAACCTGAAAATCATATCCTTCACAGGAAGAAAAAACAGTGCGGGATGTGCAAAATATGTTTTTTTTTCCTGGAACTACAGCCTTCCCTTTGCTGGCAACCTCTGTATATGTGCATAGCGTGTTTGGACACGTCCGGTTTGACTCCCCGGTGGCACTGCCTCTCACGCACCTGGTGCAGCTCCTCACCAAGCAGCCGTCCCTGCCTCCGCAGGGCATCCCTGCGTCCTGCAGACGCCCTCCCGGGCCGTCCTTCCTTACTCCTTCAGGCTTCTCCTGGTCTTTAGGGGAATGCAGAAGGAATTGCTGCTTCAACTGCAGTAAAACCTGGGTATTTTTATTTTACTATGGTGTTGGCAGCTACAAGAGACCATGGCATCCGCAATCCAGTAACAGTCACCAGGCCAAGGGTATCTCTAGAGGGTGGTTTGGCCCAGGGCGCCTCCAGCTTGTTACTTAGGCAGATGAACATTCACAACAATCATCTTCAGAAGTAATTTTGTTCCAGGGAAAGAACCTAATCTGCTTTTTACACAAAGAGATTTTAATAAAAACTTTTTTTTTTTCATTTTCTAAAAAATGGCAAATGAAATTTGTATTGCATTGCAAGGCTTTCACTCTGCTTGAGCTCAGTGCACTACAGTATTTCTTCTAAAATAATCCAGTGTTATCAAATACAATATCCAGTGGCTTGGGACCTTTTATAAATTACCAGGAAAGGGAACTGAGTCCCACACATCCGGATCCAGTCTCGAACGCTCCATCTCGACTTCAGACATGTTCATGCCCACAGAAGGAGTGCACAGCATTGCAAAATCCAAATGGAAACATTTTATGATATTGGCATATTTCTGAACAGGTGCAAATAATTATCAAAGTCACAGACTGGCAAGCAAGGGCAGAGCAAGGACTAAGCATCTTGAAGAAGCACTTGTTGCTCACAGAAGGGTGAGTGATGGGGCTCTCATCACCACACTTTCCTAAGAAGGTCATCGTCTCGTCCACACTGCAGAGGCCAAGGCCAATCTGGATAAAAACTTTAACTCTCATGCTCAGAGGGCAATGGCTGCACCATGACATCCACATTCAGGGAAGGTGCAAGGCCTTGTGAGTACATTCCCAGTTGCACAGCATATTCCTAGCTTAGAACATCCTGCCAATATTTTCATACTTGATTTTAAATGTTTACTTGAGCTTTCATTTCAGTGTTACATCCAAATAAAGTTGTTACTTTTTTCACTATACTATACTTGGTAATATTTTAGGTACTCTTTCTTCAAAGTAAACTTAATTTTATAGAAAACTTAAAATGTTTGAATACCTTGACCTTAAGTACCACAGTAAGTAATAATTTTAATAAATCAACAACTGAAAGAAAGAGCCTTGCTGATTAGTTCCAGTACAGCTACCCTCTGAAGTATTGTGGGTACACACTTATGTCATTTTTGATAAGCACAATTTCATTAAAACTCTCCTTTCAGACACTGTCTCATAAATATTCAATAGGAAGAAACGAGCTACCATAACTATTATGGAGTTTAGTGGAACTCAAAAACATGAAGTTGCGACGCGGAGAGCGTTCGTTCTCCCTGGATTGTGCTCGCTGCTGCCAGGCGAATGCAGTGAGCGCAGGGAGCGCTGGGTGCACAGGTGCCGCTGCCCCCGCCGCGTGCCGACAGCTCTCCTTTTCCTGCTCTTCCCACGCCATCTCTGAATGCAGGGCCAGCACTGGCAGCTGCACAGGTGCTGCGGTAAAACACTGGCAAATTTTTCCCATTCAGTGAAGAATAGAGCGGTGCCGGTCCATTCCACATAGGCAGTGAGAGAAAGTAGCTGCATAATTTCATGCCAATTTAATTCTTGCCCTGCAACATTAATGCAAAATCTTCCTATTTTTTTTGTTTAAGGGACATTTCTGTAGAATAGCCCATGTGCATTCTATGCATTCTGCACTTAAAGAGCAGGACGACCCGATAAAAAATCATAGATGCACAGAAAATACATAGAAAAAGCTAATGCAGATCAGACACTGTGCTGGGAATGACGAAATCAGCACAGTTGCCTCCCCCTCTCCCGTTTTGGTGCTGGTAACACTGCTTATCATGATCTGTGCTCAACTCAATACTCTCAGTGCCTTTGCTGGATCAAGATGTTAGAGGAACTTAAACTTAAGCCCATGGGGTTTAGGCAGGGGCTGTCCAGCAGCTCGGGTGCCTTGTGCTGGGCATGCACACAGTGTAAAACTGCAGTGCCCGGGAACTTCCAGGCCAAGAAATGAAGTGGTCCAATCTGTTAATTTAGCCAGTTAAATGTCTCCATTGTCAGACAGCTATTAAGGGGAGGTGCTGTGGATCAAAAAATTTAGTGACTCAGTGACTTCGGTCTTAGTTACTTTAAATTCATCTACATCCAGTTCCAGGTGCCTTTAATTCTTTGCTTTGATCTGGTCGTAACTGGTTATCTGGTGTCTTGCAATTACTAGGAGAGACCTGAATAAACAGAGCACCGGAGGGACTCTGTAATAATAAGGGTTTTTATTAACTTGATTGCTTGATTTTATCTTCAATTTAGAAGAAATTCAGGAAAACAAGAGACCATTTTTCACTATCTTACTGAATCTGTCCCAGTTTCTATGTACTCTCCAAGCCATATCTTGTTCTTGGAACAGTCAGCCCCTGCATCCAAAAATCTTTTCCATCCCCCCAAAAGCCTGAAAGCATTTTGGAGCACAGCAGCAGTGTTGGCCTGTCCTCATGTCTTACGCTCAGCTCTCTGAGGTTCCGAGTGCGGGGGTGCTGGAGAGCCGGAGCAGGACTTGCTACAGTTCCACACTGACCTCGTTCCAACGGCGGGTCTCCCAAAACGCAGGGCAACACCTTTTCCAAGATGCCACGTGCTGTACTCAGGACACTATAGTACATAATAACAGCAACACCTTTCTGCTCGTATTTGCTTAATGCTTGCAAAGGCTTTGAAAATGAAAATCTCTGAATAATTTCAAAGAATTATTAATCTAATTTCTGAGAATTAATAATGTGCACAAATAGCAAGCCTTGTTTTCTGCAGCTCTGGGAAGTACAGCACTAAGCACTTGCCGACTCCCGATGCGCAGCAGCCTGAAGGGGCAGGCATGCCTCGCTACATCCCATGAGACCTGTGCCTTTTCCCTGTACTTTTTGTCACTCGTTACCATAAGACAAGAACATTGCCCGCATGTATGGCACGGTGCCACACACAGGTGTAGAAGCAGTCTTTCTGGTGAAAGCTCAGTAGTTGTGTAGACACACATGCTGCTTTCGCTATGGGTGCTTGCTCACAAAGCCAAGGGGCAGCTCCTGGGATTTTTGGAGCTCTCTACCAGCATCTTTCCCCGGGGATCTGGCTGTGCTGTGAGGACGTGTAGCCCAACCAAGAGCACCCTGTTTTCGACAGCCTGCAGCCACCTGCATTTTCTTTGTACTGCTGCAGCGGGTGGGAGCAGTGGACGCCATGGCAGGAGTGGGTCCCTGGCTGCTCTCTCCAGCTCCTGCTGACGCCAAAGCCGAAGAGGAGCCTCCAGTGGCTCTTGGCTTGTTCCCAACCAACATGGAGCGGGGGAGTGCAGATCCTGATCACAGAGGACTCGGAGAAAGGAGCTCAGCAGTGCACGTTGCTGCACTTGTGCAGGAGCCTACACTTGGGCTGCGTTTTGTTGCTTTATATTTTAATTAAGCGTATAATGATAATACCCAACCAAACTAGGGCTATAAGTGTGTCTTTGATGACTGTTTGGATTCTTACTATGGAATCTTACAAAGCACATGACTACAGATCCACATATTGAATAATGATAATATATTTTCAGAGGCACAAGCCTCACATCTACCTTTCCAAAAATGTTCTGCAAACTAAAATAATGCTGAAAACCACTTGTAAATTATTTGATTCCCATTTTCATATAGTCAGTAACTTAGAGCTCAAAATTTTCACGTATGGATGCCAAATATGGGAGTACCAAACACATTTAAGGACCCGTTCTGATTTATTGTGAGTACTGTCTCTCTGCAGATTGCATTAGCTTGAATGTATATTTAAGTGAAAGTTAATAATAAATATTCATTTAAGTTTAAACTATACAGAGGTCTCATTAAACTCCTCTGTTAATGAGGGAAAATTCCATATTCCCCAAACTTTTTTTTCTTTTCCTTTGAACGGCTGCTGTGTAAGGAAGATCAACAAGAGCGCGTTGAGAGCCCTCTGCACCAAGGACACAGCAGCAGCAGCAGCAGCAGCACTGGAAGGTCCAGCTGCTTAAAGCACAATTTCCCTGAATGCCACCGGAGCAGAGCCTTACCCGGCATCAGCCTTCAGCAGCTGAAATTTTAGAACAGAGAGAGAGAGGCCCAGAATTATATGCACCAACATTAAAGTCACCAGTTTCAGCTCAGTTTTTCATACATTTGCAAGTTGATGGCCTTGTTTCAACAAATCATAAGGCTAGGCAGATGCACGTCTTTGATGAGTTTGGATTTACTCTGATAAATTTATCTTTTAAGCACAACTAATGACTGACCACAAAGATTACTAAATGAAAGGGAAATTGAGAACAGATCAGTGAAGATAATTTACCCTGAGGCTTCAATGTAGTTAATGATAAAGGCTTTAGAGGACAAAAAAATGAGCTACTGGGAAAAAAACAACAACAAAAAAATCCTCAAAATGAATTAAAAAAAAACTTGAATTGCAGTTTAAACAAAAAAAAAAGATACAGAAAAATACTTCAATGGAATACTTCAGCAGATAAAAATGGAATAAAACAGAATTAGAAAGATGAATTCTAAGATTATTTACACATAAAAGGAAACAGAAAGAAAAAAAAATAAGTAGAATGACATCAATCACAGTCTCAAATGACAAGATTAAATGCCCTGTTTACAGAAGGTAAAACAACAATATATAACAGCACAAAAGAGGTTTGAGAGTAGCTAAAGCTTATCAGAATAACATCCTGTCTGACATATGAAGACATTCCCTAATTAACCCTGTTTTGGTCTCTTCTGCACAAACTGCTGCTTTGTTTCAAGTACAGTTCCATTCAATAACGGTTATGAAATGCAGTTATATTGGCTATTTAGATAGAGCTTAAACCAAAAGCAATGAATGGCATAGTCCCAAGATTCATATCACAATATTTTAGAACCTTGATTTTTCAATGAAATATCATTACTCAATATTCAATATTCAGAGCATTTGAAAAGCACTTGAAACCTAAATCACAACTTAGTTATTGCTGAAAAATATAAACAGATCTTGCTCTTTCAACTTCAGATGAAGAGAATGAACTAAGCCTAAATCATTGCAGGTATATTAAAAGGAAAGCCATACGTATACATATAACATAAGGACATAGACATTTAAGTCCTAGCATTAAGCAAAGTATCATAAAATAGGATTCAGGTAGTGTTTCTCACAGAATGATTAAGCCATGTTTGGTCTTTTAATGGTGTTTTACCCCTCCTTTGATTACATTTTGGCCCATGCAGTTTGGTGGGTCTTCTATGCTAAAACAGTAAATCTCTGATTGGACTTCAGGCGGAGAGCAACTATAAGCAGGCTCAATGCACAGCTGTTCTTCTGTTCCTCTGTGTGAATAGCTGGAAGTCCTAAATGACATCAGATGAGTCAGGAGTATCTACAGCATCCAGTCAATACTTTTCATACTTTCTGATGTATCATATTGGATAACAACAATCATGAGGGTTCATAAAGCAAGTAAGATGCAATAACTGTTCCAAGACTAAGGTCTGAATACTCCATAGTTTGAATGTCTCAAAATCTGGATGTATAATTTAAGATCCTCTAAAAAAGTATTTGATAACGTTGAGACTGTACGTGCTCCATGAGCCGCGCTCACCTTTCTCTCGGAGAAATCAAACATGACTACGAATAATTTTGCTAAAAAGGAAGGCAGAAGGTCCTTTTACTCAGAGAGAATAAAACCATGATGGAGAGTCAGTTTTAGTGTGTGCACCTTCCTATGTTTGCAGCAGTCCATGGTTTACAGAGATCTAAGATTTTGATTGTTGTGATTTAATTCGAAATAACAAATACATTCTTCCAGGATACAATTGTGATGCAATCTGTGTATACAAAGTGGGGTAATTGCCAGACAGGGGAAAAAATACTTATCTCAATTTATTCTAATTTGGAAGGCTGGGAGATCAGAACAAATTAGATTACAGAAAGTTCCTACTGATGTATAGTTATTCACATTTAATTTCTTTTACCTTTCTCTGTCTTTAATTGCTTGTTCTGTCATTAATTTTCTTAATTCTTCCAGATGCTGTATATACTTCTCTTCCTGTTTGTGCTGCTTGAGCTGTTTTTCTGCCCAGTATTTTTTCACCTAAGTTTGAACAAACACAGCAAACAAAACAATAGTCATTCATAAGCTAAGGTAGTGAGACCAAACAAGTTAAGAAAAATATCCAGTTATAGAAAATCCAAAGTTTACCTTCTTATAACAACACTAATATTTTAGAACAGCGCGTGTTAACAGAGAACGCATTAGGAGTCACATAAGAGTGTGTGAAACCCCGGAAACACAAATGGCCACATCAGGCCATGGGTGCCTGAGCTCTTCCACGGCCAGCTCGGAAACCACCTCCCAGGGCTCCCAGCACCTTCCGCTTGCTGTTCGAGGGAACATCCCTGAGCAAAACACAGCCCCTTTTGGTTGAAACGAGGTGCTATGGGGAGCTCACTGGGTAACAGGACAAGGTATCGGGGAGCTTTGTGGAGCCTTTCCAAAACTGTGTGAAGAGCAGACACAGCAAGACTGAGAAACCCGAGCAGGGAAGCTGATCTGAAAACAGGAACTTCTACTTATGCAAAAAGAGGAATCAGGATTTAAAGTAAAAACTGGTCAAGAGAAACACAGAATTTTGCATTGCAACAAATTCCATGAAATTCAATTCCTAAACCTAGAGCTGTTCTGCAAAGATAAACAGGCAGAATTGGTAAATTATTATTCCCACTTTGTCATCACATAAACTACAAATTCTACCTTAAAACCAAAAATTGAGTGACCCTTCCCCAAGATTTGAATGGTGCCTTGAACTAACCTCACAAGCACTGGTTGAAAGCACTTCTAAGACACAGGAACAAGAATCAGCTCCTCGTCTTTGAAGACGTGACTTCAGGAACCCGTCAGGCAACTTTCAAGAGCTCCCAGTGCACCAGGATGCACGAGCGGCCGCAGCAGCACTGTGGGGCCACAGGCAGGCGGCACGGGCCATGCAGAACTTGGGAGCCCATGAAAGCTATCAGCAACCTCTGCTGTCAAGAGGGTGGCCCAAACAGGCAGATATCACCCCTGTGTCTGAGGAAGTGATCCTGTGTCAGCTGCTGTAGCCAGCAGTGCTGCTCCTGAGAAGTGTAACAGCAGATCAACTGGTATATTAAATATATTAACACCTATGGTGTGATGCAAAGTCAGCACTGGCTGCAGCACAGACACGTCCAGTGTCCCCCTTGCACTTCTTTTCTCATCACAGGAATAAGGCTTCCCCATTTAGTCACGGGTACAGGAGGAGCAAGAGCCGTGCGGCTCAGAGTGCAAAAGGCAGAGGCACTTCCCGCAAGCCAGTCCAGCAGCAACGCAGCGGGGCTCCCTGCCATGCTGCACGCAAACAAGTGACCAGGGTGACAACAAGCCAGGTTTCAGCTGCAGTAGTTGCAGGCCCTAGAGCCGCTGACTACTAGCAGCGGCTCTCACAAAGGCCAACATCTCTGTGTAACAGTACACAGCACAACCTCCGTCACCAGTCACACATCAGGCCAAGTGTGTGCATCCGCACTGAAAGCTCA
>JAUBNY010000082.1:446425-460691 GCA_032275445.1 Crypturellus soui | reverse complement strand
TGTGTAACAGTACACAGCACAACCTCCGTCACCAGTCACACATCAGGCCAAGTGTGTGCATCCGCACTGAAAGCTCACACAGACATGCATGGCAAAGCTTCTCAGGAACCTGTGTCTTCGACTTACTTTATAACCTCATATCCCGCATCTAAGAGCAATAACAATGTATCAACCAAGAACTACAGAAAACATATGCCAGTGTGAAGAGAAAAAAAAAACGCACAGCATAATTTTGTAATACTATGCATATCTGCATAACCTTGAAAAACTCCCTTGGGCATTTTAATTGAAGTTTGTGCCAAAAATGCTAACTGACATCTACAACAAGTTCGTGCAACTTATGCATAACACTGCTCAATTCAAGGAAAAAAGACCTGAAAGAGGATTTGCCTGAAAATGCACACACAAAGTGACAAGATTTTCAATAATACAAGGATAAATAAAATAAAATAAAGGATAAAGAAATCAAACTAAATACACAGGTATAAAGCCTTGAGTTACTTAGTCTGCCCTCACAGCTGAACTGCTGCAAGCACAATGATCGGCTAGAGACTTCATGAGGTCCACCCCACTCTGAATTTCCTGATTCCGATGGAAAGCAAAACCACTCTGCATATGCTGAAGGAAAGAATAACATCTCTTGAAACTGACTTATTGCCAATTAATTGTAACTAGTTATAATTTTGTTAACTGTGAATTTAGTGGATTTTGACAGGAGGAGTGTGCTCTGCCAAGAACCCATATTTGATATTGAAAATAAACTGCAGAGGAGGAACAAAGCCAAGTGACCACTCCAAAAGAGCGGAATCTTCAGGTGAAGGAGAAAAGTGGATAGATACAGTATGTGAATGTAGTCACAACCAAGAACATGGAGCTCATAAATCAAAACCAATTTGGAATTAAGCTGCTTTTCAAATGTTGGCTCTGAAGACTTGCAGCAATGAGAAATAACAAGCAGATAACAGCCTCTATCTGCAGAGAAAGAGTCTTCATGCACTTCTTTGCACAATTGTTGCTATAAACAAATTCTAATGGTTGTACAAAATTGCCATCTGGAATACAGTATGCAGCAAGGGCTTCTGCCCTCCACGTGTCTGACACGACAAAAAGCCATGTTTCATTGGACAAGGCAAGGAAAGGATACATGAATACTATAAAGATTGATAAGGAAATTCCAAGTAATGTAGAATTTTATTTTCACTCTTCTGCTAAGCAAATCAATTATACCAGACTGCAGAGTATTCCAAGGAGGTATATTACACAAGGCATTTATTTTGCTCTGCTATTACTTTTTTCTGCTCTCATTAAAATGTTTTGGTAGCAACTTAAGCAAATATGGATCATATCAATTTTCTTTTCTGCAAAGATTATTACTGCAATAGATACCTCTATTGAAATGAGAATCTCTCCATTTCTAGGGAATCTAATTGCTCACACTTTGCTACTGACAGTATTTGTTTGCTCCCACTAACGTGTTACCAAGAGACATGACAGGTAAATAAAAATAAGATGACAAAGGCTAAAGAGAAAACATGACAACATAAACTCAGACTGAGCTCTGTTCTTTATACAGACCTTCTCAGGTGTGAGACATACTGACATCACTGAAGGTTTCACCGCATTATGAAATTATTTGGAACAGTTCAGCCTTATTTACTTAACTCTACTTCTAACAAATAGGCATTTTATAAGAACACAATCCTTAGTGACCATTCTCACAAGCATTTTAACATGCAGTGTCCCATGAATATAAAAGGGATTGCTTACTCATCACTAATAAATTGATAAGAATGCATCTTCTACTCTTATTTTTTCCAGAAATAATTACACATTCTTAACAAATATTCTACATTAGAGTTAGATTCTAAGCAAGCAGGATTTCAGAGATAACAAAACAAAACAAAAACTATAACTTTTAATATTAAAAATTTCTGGATTAGTGCCATATTGTTAAAATGAAAAGGTCATCAGAAATATAGCAAATAAGTGACACAAAACTGATTTTCCAAAAGCACTGATTTTCTAGAAGTACTGTGGTAAATTTCCGATTTTCTGTTAAGATGAAATCCTGGCTTCAAATGGCTTTAATGAATCAAAGCCATTTTGCAAGTAGCCACCAAAGCAGTCCTCAGGATGATGTAAGAGGTATCTCCAATGTCCTGAGATTATCAATGTGTTCCAGGCCCCCTGCCATGGTCCTCGTGGTACCCTGTGCAGCCCGTCCTCGCAGACGATACACGTAGGGCTCATTTGCTGCACTGCAGCACCCTCAGCTGCAGCGCTGGAAGCCTTCAGTCGTCTCTGTCACATCACTGAAAGAGCACAAATCTGTATGTGCCAGAAATCCAGCAGAGCCTCTGCACTGTTTTTCTGTGGTTTTGGGATAGTCACAAACATTACGTGTTTGTGTACCTCATTTTTCTGGAAACACAGCAAAGTACAGAAGAGCACTCAGCTTTAAAGCTAAATCAGATAGTAGCAAGACTCCGTTTTCTTATATCTACTAACACTAAAAACTGTTTACAAGAGTATAAGGTAGTGAGATCAGTTAAAGATTTTAAAAACAATTATACTCATTAACACTCCCAAAAATACATTTCTCATACTTTCTCTTTCTCCTGTGCTCTACGAATCTTCTCCTGTTCTCTCTGTACCCTTTCTTTTTCATCTTTCTTTTGTTTTCTTCTGGTAGCTATAGCAGCCTCTAGTTTAGCAGCTTCTTCTTGTTGTACTCTCCACTCTAGAACCTGAAATAAATGAAAGAAAAAAACTTTGTTTGGACAGTTTTGCAACAGAATTTGTGCAATGTTGTGACCCTGCAAGGCTCAGAATGTTAAGGAAACCCATATAATCTGTTTCAAAGTTAAGATTTATAATTTTATTAGCAATATGCATCCATATGGAAGCATAATTTTGTCATATATTAGTATATAATTCACAAATGCCTGGTATATTATGCCACATAGTATATATCATATGTGAAAACTTAAAAATTTTAAATACAGTTCTCAAAAGCAGCTAGGTAACATCAGATCCTAGATTCCCTTTCAGCACTTACCCTTTTAATGATACATATTCATACATATATATATATATATGTGTATATATACTTGCATATATACACACACACACACACACATATATACATTTTAAGAAGAGACTAAGACCTCACTTCCCAAATATTTATATTTTGTTCTCTGCATCAAGTCCCAATAGACTGAACATCACTACTTCTTCAATAGTCTTCTTTCCCTCTGCATTTATTTGGGTCAATGCTACTAATTATTTTATGGGCAGTGGAACAGTAGCAGAGAGGGGTGAGCCCGTGTGCGCCATCAAGTATTAGCAGCACTGAGTGACTGTTAAAGATTGGTTGGGATGGTCTGCAGCGAGCAGAAGTGTGGGTGAATGGAAACTGCATTTGGCCAGGGAAGTTTGAAAATATGCAAGTGGGAGCACAGTACGACTCACAAATGGGAGAAAACTGGGCATGTACACATGTATTAGTGAAGTAATTGCAATCAGCGTATAAAGAGCTATTTTCTTCTTAGCTAATTTTACAAAATAATTTGGGACTGGAATTAAAAATTGGATAGCATGAAAAAAAATCAAAAATGTTACTGCAATTCCTAGTGTAGATACTACTCTTCACAGTCTTTCTCCTAAGAATTTTTAAATGTTGCTTTAACTTGGTTCATACCTTGGATATGTAATTCAAAAAAATGTTAATAAAGATGCATTTAATCTTCTTTGGCAATGCTAAAACTCTCTCTTTATCCTAACTCCTTTCCCCCAAAACAAAAAACTTAAAAAACAAACAAAAAAACAAAAAAAAAAACCCAAAAAAAATCCCTTAACCTGACAGAGCTCTTGATGTGCTAAATTTCTTAAAGAACTAATTGATCACTTATGGTACATACAGAATACTTCTTTCATTTCAAATGATTTTCTGTTAATGAGAAATGATATATTACAGTAAATAACACTTAAACATAAGTACTGTAATGCAAATAACTCTTAAGCATCTTTCCAGTTATTTGTTACAATAATTCATATATATATATTCCAGTATTGTCCATTCCAGTATTAAAACACTTTTTTGTTGTTTTTTAACAAAAACAACAACAAAAAGATTGATCACACTTCAGTATATCCTGCTTGTAAATTACTTGCCATAAGTTCCTCAAAAGAAAGCGAACAGGAGCACTTAAATTGTTTTGTTAAGAATATCACTCCGAAAAAATTCCTATGCTTTTCACAGAATCACAGAATGCCTAAGGTTGGAAGGGGCCTCTAGAGATCATCTAGTCCAAATCCCCTGCTCCAGCAGAGGTGTGTATGTGTGTGTGGGGGGGCAGTCGTCATCCTAAATATTTTAAGAACTTTAAACTGTATTTTCCACATAGCTTCCAAAAAGAGACCAACTTATTAATCAACTTATTAACCAACTTGGTTAATAAGTTGTCATGGCAGAAATACCTCATTCACTCCTATGCAGAACATTGGAGATCCTCATTCAATGCTTTACTTTGTACAAGGGAATATGAAATCACACCTATAGTGAAAATTATTATGTGTTACAAGACACTTTTTGAGGTGAGGCACTGTACCCAGTCTTTAAACAAATTAAAGTTAGCAGAGTCACTTCTAAATTAGTTTGAACCAGGGCCTTCTCATTCCGTGTTCCACCTGGAAATCACCAGGAAAAGCAGAGAAGTGACTCCTGGGTGTCAGGTTGCCTTGAGGAGGTCTTTACCCCTCACTGTTTTTTCTTGCACATTAAAGAATTATTCTTGTGCACAGAACACATTTCTTCATAGTCCAGGCCTGTGTTACTTTTCCACCCCTCCTCCAAAATCCAGCTCTGGGATCCCAGTCTTCCTCTCCTAACATCTGAGAGAGTATTCCTGTAAGTTTCTTTACAAATTAAAAACATTAAGTAGACTCGTAGAATCCTTAAGGCTGGAAGGGACCTCTACAGATCATCGATGTAGTCCAACCCCCCTGCACGTGCAGGGTCACCTAGAGTACATGGCACAGGACTGTGTCCAAGTGCATTTTGAAGATCACCAGAAAAGGAGACTCCACAACCTCTCCTGGCAACCTGTTCCAGCACTCTGTCGCCCTCACTGTTAAGAAAATTTTCCTTAAGTTCCTGTTTCTGGCCCCTACCTCTAGTTCTGTGGGTGGCCACCACTGAAAAGATGCCGGCCCCATCGTCTTCCCTCCCTCCTTTGAAGTATTTGTACACACTGATCATGATCAAGTCCCCTCTCAGCCTTCTCTTCTCCAGGCTGAACAGGCCCAGCTCTCTCAGTCTCTCCTCATGAAGCAGATGTTCCAGGCCCCTGGTCATCCCTGTGGCCTTGCGCTGGACACTCTCCAGTAGCTCCACATCCCTCTAAGTAACCTAAGCAACACAGTGCTATCCAAGGAACATGGCGCCACCTGGGCCATGTGGTGCCACCATAGTTTGTTCAGCTTGGCAAGGAGGAGAATGGTAAGTGAGGGCTGAAGCAAAGAGCGCTACGTAACACATGTTTATTGGACAGAGCCCACGGAGGAAGCCAGCAGGTTTGAGTCAGGCAGAAGGACAGCTTGATCATGGTATTTCTAAGCCGTACAAGAATAAGAAAACCAGCAGGTGAGCGAAGAAGCCCAACACAGAACAAGGCTGTGAAGCAGAGAAGTGCCAATGGGAAAGACAGCAGCAGAATGGCCCATACCACCTGTATCATTCTTAAAGAAAACAATTAAAATTTTCAGCCACCTATGTAAACAGAAATATGGAACAATGATGAAAATGGAATAAGAATTACATAATATGATTGTCTAAATGGCAGCTCTTTGTCAGCAGTTCTGAGCAGTCCACTCAGATATTTTAGCAGCATTAGAATTTAAATAAAAAGTGGAAATAGTTTCTGTTACTTCACTTGCTACACTAAAAAAATTAAACCTAAATGTTTTAAAAATGAACTTGGAGGAACATATGATCGTTTTCAAGTCACTTTTGAGAAGTCTTGGAAACCAACTAACAAAAATATCCTCATGAAGCTTTAATATCTACAAGCAAACATAACGTGAACAAAGCTTGTGGTAAGTGTGCTTTTTTGAAGCTAAAAATAAACTGCTGGGGCGTTTGAAGAAACTTCAGATTTCTGTAATATTATTTGTGATTTTCTGAATTGAAATAGCTGATAAAGTTGAACATGTAAATGTTTGACTGCAGACTACCTAACAAAAAATTTCTTGTTGAAGCTCCTGTTTTCTTTCTGCTCCACATGCCTTTGAATTCTTGTTAGCAAAGTGTGACTTTCTTAGTGCTCTGACCTCTGCCATTAGTTTGTATTGTGATTCCATTAAAGCAGTCTCATTAAAAGCCACAGTTAAGTGAAACATCAGTCAGTGGAACTACTGAACAGGAACAGGTATTGAGAGCAGAATAGGTCCAGAGGTTGTCAGCAAGACAACTGATCAAAGAAAAGGCAAACAAAATAAAATGGTAAGCATGAACTGCATAAACTAATCTAGTCTAAAGTCATGTCAAGCCTATTATTCTTTCATCTTGGTTAGGAATTGTTTGCACAGAATATATGTTACACTCTAATCTCGTGACATAGACACTTAGGTCTTCTCCTAATGCCTTTTATTCCAAGGCAGAAATCAATACTGGTCACAATCTAGTTATTCAACAGGTCTCCTACAAATAAATGAACATAACCAAGCTTCAATGAATAACTTCAGGGATGGACAGAGCATGAATTATTCAACAGTTCCCCAGACAAAGCTGGCATACTATCCCGTGCCTTATCCCTGCCCTGCCATGGTCATCCAGTCCATCCCTTTTCATTAAGGCAAAAGGGGAGTAACAGCCTTGAAAATGTGATTCATTGTTTCAACAAAAAGAAAGGAAAATAAACAAATGTGGAAAAGCACTGTTTACAAAATATATTTGTGATGAGATTCAGTAAGTTGGCATTGTGCCATGCCTTCCCACATCAAGGTCTAGAGTCATCTACGGTACAATATTAACAGAGATGAGCTATTTTTTTATCATTATTTAAGCTATTCCAGAATTAGGAAATAAGCAACTTATTCAAAACACAAAATGTTTCAATTTTTAAACTCCCTTTGCAGGTTAGAATCATCTCTCTAGTAGAAAGCATTTCCTGTCCCACAGCCCCCACCTACTCAGTGAGCCAGACTGCCTAGGAAGGGGAACTTCGCCTGGCAGCAGAGTTAATGGAAGAGAACACAGGCCAGACTGGAAAGGCTCCCAAAGTAACCCAGTTCCCCATCCATATCGTCCCAGGCTGAAAAGCCAGGAGGGAGCCCAGCTTCCCCCGTGCAAACGAGGGACGTGGAGCTCAGCCTGTGGCTGACACGGAGCCTGCGCCTGTGTTCACCCGCACAGGGTATTCGTGCAGCAGCCGAGGCCTCCGGGCGCTGCTGCAGCACGGGCAGCAGCTCCCTGGAGCCGAAGCTGTTGGGAAAACACAGCACTGCAGCAGGGAGTCCCAGCACAGGCCCTTCCCCGCGTCTCGTCACCTTCTCTTCAGGAGCCATGACCCAGCACAGAATTTCATAGTTCCTCCAATTTGTGCTTTTCAACAAAACCTACTGTATTTGCCAGGTTTTCCCTCTAGAAATAATAACTGTATAGGAAAAACAAAAAACAAAAAACTAAACAAACAAGCGAAACAAAACAAAACAAAAACCCCACAGAACAACATCTGTGAATCAATAACAAGCCTAAGGAGCCATCTGGGACATTATAACGCACAGAAACCCCTTAATGGGTTCTTGATTGCATTTCGTCATTCCTAGTGGTACAAAATCAGAAGGGTAGATTTTATTGTGTCAACATTATAAGTTCTGTTTAAATATTAAAAAAACACTGGTTGTTAAGCTAATATTAAAAATATACTGAAAACTAGATCCCCTACTGCCTTATCCACAAACAGGCTTACGTTTTAGCAGTACAAGCCCTGCCAATGTAAAGCTCTGAAAGTTTTTAACTACAATTGGCATTTCAAATAACATTTCACAGTTTGTGTGTTATGAGGAGTTTCTGCCCAGTGAATTATTAAGTTGCTGTACTGAACAGAATGGCTACATATCTATTTTCAGTTTGTTATTCAATATTGCATTTTATAATAATGTAAAACAAAATACAAACTAAGGCATTAGTTGTTTCACTCTAACATCTGAATAGTAATAATGTATTGTACCATGTACTTAATGCTACATATATATGTCTATTTTAGTGACAAAATTTTTTGTGCAAGTGTGCATTAAGTTAATATGTGCTCGGGGGCACCACGTACAGTCTTCTCTTGAGACAAGACTGGCTTACAGCATACCAGGTCGCGCTAAGGAAGCCAGCACCAAGTTCCTTCTAGCTGCTGAATTGCAAAGGTTGACAGGTAGGAGCAGAGCACAACTGGCTGGTGTCAAGAGGGTCTGCATGGTACGAGTCCTTCAGGGAGGAGACTGGACCTTGGAAAGGGAGGCAGAAAAGCGCCACAAACCAAGGACATATAAATGGCAGGGCAGAGAAGTGCTGCAAAAGGACTGTGCAGAGCTCCACAGCAGCACTCCAGCATGCTCTGGGATGCTGCACGGACACGGTAAGCAGACAGAATTCAAACTCAAAGCAAGAATTCCCAATTAGCTTACTAGTTTTGTTACAAAGTTAGTATTGGAAATTGTACCTAAAAGGGGTAAAATAAAATTCTCTAATCTCCCCACTCTGATCCTTTCTAGCTTTTTTCCAACAGCTCTTTCAGAAAACTTTGTTTTACTAATTCCTGAAATATTTCTGCACAGCTGTCCTTATTTTTCTTACAGAATGCAATCTCTCTCTCTCTATTGAGTTAAGACTCATTCTTACAATGCCTACGAGAAAAAATTAAGAGAGTTTCTTCCAGAAAAATAAGTCCACAATTGAAGATGCTACCTACTGACATAAGTACTGCAAAGCTGATCCAAGTAAGTTGACAGTATTTCAGCATTACTGAAAGAATCACCATTTTTTCTGGTGGAATCCTTGTGCAACTGACAAACAGCAGTAGCAAAGCTGCAAAGTCAGATATGTTGAAATGCGATTACAAGATTAGATATGCAAAATATTATTTCAAGGAACGCAATATAAAAATTATGCTACACTTAAGGAATGGCTCGGGGCACCTGTAGGGATCTGTGAGCACTAAGGTGACAGAGGGGTCACTGGGCAGCCCAGCTGGGGTTGCAGCTCTTGCGGGCACTGAGCTGATTGGCTCTGGACTGACCTTTTCCGCTCACAATGCTGCTTGCAATTAAAGATCTGCTTCTATGGCTCTTGTTAAGGAGTTTAGCATTGGTTTCTGCTAGTCTTTCATCATCTCTTTCCAGTTAATTTGCTAGGCACCTTCTATTTTTTACTTCTTCCAAACAGAGTTCTTTGTACTTTCCCACTTCTGTCTGTGTGGATTCTTTTTAAAAAGTATTGTCTTGTTGTATATTTTTTATTCTATCCAATTCTGCTTCCAGATCTCTAATTCTGTCCTTTAGCTGGTTTCTCAGTGAAGCATGATGACTGGCTCTTACTTGTTCTAATCTGTCTTGGGAAGCTGCCTGCATCTGCAGAAACAGGTTAACTTCTTGTAGTTTTTGTCTTAACTCTTGTTCAGCTCTTTCATCAATCTCTTTTTTTTTTATACTGTTCTGTTCGGTTGTGATCTACTATATTAGTCTGAGGTTAGACTAACATTTGAGGTTAGACACCTCCTCTTTCAGCTGGCATTTGCTTTTCTCCAGTTTTCCTGATTCCCACACATAGAAGACAATTTGTCTCCTAAATCCTGATTTCTTGCTTCTAGCTGTATGTATTTTTTAGGCTCTGTCTCCAGCTATTGGGAAAGTTCACCGACCTGCTGATTTTGATCTTCCTCCAAAGGCGTGGGTACTGTCCGCAAGCTAGTGATCAGGTCCTCCAGGTGATTATGAACAGAGGCAAAGGCTTGCAGGTCTTTCTGAAGAACCTCAATCCTATTGGTCTGTTGTTTGGCTGTGGCTTCTAATCTGGCATTTTCAATTTCAAGCCGTTACACATATTCTTCCGGTTGTTCTATAGTAGTATTGGTTCCCAATGAAGCTTCTAGAAGGTCCTTAAGTTTCTGTGAAGAAGTTAATAATTCCCTTTTCTTATTTTCTAAGGCAGTCTTCAAATCATGAACACAACCCTCAGACTGAATATGCTGTTAGTCCAATTCCTGCAATTTGCCTTTAATCCTATCCAACTCCTTTTGCAACCACAGTTTCTCTTCCTCCAGGTCACTGCGATAGCGTGCGTAACTTCCAGTGAAGCCTCTAGCATGGACTGCTTCCTAAGAGCACTGGCAAGCTCCTTCTGCAGCTGTCTGACAGTACCCTCTCTACTTTGTCAGTCTTATATTTAAAGATTTGTTCACTTAGGTTAGCACATTTGGCATTTGATTCCTTGTTTCTCTCCTCCATCAGGTAAGCTTGCTTCTCAGTGTCAGCTCTGAGTTTATTGAAAATATCATTAAATCTGTCCTGGACATGATTCACTACTTTTTCTTTGATGATACTTTTATTCTGCATCTCTTCTAGTTGCTGATGGAGAAAAGGTTTTCACTTTGGAGCTGATCATTGAGTCCTGTCTTAGCATATAGTTGCTTACCTGATCTTTTTCAAGCTGTCAGACATGATCACATTCCTTCGCTTCACACTTGGTCTGACTTAATTCTGCCTGTGTCATTGCTAAAAGCAACGCTTTTTCACCTAGCGTTTCTTTCAATTGGTGAATCTCATTCTCTTGATTGCTGGCTTTGATCTTAACCTCAGTCAGCTGCTGAGACAAGCTCTGGATGGTTTCTTGTGCATTGGAGAGATCATGATGGAGCTTGTCCTGCAAACGAAGCCACTCGTCACATTCTCTCTGAAACACTCGCTCGATACCATTTCTCAATGCCTGATGACGTTCAAGTTCTTGAACAATCGAATTCAAACTGGAACAGAATGATTCCACTTCTGTCTCTAGTCGATCTTT
Source organism: Crypturellus soui (assembly GCA_032275445.1). Classification (NCBI taxonomy): domain Eukaryota; kingdom Metazoa; phylum Chordata; class Aves; order Tinamiformes; family Tinamidae; genus Crypturellus; species Crypturellus soui. The sequence continues at coordinate 449,638 of JAUBNY010000082.1, read as the reverse complement.
GCTTCTTTTTGTCTGCTTCATTTGGAAAGTCAATACTGCCAATTCTGTCTTTAGTAAGTTCAGCTGTGTGATGCATTGAAGAACAGTTTGTGTTAAAGCTTCCTTGTTTAGTTTAAGTTCCTTTTTAAGATCTTCATTCTTTTCCCTTCAAGGTTTCAACTTCCTCTATATATTTTGCTTCTTCTTCCTGGTTACTAAGTCTTAATTGATCAACCTCTGGCCTAAGTACAGAAATTTCATCTTGCAGTAATTGATTTTTGTACAAGAGATTCTTTTCTCGCTCATTGCTGTCAGATACCTCTGAGTCTTTTGCTGTAGTTTTCTTTTTCTTCTTCCATTTCCTTCTGTCTCCAAAGACGGTTGTTTAAAATTCCTTCTAGTAGGGCTCTGGCACTCTTCTTGAGAACGCTGTGTCTGTTTCATCATGCTCTTTTTCAACCTGTTTCAAGAGCATTCTCAATGTTATTAACTCCATTGTTAAATTTCTTGAGTGTAACTCAATGTCTTGTTTCTCCTCCATCTCTTTACAGTAGTCATCTTTCTTTCTTAGCTGTTCTCTGGTTTTCTGATACAGCATTTCTACTCTGAACTTCTTCTCCTCTTCTTGTTTCAAAGTAATTTTAAGGCTTTGGAAATCATTTTTTTTCCATTCCACTTCTTGATGAGCCAATATGGATTTCAAATCTTGAGTCTCTTCCACTTTTAATTGTGACTCCTCCTTCTCACTTTCCAATTTTTCTACTTCTCTCCAGAGTGCAGCATATTGATTTTTCTCATGTTCTACTGTCTGTTCATATTCGAGTAGTTTGTTTTGGATTTTCATCAGACTAGCAGAACCTGCATGATTTACACTCAGCTGCTCTATCAGCAACATAGCCTCTTGGTAGGCTGACGTTGGCAATACAGCACCCTCTGCAGTGCTCCCTCCACATGTGTGTCCCCAAAGGCAGTTTTGCAGAGCGATGGGAAACGTGGCGGAGCCAAGCAGCCAGGATGCCTCATCCCTTGGCTCACAGGTGAGGCAGCACAAGCTGCCTGCGCTTGGTATCGTACCATCCTAGCCATGGCAACTGGGTCCAAAACTGCTATAAGTAGCAATAAAGTTCCTATTTGTGACTAAGCTTCAGCTTAAATTTCTGTAGTTAGATGTAATTAGTACACTTGAAAACGGAACAAGCTTGATAGCTTTACAGCTTGTCTGTGTTGATTCCAAGCAAATAAGCAAATGACCTCCTGTTCCCAGGACTAGTTCCTCTCCCTTCTCACCTTCTTTCCAACTTCATTATATCTCTGCCCACCTTTTCCACTCTTTCTCACTGAGTATGGAATTGAGACTTATCCCATTTGTGACAAGTTTGGGACACCTATTCATCTTTTCAGAAAGCAGCTACAAGGCACAGGAAAAAAAAAAAAAAAAAAACTGAAAACAAAACCCAGAACCAACCAACCAATAAAAAAGCTTCCTAATTGTCAACTTAGATCTGAAATCCACCATGAACTTTTTCCTTCAAGCTTTCAAGGAAAGGACTGCAGCCTCAGCACTGGTAGCTGCCCGTAAGAATTCTGTTCAGAAAGAACCATGCATTTTAGAACTATCCATTTCTAGTGAGTTCTGACAATTACACAAAACATATGTAAGAGGTGATTAAAAAAAGGTATTAAAAAGTCATGAGCTAAAAGAATTCTTGGATCACCACAAGAGGTCTTCAGCCAGGATATTCTTCTCAGTTCAATTCCTACCAGACACATCACCACTCAACGCAGATGATTTAGTGGATTTGTCAAAGTTTTTATTTTCCAGTATTTATCTAGCATAGAACTAACTGAAGAGGGCAGTAAAACTGAGATGACTGGAAAATCAGCAGGAAAAAACAATAAAAGTGGTGACTTTCCTTCCTGCCAGTGCAGCCTCTTGGTGTGCAGCACAGCTCAGGCAGGGATTCTCAGAAGCAGGGCCTGCTGAGCGGCAGCCCTCACCCCAGAGCCTCTACCCCACGCTGTGGGGGCAAGAGGAGGAAATCATTGCAGAAAAGGAGGGGAGGGGAAGGGGGGGGAGGGGAAGGAGGGGGAGGGGAAGGAAATATAAAATTAAAGATCTAGCCTCCTCTACAAGAGAGTTTACACAGATGATTTCTACTAAGGTTAACAGAAGCTAAGCACATAAACTCCTCTTGTGTTAATGGGATAAGAAATCTGTTGGCCTTGAATATTTTACAAATGGAACAGGGCATTGGTACTCCTAAAAAACTATAAAAAATAAGAAATGAAGTCAATTAGACAACAGCACATACACTGCAACTCCGGAGCTCCCAGGAAGCAATGGCTGGATAGGCTCTCCATGGATGGCCTGGGCTTGTACAACAAGTAGGAAATTTAAGGGACATTGGACGTTCAAATATCCACTGGAATCAGGCTTAATAGGACAAACCAGACTAATACTACAAACTAACAGTATCCTGTGATTACCCGAGTTATGAGAAGTCTTGTATGAAAACATTTGGTAATAAGTTAATTAAGAATTTTTTTTTTCCTAATTACAGTCAGAAGGCAGCTATCTTCTGAGATTAACATTGAAGATTCACATCCCTCCTGGATTTTGTCCAGTACTTTTAGATAGTTTATCCACAGGAAATAAGGAAGAAAAGCAAGGCTACTGTTACTAAAAATAATTTTCTTCTATAAAATTCCATCTGAAAAATTAGAAAAAGGTTGACAATAACTGTTTTGGTCTTTAATAGAACAGTAGAAATTTTATTTAGCTATAAAAATACTTAAATCTGATAAAGAGATACAGGGGGGGGAGGAAGGAACTTTGACCAAACCCTCTTTAAAATCCAACCAGTAAGAAGACACATTCCATTTTAGTTAAGAAACTTGGTCCCAAGGCTCAGAATTGCTGGCTGTAAACCTTGCCATCCAATATCTGATCAGCTTCAGTTCCCTGGATCAAAAATATTGTCATAGCATCTCTGCTCAAACAGCAGGCTGTCAGGCTAGTTTTCATGTCCCGCCTTTGAAATTCCCCTTTCATCAGTCACTATAATGCAGAACTGCTCTTTGCTTGTCAGTGGAGAATGTCAGCACCTCATTAACATGTTTAAATATTATACAGACTGCTTTAAATATTCACACGTGCATCACCTTAAACTACATTTCTATTTACCTACATTTCCCCAAATCTGCTGTCCTTTGATATATTATTACCTCTTCTAT
>JAUBNY010000082.1:419948-441450 GCA_032275445.1 Crypturellus soui | reverse complement strand
TTATGATCCAAAATTTAGGAATTTTAACTTTTAACAAAGCTTCAAAGAATTATGAAGGCCAACTAATGACTTTAGTTTTTACATATACATACATTATGCAAAATACATGATTATTTAGCCCAGCCCAGAACATGCAGGTGTTCTGAAATCCACAAGAACGATCCATTTCTGCCAAAGCTACATAGAATCATCACTTTGCATTATTCAAACATAAGGAATTAGTGGTTTAAAACACGTGGAGAGAGAAAGTGACTCAAACTCTCTCTGTAGTGTGATCTGGCCTTGAATTCTCCATTAACTGTGTTTTCATTATGGAGTATAAATGGAATCAGCAATCACATTTAAAGGCATCATGGCCATGTGCCATAGACCAATTAAAATATCTAGCCCTACACAGTGTAATAATATTGTACTTCCTCATAAAAATACCGAACAGAGAACCAGACATAACTCTAAACCCTTACATCAAAAGCAATACTAGCAAAGGAATTTAGTGAATCCACCTATAGGGATAGATGGAACTATAAAATTCCCACAGTGTTTATTTTGAAGTAGTAATAGATTTTCAGGATGATGCATATTAAACACAGCAGTATCCATTCTTTCTGCACAAAATAAAATCTATTTTAGAATCAGAAAGTTTACTATAAAAAGCTTTGATAAACAATTCTTTAATATAAATGCTCGCTATACACTATAGAGAAGAATTTATGCCATTCATCTAGTATATAGAAGCCCACTGACCAGATCATGTCTGGATTTGTGAGGAAGATATCTCTGCAACACATCGAGGTACAAAGTCCTTCTTCTCTGAAGATCACTTGGATACTGATTGATAACAGTCTGGTAAACCCACTGATCATCTTCTTTCCAGTCAATGTTCCTACAGAAATCCAAAACAATCCCCAATATAATTTAAAATTTAAGACAGAAACTGGATGTAATTATACATATTTTTAAGTTTTAAGAGGACTTGATGGCACTAGCCTGACCCTGCAAACTTGATACTGGATCAAAGCTGAGAAATTTACTGTAATGAAGCAAGGAAAACACTTAAATCACCTTTCTAATATGATTAATATTGTGTAACCACTTAACTGCTCTTTTTCTATACTGATTTTTATTAGGAAATAATATTGTTTTACTCAGATAAGTTACATTAATGAATAGTCATTCTATTCAATACAAGAAAAAAAGAAAGAAATCAGAACCTCTATCTGAACATCAGTAAAATGACCTCATATCTGCACGTGGGTAAATGGGTTAGTTTAAAAACAAACTAATGAGACTCAAAATAGCACCATCAAAGCATAAGTTTTACAGCTTTTAAAATAAGAGGTGAAATAACCAGTATATATTCATGTATTTCAGAACATTAGAATAGGAAGACATAAAACTAAAGCAGTGTAACACAGGATTGGGGCTTAGAATTTATCTCCAATCTGAACCTTACCTTGGAGGGATTAATGCCAAGTTTTTATTATCAGCATTAATGCAAGAGCAGCAGCACTGAGTCAGAACAAGATGTCTACTGGGCCCAGAGGACTGTTTTCAAAGCTACAAGCCTGGCTAAAAGCCTTGAGAAAATTAAAAGATAATCACATGAATCTAACCCCACCTCCACCGCCACACTCCTGCAGCCCTTGCACTTCCTCAGCCACAAGTGGTGTCTGGGTATTTAACAGCTGTATGCTCAGCAGGATGTTAAGATCATTTCATCCTTGCATAGGCAGAAATATCAGCTATTAAAAAAAGAGAGAGGACCAAATTGCTTTTATGTGAGATGCTTATATGTAATTCATAATAAACTAGATTGAGTGATACAGTCTACTATTCTTTCTGAAGAGCAAAAAGTGAATACAAGTGTTTTTAAAAAAATAATAATTTGGTTCAATACAACTTCTCTTCAAAAAATTTGGACAGTAGAAATAAACTATCAATCAATATTATACAATATTCTGAAACGCTGAAGGAGGGAGAAAGAAAATATCCCTAGACCTGATCTGTTAGTTGCAAGAATTGAAAGCTTCACCTATGGATGTAGCTCAAGAATGCAAAGATACAATATTTCATTTTAACAGCCAGTTTTCCAAGTGGTGCATCATCAAACAAAAGCACCCTGATAACAGCTACAGCACCTTTTTTTTTTTCTGCTGGCATGCTTTGCTGTTATAAGTTGACATGAAGTTGCATGGATATCCACTTTTCCTGGCTTATATTCACATAAGGTATTCATTTTACAGGGCTTTTTTTTAGATGGACTAATGACCTTTGGTTTTACTTCTGTGGTCTGTGGTACTTCTGTGATTAGAAACAATCAAACAGAAGAAAAGAGGGATTTAACCTTCTCCCACTCTTGCAGATACAGTTACTAATCAAAGGTTTTTTTCCCCCTCTCCCAAATATTTTATCTTCTTTCAAGAAAAGAAAATGATTCTTTAGCTCATTATAACCATTATTGTACCATGCGCATTGCAGCAACATAAGGATAACCACATTAAGCAGAAATATTTAAACTCATATTCATTAGTGGGTTGTGCATACCATGTTTCCTGTATTCCCTTTTTTACTTTTTCTGCATTTTGTTTTCCTTTGAGTAGATATTTAAAGTTTGCCTTGCCTTTATGCAGACAGCCACACTGTGAGGATGACCGGGTAAGAAGAAATCACATCCTACCTTCCTTCAATAAACTAACAACTTTATTAAAGCCACTAGTGCTATAAAAATCTCAGAGCGCTCTGCATCAGTAATGTTTGCACTGTATATACAGAATCCATTATAGAAAGAGTTTTTTATGGGAAAAATATAAAGCACTAACTTTCTGCTGGCCCTCTGTTAAGCAACAGAGCAAGATGGAAGTGATGCATAGAAAATGAACTAACAAAAACCCAAATGTGTAAAAGTAGCAGTATCAAATTGGAATGCAAACAGGATACGCTGATACTTGTGTCTTTGATTTTCCTCCCAAGAAAAAGGTTTGCAATCTGCACAGCTTTAGAATAAGTTACAAGACGTAGCAGATCTTGTGACAAAAATTCAAAGCAGCCCAATTTCTTACCACAAGGACCAGGCTAACTCGTAGGCAGTGTTTGCACAGGCAGCCACTGTGGCGTCAACAGTGACAGAAATTCAAGCCCTGGCTGCCTATGACATCCCTGTGACCTCAGGGCCTCAGCTTCTGGCGCAGGGAGCCTGTGTCCGAGCGCCGCAAGCTCCAAGGTGGGGCTCCACACCACTTGTGCCAGGACACGTGGGGCTGCGAACACTAAAGCATCGGTCCTGATGTGCAGACTCATCAGTGCTGATATGAATAAAAGAGTGGATGGAGCTGGCCATCCCTCGATCTTATGTGGGATAGAGGAGAATAGGGGAAAAATGGGTGGGGAGTAGGAATAATTGGAAACTATGTGGCATATCTGAAAAAACACTTCCATTTCTAGGAGCCAGCTGTTTGCTATTAAATCCCAGCCACCATGAAAAGAAAGTAGTTTACAAATGGGTGAGAAAAAAGATCTAGCTCCTGTAAAAAGTTTATTTGCAGCTACTGACAGCTACCAAGACAACATAAAATGTGGAATTGCATTGGCAAAAGCAGATATTCTCAGACAATGACAGTGTTTCTTTATAGGCAATTACTTAAATTTCTTAGGAAAGACTATGAATGTAAATGACTGAACTCAGGTTTTCTCATATGCTAAAAATAAAAAAGGAATAATGTCCGAGGAACTAAAATGGAGGTAAAGGCAGTGGTGAGAAATGGGGGTGACCGGGATGAGATTTTGCAAAAAGGTATCACAGCTCTTGAAACTCTCTGACTCAGAGATTTCTGAACATGCAGGTTTTGTGGCAAAACTTGAATCTCCTTGTCTATGTGAGAAATAAAGTAGAGTCATTCAGACTCATATTGCATCCCAAGTGGCCAATAAAACACATTCGGAGATAAGAATCCATATGGGAAAGAACATAACTGTGGGGAAAAAATGTGCTCGATTCTGTGTATGAGGTTTTGTGCACAGCCTTTCCAGCCATGCAGGACAGACTGCTGCAGATACCTTTACAGACAACAACAGGAAATCTCACAGCTGTGTATGAGTATTAATATTAACATAACTTCATTCATAAAAGGTATCTCAGGAAATACATCACCAGCTCATTACATGAGCCAAAGGAAAACCATGGATTCTGTGGGCAGAAGAATCAATCTGATGATCTCTGCTGCTTGCCGAGTACAAGGGCAGATCTGCATCTGCCTCTGCTCGAGCCGCGGCATCTCTCTCAAGATCCCTTTGATTTATACTCTGTCCTAATGGCCACCTCAGGATGAACTGCTGTGCTACTCCGTAGCAAGACGGACCCACAGGACCCACAAATTAAGGGTTGGGGAAGATACTCTGGGGAGCTCTAAGCTAAGGCTTTAAGCAGTTTATTTTAAGTAGTCAGTATGGACACAGACTTGGCAGCTGTGCCAAGATCTGTTGGCTGTTTATAGCCAAACAGCCAAAGAACGCGTGATCCAGCCCTGCATGTCCACAGCCATCACCTGTACAAGGAATTTCAGAATGCGAGATGACACTTTGCTTAAAGTTTTGTAAAAGTCCAGGAAAGACCTTACCTAAAAAGAGTTTGAAAAGTGCCAGCCAAATTCTATAATAATATAAAAGACAATAACATGCTTTCTCAGTGCCCGGACATCGACAATTTTTAACAAGACCGAACACGCGACCCATAGTTTAAATATACTACTTGCTTTTCTTATACCTACCACCCGTCTGCTAGAAGGATCCCAAATCTTAATTTGGCTTCAGAGGCGAGACATGGCAATTGTCTTATGTTCAAGAACCTGGATACAGCTGGTTCCTTTGAAACAGATGCACCCAGAGCTAATCCCTGGCTTTGCTCATTCTCGGGAACACAAACAGCTCCCAGGGGGAGCTCCCTCTCCCGCTGGGAACGGCTGGACACACTTGCAGCGCTGCTGTCTCACTGGGCCAGGTTGCCCTGACAGCGCCAAGCGGGACGGCCTCGTCCCCCACTGCCGATCCTCTGAAGAGAGGAACTGCATTTACTGGGCTTGCCCCTAATATCCCACTCATTTGAAAGGAGGTTGCGAAAGATACAGTGCTGATTATGCAGTACTCCATTTATCTAGCAGTCATTTAAACCATTCAAAAATCCTTAGAAATTATAGTAAAAATAAAATAGTGCTTAGAATCACCACCTGTAACAAACAAATTATCTCTGCAATTTGTGGAATAATTTAGGACTTAGGTATTTTCTAAAATTAAAAATATAGGTAAAAATGTAGCAGAAAATGAGTAAATTCAGACTGATAAAACACTATAATTCTAGACAAAGTTTGAAAATTATTCTTCACTTTCTAAACACAATAAACAACCAAATATAAATTTTAATAGGACTGAAAAATAGGAAGAGACTACATCAGGCCAAATTATTACTGTATCCTGTTCTTCCATCCTTGGAAATTGTATGCATATTTTCCAAATTTTCTGTTTAATTGTTCAGCCAATCAAAAACAATGAAATGTGTAACATCAGATAACTAATATTAAGGTTTCTTTACTTCTGTGCATGTGAGAGAAATACTGACACAGATAATTCTAACATAAATAAGAAAATATATAGTCATGTTCTGCTAGGTGACGTCTCAAAATGCAAGAACAATAAGAACGCCTTGTAAAGGAAAGTTTGTCAGAGTCAGGTGAATAGCAACAAAGACAAATGCACATGTTTCATTAGGCTCTAATAATAAATATGGTGGGTACACACAGAGGTCAAGAAAATCTAAAGCTCATTTTTACAGTATTATCAGTTCAGCTGGCTCATTGAATTATAGAATCTTTAAATCACAAGACTTTTTTCAAAAAGTATTTCAAAAGGTAATTCCTGCAAATTATACCATATAAACATAAAAACTGATAAAAAGAAGCACTCTGTATTTTATAAACACTGGATCTCGGAAGTAAGGGATTCTATAAGAACCATTGATAATACGTTCTTAGTATTATTGTTGTGGATAAAATAATGAAAATATATATGAGGAAAACGCTAAAAAAATGGAAAGCAAATGAAGGGAGCTAAGATTTATCTTTAAATGCAATGATTAAGACAATTGCTGAATGATTCCAGTCATTCTTGGCTGAAATGACACCCTGATCCAAATCCACTGCCACTATCAGCTTTCTTCCCAGCTAGATTCCTTTCTCCTCCCTAAGTAGATATGATAATTAATTACTTCAAAGTACAACCACAACCACACAAGTTTTCATACCTACAAAGGAATTTTCTTCCCTTACAAACATGGTATTTTATCTGTAAGTTTCAAAGTGACAGAACTATCCCTGCAAAACAGCTAGCTCAACACCAAAATTTAAACCTAGCATGTAAATGTGTAAATAGGATATAACCCATAAAAAATGCTTGGAAATAGAATTTTCAACTACATTTACAGACTATATTGTCTCCATTGACTTAATTATTCAGCAATACACATATTTTGTGCATCAAGGAATATATATTTACATAGTTCCCCTCCCCCCACAGATTGTATTGATCATAAACATTTTAATTAAAATCACTAGGAAGCCTTTGTAGGTATTGAATGAATTAATATTCATCACAGATTTTCTCAGAGAGGTTATAAAAATTGTTCCATAAAAGCAACTATAACAAAAGATCAGAGACATCAGCAGAGAAAATGCTATAAATCTGCTGCTTGCCATTTTGCAAGTTCTATAAAAATGGGAAATATCAGAATAGTTTTTAAGCACCATGTTAAAATAGCTAGGACATTACAGAAATAAAATATAGGTCTTAGATAACATGGAGAAGAACCTGCAGTTTTATATGAAGAACCTGGACAGTTTATATAAAAGCTGTGTCAAATATAATACCACTTTCAAGGGGATTCAACACCTAGTTGCTCTTCTGGCGCCCCTAAACTAATTCAGCAACAGTGGTGGCAGATCTCAGTGTTTCACTACAGCTGTGTGTAGTAAAGTGCGAAGATTTATCATTTTACCAAAGAAACTTATAGGCTTTCCTGCTCTTCCCAGTTTCTTCTGCTTAGGCTTAAAATAACTCCAGTGACCTTCCCATTCCCATCCTTTCTGAAACTTGACAGGATTCTAAAGCAGGGGAATATCAATAGAGGGTAAAAATAAGTCAGACTTGCCCAGCAACTCCAACTCAATAAACTCTCATGGAGTCAGGTTAGTCTGAACAGGAAAACTAAATTGTATCCTATTAGCATATTAAATAATCATAGTGATGTTAAAATGCATGTTCTTTTTATAAACTGCTTTTTATTACAGAAAAACTACTACTGCTTTAAACTATTCCTAACTGGGGCTATGTGCATTTTAACATTTCTTTGTGATGAGAATTACTGCAACAATATTGAATTCTTGAAAAGAATGAAAAGTTGATCTGCTTCACAGCAATATTTCCAGATTTCTCTCAGAAAGACTGCACTTTTGACATAAATATACTTGACAGTATAATAACTATATAGAAAGAATCATTTCTATTTATATGAACACATGCAATGAGGACATTTGCTGCACCACATTGTTGGTTGTTTAATCCACAAAACATTTCACTTATTCTTTCAGATGAGTTCTTTTGAAAGGACTGTCTCATTTCTCTCAGTTATGCAAACAGCTACTGACTATCTAATCCCACAGAGCTGGGCAGCAAGTCAACTATTTTCAACATAGAAGAGAAGAGAACTAATCCTCATGGTAAAGGCAACTGCAAGATCCATAGACAGCAAAACACATGATGGGTCTTTATTTTATGTCTAGTAGAGAAAAAAAAAAAAAAAAAAAAAAAAAAAAAGCAGAAACAGAGGCCATTACCTATATATGACCTTTAACTGCTGATCAATCTCCTGAAACTTAGACCAGTATTCACTTGCAAGCTTACGATATTCATCAATAATCAAGATCTTCAAATCAGGACAGGGACACTCCAAAGACAGTAGTGCTGAAGGAACTTTATGGAAAAGTCCGTTTTTCTCTTCAAAAGATTGTGCTAATGCCTGTAATAAAAAGGCTACTTAGAAGACTACTCTGTATTATACTTCTTTGAAAAATTGCTAATTAAATTAATTAGGAAAATCAAGGCAACCCTGTGCCACATGGTCTATGTGTCCCTGCTCAAGCAGTTGGGACTAGATGATGCCTAGAGGTCCCTTCCAACCTCAATCTTTCTGTGACTCTGTGTGTGTGTAAAACCTTACTTTTGTTTTAGAGTCTTCAAGCTCTTTTTCCAAAGCCAGACTTTCAAGGTTAAGGAATTCCAATATTGTTTGCTGTTGCTTCTTCACAAAGTCTATCTACATCATGAAATAAGCAACAATTATTTTTAAAATACTGTCATCATATGAAAGTTTATATTTGCAAATAATGAGACTGATTTCCAGTTTCACAATGTTGTACATTTACTGAAGCAGACTTACACTACTGCAAGTACTCTGATTGTGGATTAAATTCAAGAAGAAAACAAACAAACAAAAAGCAACAACAAAAAACTTACTACATAAAACTAAATGAAAATGCTAAAAATAGTGATAATAAATTGTAAAAATGAAATCAAAATTACCAACCTGCTGTAACACCTCAACTGGATTGAACTTATATTTCAGACAAGATTCTTCTGAGGGGCAATGCTGCATTTCAGATAGCCTGAATTTCAAGTTCTCTCTTAGTTGCCAGATAGGAGCTACAGTATTTGTTTGGTACGAATCCCGGTCCTCTGATAATTTATGTGCTATATCCAAATGAAACATAAAGCTTTCTCAAACTCGCACAATATTACATGGCATTGTACTTTCAAAATCTAAAGTTGTCAAGACAGAAATTTAAAAACTCACTAAAAATAATCATGAAGTACATTGAAAATTCTTACCCAAGTTCCACAAATCCAAAAGAAAGTCATACTTATGGCTTCCTTCATTAAGGAAAGTCTGTATATCTGCTTCAGCTTTTTGTCTGAAAGGTAGTAAAGTAGGTTTTATAAAACTATCGTTTCTTATTCATTAAGTTCTCAAAGGATTATAAACTTCTAAAGCCCAATCAAAGTGAAGATACTAAGTAAAAGGGCTGAGTGTCTGCATGGGAAGGTACAGGATGTACAGGAGCTAGGTATCAAGATGATATGGAAGGTGCCCTCCTTTGAACAAGACAAGCTCTCATTGACCTGCTGCACCTAGGATGTGCAAAGTCAGTAGATACAAGACAGCAGCAATGCAAGCTCTGTGGTTTGGGCAGCAAATCATACAAGTGTTTCTGAAAAATTCACTGTAGTAGGCCACCCAGTAGGCTATTGTTTGCAGAAAATTCTGAAATAAAATATATGAACACATCATTCAAAAGAAAGCAGCTTCTGCAGCAAAAATAAATGCAGCTATACCAGCTGTTCATTCAACTTTAGCATGATCCTCAGACATGCACAGTATTAACTTTTCTTCTTCTAACCGTGACCTGATTATACATACCTGAATACAGACTGTGATACTTGAAGGGAAATTAAAAGCATCCCAGAACTTCTGACACTCTCACAAATACAGACTCTTTGGGTGTTGCTGGATGAACCATAGAGCTACCAAATCAACATGGAAAAATACTTGCAGAAAAACATCCAGCCTGCTCCTTCTGCTTCTTTATCCGTCAAGTCTACAGACCCCTTTTGATGTAGGTCATAAACTCTCACAGAAATTCTTACTTGGTGCAGGCGTTTTAAAGTTCTCCTCCTAATCTACGTGTCCCTTTTAACCAAGTGCACCACTCCAGAAACTTTGACTTCTGAAGTATTTCTATAAGAATGATGAATAAAGATTCCTCACTTCTTACCTGTTCTCATGCAGTTTTTTATGTTCTTGCCACCACACTTGATGATGCTGTTTCAGCAGTGTTTGTTCTTTGTTAATTTTTGAAACTTGTTCCATTTTTTTAACCTGGAAGAAAAATAAAACCTTCTAAATAATTTAAATCTTTTCAATAGTTTTATAAAGTCTCCTTTATAGGGCAACTTTTAACTATACAATGTTTTAACTATACAATATTCTTCAGATAGACATTCTGTGAGCAACAGAATATACAACATTCTATGATCTCCTACACCTTATATTGCTTTATCTTCAGGAGTCCAAATAAGTTTTATCTCAGGTTGACAGGAAAGAAAAAAAAATGAAGAAGTAACTATGAAATTAGCATTTCACATCATTGAAAAAATATGTGAGCTCAGGACCAAACAGCTGAGTTAAAGATCAACAGATCTTATATACCATTTTGATTTGATTGCCTTCTAAACTCTCATCCTGTTTTATAAATAAAGTTAAAGCAGAACTAAAGCCAGTCACCTAAAAAAAACTGCAATTAGGATGTAATTGTCCTACACAGCACTCAAAAAGCAAAAACAACACATTGTACTTTCAGGAGAGCACAATATTCATTGTGCTCATCAATTTCCTAATATTCATCAGATAAGAAAAAAAGAATCCATACATCCTCAAATTATTTCTAAAACTAATGGGAAATAAAAGATGAAAATTGTGCATCTTAGACGTATAGTCCTGAAATTATACAACAATAGAAATAACATTTATTTATAACGGCTACAATATTAGCTTCTTTGTACACACTCTGTATTTTTCTGCAAATAATCAATAACTATTTTATCGTCTATCTGCTTCCACATCAATGGAAGAGTAACTCAGCACTTCATAATTTGGATGACCTGAATGTACATCAGAAAAAATAGTGGGCAAATGCACTTTATTTACTGTGGAGCTTACAGCACACATGCTTTGCTACTACTCAGTTGGAGAAGTCTTGAGAAAAGGGAAATACCAGAAGATAGCTGATAAAAAAAATAGTTTAGAGCTTGGATGAATGCAGCAGAATTTTGTATTGCCAATCAATGAAGAAATTATAGAGCTTTTGATTAATGATACCTGCATGAAGAAAAGCAAGTAATCACAGAATCCCTGAATGGTTGAGGTTGGAAGGCACCTCTAAAGATCATCTAGTCCAACCCCTGCTCCAGCAGGGACACCCAGAGAACAGGGTGGCATCCAGGTGGGTTGGGAGATCTCCAGAGGAGGAGCCTCCACAGCCGCTCTGAGCAGCCTGGGCCAGGGCTCTGGCACCCTCACAGGAAATAAGTTCTTCCTCATATGGAGATGGAACTGCCTGGGTTTCAACTTGTACCCATTACCCCTTGTTCTGTCACTGGCCATCACAGAGATTTTGGCCCCGTCCTCCCTGCATTCACCCCTCAGGTACTTTTACATGTTGATCAGTTCTCCTCTCAGTCTTCTCTTCTCTAGGCTAAACAGGCCCAGCTCACTTAGTTTACTATAAAGAAAATAAGCACTTGAAAATATTCTTATAAGCATATTCAATATATTTTTTAATAGAAAAAGAGAAGCTGCAGCAGAAGCCCCCCTTTTCTTTGTCGCTATTCCTTTGGGATGGTATTGTGAGTTATAAGGTACGTTATTGGCACTGCACACTTAGTAAGATTTACTAAGCAGCGTCAGACGACACAGCACAAAAAGGAGGGAGACAAAAAAAAAAAAAAAAAAAAAAAAAAAGCCTGAATTGGATTGTTAACAAACTCGGGTCATTCCCACAGGAGCATCCTTGCTTTCCCTGCCTGCTGCCCAGTGTCTGTGTGTCTCACTTCACAGGCCACCCATGAGCCCCATGGTGCAGATGAACACCTCGAAGACAAGCAGCCCCACGAGCGCAGAGGAGCAACAACATCTGCCCGTGACCTGATGCTGCCTCCCCAGCAGCGCTGCTCCAGCACGACACACGCTACTTCAAACACATACGTTTTCTCTTCTATTTTGCCTGCTAACCTGCAGGAACTACTTCAGCTCAATGTGCAGCAGTGCCAATTGCTTCAAAAAATATTTTCTTTTGTGAACATTTTCTTAAAACCATAAAACGCTCATCAGTGACACAGCTATACACGAAAAGCTGTTCCACTTTGACAAGGAGTTATGGCTCTGAAGCGTGTCTGAATCAGCGTTTCACACTTTCCAAACAACTGAAAATGGAGCCAGCAACACATGCTCGGGAGGAGTGGAGCCTTCACAGGCACCCACATTTGATTCCTAAAGGCGACAGCTGACAGAGTTGGACATACACTCTCCTTCAGAGACCTGACTTTTTTAAGTGTAGTTCTTACAATAACAAATACAAGGCCTATATCTGGAAACTGGCTATTCCTACCCACTTTCCCCTCCCCAGTAACTAGTTGCAATACACGAGTATTTCAGCACTGTAGTGCAATAACTGCCATTTTGAATCCTCCTATTAAACATTGTAAGTGCAACAGCTTAAATTACACTGTGCCTTAGTGCATTAGAGGCTGTATGAGCAAATAAAAAAGCAAAAAACAACAACAACAAAAAACCTCCTTATGAAAAGAACTTCCCCAAAGAAAACGTGTAGACATTAAAACGTTATTCCTGTTACAAAAGCAGAGACAAGCACTTAACAAACAGCTAGATGAGAAATAAGGTGAGCTACAGGCTCCTTATGCATTTGGGTTTGCTATTTAAGGAGCTAGTTTCTAGGAGTGTTTTGAGTTTCCCTTACGTGTTGGAAGCAAGCACCCCTCCCCACATCAAGTTAAGACTCTGGGTCTATCATTACCTACGCTGTTTGCTTCCTGTTCTGCATTTATTACAAGTTTCTGAGATCAGACTTACAGAAGATACTATTATGTAAAACTGCATTAGTGGATGGAGAAAATTTGATATTTAGTCTTTACATTTTGACAGCACTGAGTTCTGCTTCTCTCATACTATTTGCTTAGACAAGTGTCCACACATTATGAATCACCATCTTAACAAAACTAGAGGTGGTATTTTCACTAAACTACTAACAAATAGATGATCTTTTTACTTACCCTTTTGCAATACTACAGCGGTTTATCCCTTTCTAACTGCCTAGTCCTTCATTTACATGATATGGATATAAAATATTTTTAATTTTCTTTTCAAGCCTAACTCAACTTGGCTTTTGCAAGTCCTCACTTCATAACTATATTTTTTGGCTTGCTTTCTTTCCAGATCAGCCCATTTTCCCCATTCATTCCTCTAAGTTCTTCATACTCTCAGTATCCTGGATTGGTTATGTAACAAATCTACATAAATTTGCTCAAAGCATTATAATTTTTTCTGACCTTTTAGGAAGGACATTGCATACACATTTTGCATGTCTGATTTGAAAAAAAAATGTATTTGGACACGAAAGTGTCCAAGTCAAAATAACATTAACTGTGATAAACTCGCCTTTTTTTCAACCCTATGAACACTACTACAGCAGGCTGATATTCCTACTCATTTTCAGATTCCTCGAGGCCGCAAAAAGAAATATGATCATTGTACTTAAAAAAAATCATCACATTAGAAATAAAAAACTAACAACATACCTTTAGTTGAATTTTAGTAGATGCCTTTTTTTCTTTATTAGCAAGTTCATAAAGATGTTTATAGTCAGTAGGTTTATACTTCTGGCTGCAAAGACCATTTCTCACAGGAACCACCAGATTTTCTAGTTAGTATATAAAACATACAAAGTCATTTAATAGAAATTAGAATCATAACCTTATACGATTCTAGGACAATAAGATTTGTAGTTGGTGAATGTGAATTCAAAACAGAACTATAATCTAGCAGAGATGGTAGCAGAAACTTTGCTTATTTACACACAGTTCACTGAAAACAGTTATTTTTGCAAATGCTAACTGAAAGAAAATTCAGTTTAAATTGGGTTTTCAGGAATTTTAGTAAATTCAAATACAGAAATATATACATTTCAGTGTATGCATTCATATTTCATAAATTGGAAGACTATTCCACTACTCCAGATTTATTACAATCTACAGACGGAGTCATTTTTCTCTAAAAGATATAAAAATTACTCTTTACAGGTAGCATAATAAGCTGCAGCAGAAAACAAGTTATTGAAGTTACATTTCTGACTGAATCTCTGACCAAAAGAATAGCATATCTTTTCTACTGTACTTCTGCAGGCTCTGGGGAAAACAGTGTATTTCCTTAAAACAAGAAAAGCACTGAACTTCAAGGAAAAAAAATCATAATTCATTTCTGATTTATATAGTATTGGTTATAATGTTCACTTTCTGGACCCCTATCATTTGTATTTCAAAGATTATGACAGTTTTGAAAAACTTGTCAAAAAAAAAAAAAGTAGTTTGCTCAAAAAAAGCATTTGAATTCAATAAAGATTCAAATGCATTTGTCTTTAACCATGAATACTTTAAAAGTTGTCTTTAATAAGTTTTACCAAGGGAATGCTTTATGTCCTACACAACGGTTTCACACAACTTACTTTGGGGTCCTACCCTGAGTGAGCCTTCTGTGTGCGTTCTTCTCTTGTCCCTCACCTACCAGCAACCTCCCCCTCTGCACGGTTACTACAAGCCCAGATGCTTCACGTGTTACACTGAAAACTCAATCAGGCTAAAATTCAATGAAGTAGCCGTGACAGCACAAATCAAGAAAACCAAGACTGCAAATCTGGCCTGAATAAGATTTGTCAACAGTAAAAGAGAAACATGCTACGGAAATCTCAGATATATGGCCTCATAATACTAATCAATAGATTTTCTTGTCTTCCCGCCTCCCATATAAACAGCACTGTGTGTTTCCCTCTCCTGACTCTGCAGCTTTCCTGGCTATTCTGTTGCAGGATATTCTCTCTGAACTCAGGTCTACGTCCCCTATATAGAGGGAGGCTTCCTTTTTTTTTTTTTTTTTTTTTCTCTCTTATTTCTGCACATCACTCTAATAACATGTATTCTCCCACATTAATCTTCTCATCAGGTGAATTATCCCAGCAATCAGTGTTATGCCAGTGAAGTGATAGTTTCCATCTTGTACTAAAAAAAATATTTTTGCTCTCTATATATCTTGCACGAAAAGTATAACCCTCTTATATCCTGGTATAAATAGCCTCCTCTCTCCTGTTTTTTAGACCATTAGATTACTTTACTTTGGGCTTTTGTATACATTCTAAATTTACCCAATCTAAATTTAAATCCTCATCCCTAAATTAATGGGATGTCATGTGAATATGGCTTCTCCCTACTTTCCAGGGTGCGTTACAGCCATGTCTGACAGCCCATGGAACAACATCCCTTTTTCGAGGAAGCACAAGGGCAGCAGTCAAAGCCTGCGAATAACCATTCACTCAGATCTTCCACCTAAGCCTATTACTCCTTCATTATGGTTCCCAAAGTATCATAATCGCTTCTAGTCTGCTAAGAGTCAGTTGTGGCATGGTACCACATGCACAAGCAGCAAGGTATGGCAGAAGAGTCAGCCTGAGCTCCAGAAAAATTTCCGATCATTTCTAAATCAGGCTCACCTGGGACAGCAGTCAAGCTAGTAGATGTATCCTGTCATATCCATCAGAAGAGAGTCAGTAACTATCACAGGTACTGAATGACACTAACTAGCACTAGAGCATTACTACAAACTCAGTATTTCTTCTTTGGAGAGGTGCATATGAATCTCATGATCTTTGGAAAACCACAATACAGTTTCTTCAAATTCTACCGCCAGACAGCGGCAGAGCAGCAGCAGAACAAAGGTGGGACTCTTGTTTGCAGGGGAGAAAAAACAGCCAAACTCCTCCCTGCAGCTCCTACTACAACTGATGCAGAATTCTCTACTTCGTCCACCTTTGGAGATGCATCAGAAGGGCACAAGAAAGCTTCCATTCCAAATCTCTAACCCAGAATTGTTGAACTTCCATCTTTACTTTCCATATGCTTCCTTCCCTTTAGCCTGAACTTCCTTCTGAACCCCCGCTGCTCATTCTTGTATGTTTCTTCTATTGAAAACTTCGGAAGTCAATGAGGTCTGCCCATGTAAGATGACAGTCCAGAATCACTATCTTAGCATACAGGGTGCAAACTTTAATTTATAAAACAGAAAGTATATCCAATACATTTTAGACATAAACAAACATCTATAAACACGTGTGAATGAATTACCCACAATTATATATACACGAATAAAACCAAAAAATATTACTTATAGACAAAAAATATGATTTTTTGCATCAGAGACTTACTGAAGCATGAAATGCATTTATAATGTTGAATGAAAATTCTTGAACTTTTGCTCCTGTTCTGTAAGACTTCAATGCACAGATGACCAGTAACTTCGTATAAACTAGAGACATTAAGGGAATAAGGAATGCCTATGGAATCAGGCCTCTTCTTTCCAGGCTTTCTAAGGTATATTTAACAGCAAAACTTGTCATCAGATATTAGCGGAAGCTTTTTCTTTTTTCATTCACTATTAACAAAAAAGAATGCCTGCAAATGATATTTTTGATAGACAGTTTTGCAAAGAGTTCTATAATAAATGCTAAGGTAAATCCTGCAAAATCCTCTCCTAAGAATTCTCATTTGCTGCATGCTTGCAGAAAGATTGACAAAGTGACCCCAGATGATACCTCAGAATGAAAAGATTTTTCATGTCAAGAATTGGAATACTACAGCAGCCTCCATATGTACATAATAACTGCACACAGTATTTTATAAATAGCTTTATTCTAGGTTGTGATGAAATAATTAAATCTAGCCATAGCAGCATACATACCTGTATTGCTAATCCTATGCATTTTAAATAATGCTCCACGGGCTGATTCACTCTTTTTTTTTTTTTAATATCTGTGGAAAAATAAACAGATCTTTTAAGAATATCAACAGTATGTTTATAATTTAGAAATACATAGACAATAAATACATATTGTTCTCCTAAAAGCCAAGACTCACAGAAAATGTCTAGTAATTGGATGGACACTGAACGGGTTCACCTTTCATTTTAAGAAGTTTAATTTTTTTTCTCTTTGTATCAACATAAATTTCTAATGTTATTTAGCAGTTAAGAAACAGAAGAAATACTCTCTTTCTTTGATGGACCTGTAATGCTAGCACATAAGAGATCATCTGTTCTTTGCTTTGAGTTTTTCAGAATTTAAGTACCATATTGGCCCAAGTGTAAGATCGAGTTTCTGAGTTTAAAGAGAAAAAAATAAGTCTAAAAAGGTCTCTCTCTTCCCTATATTCACAGCCTGTGGTTCAGGTGTAGATCATTGTACACTGACTTAGGAGTCTCTGCATCAACCCCAGTCAGTGGATTAGCTCCTGGCGAGCAACGGTGGCTGGCAGCACAGATCAAGATTAGTATTCAAAATATGCTGGGGTAAAGTTTGATGTGAGCGTTTAATAAGAACCGTAAGATAATCTCAGATCTCCGAGGTCTCAAAAGCTGATTCGAGCTTTATTCGGCACGCACAGGCACCGCGGGTGCCCAGAGCAAAGCGGTAGCTGGAACACGCGTGCGCTCCTGACGTGGAACTGTAGCTGGAACACACGTGCACTCCCACTGCGTAGCTGCAGCTGGAACACGTGTGCACATGACGGCCCATTCCACAGCAAATAGTGAGCCATAAAAAAATACAAATTTGTGCTTTGCAGAGTCCTTTTTTGCTGTTTGGGTGATTTGAACCTGCCTATCCATAAAATTGCAGAGAGCTCAATGCGTCATGAAGAAAATGGAAGAGCAGCATCCAGAGCAAGGGAAAGGGCACAATTCTTTGGCAGTTAGCTATTAATGTGAGTCAGCCCAAAATACGAGCCTGGTATCGTACACCACCACCTAAATATATCTGATAGTTAGAGCTATAATAAACCTCATGACAGAAAACTGCATTGTGAAACCATCAGTAGCAACTGGAACGTAAAAAAGACCAAACTGACAGCATTTCCATGAATAGGCTCCCATTCTCACTGCAAACAAACCCTGGAAACAGCTGATGCGAATTACCTCCATTAGAGCATACGCAGACACTGCTGTGCATGTGGTACATACGTTTGATATTCACTGAGCACTAACTGACTATGCAAGTTACAAGGTAAAGATGATGAATGACCACCAGGATTTCTACATTGAATATTCCTGCACACACCAAGCAAGAAACAGCAAACACTCGCTGACCAAGCGACACCCCTCTGCTCTTCTTGATGCATATTTCTGTAGCACTTGAAACATCTTGGAAAAGATTTGTTGTGAAGATTACTGCCAAAGGTAATTGGTGAGAAGCTACACTGATGGTTATCATCACTGAAATGAACGGTACCTGAAAGTTATAAACCAAAAAAGAGAAAGTTCATTTCCCTCTTGAAAAGTATGTATTCTGCTTTCTTAAAGCTCCCAGTAAATAAATTCACACTTCTATCCTCTCTGCAAAAAAGTTAGCACACTCATTTTGCTGATTCTACTTTTCTCTGCTCAAACCAATTATTTGGTTCTAAGTTGTAACTACAAAATGGCCAAATTCATCCAGAAAAATGATGTGATCCTCCGTATCTGCTGCAATCTTGGCATTTTGTCATTGTAAAACTTAATCTGTACATCAGATTATCTACACATAACACTACTTGCACATACACTTCGGTAGGATTATAAAAAAAAATACAGTAGTGTAAAACCTCAAAGCATTTTCTGACTTTCCTCTTTTTACAAGATTAGAGCTTAGAAAGAGCATTTAAGTATCCACCATCAATTTACAGCCCACTTTCATCAATATTATGGTAGAGTTACTTTTTATTGATATGAGCCTACTGCTTTGACAGAGCATTCTTACAGCACGGGGCTTTGAGGCAGGCATTTGAGGAAATCCCAGCTGGTTTCAGCTGCATAGCAGACTGGAAGAACTGTGATTCAGCACATTCAGACAGCGTAAAATATACTTCTATTTTCATTCTTTAAAGCATAAGCCATGGAACATTATATTTAGCAGAAATATTGCTTACTTCATCTTTCATCTCTATTTGACAAGAAATATCACAAGTAGTGTGTGTAGTAGTAGAAACAAGTAGTTTCTAAGAAAAGCCACTGCATTTTGTACTTCAAAGTGTCTAATATTGACTTTAAGCACTGTTCCCTTTGCTGTTGAAACAATCATTAGAACTTTAGCATGTAAATATAAGATTTTATAACTTTAAAAGAATAATTTTCACTATGTTAATGCTCTCATTAAGTTCTGAGATCTGTTAGCATTCCTCCTAATTTTGAAATCCATATTAAAATCAAATGGATATAAATTTACAGTGAGATATAAGACAAACTTAATCAACAGCTGTGGATTAATTCTTTATATAGAAATGTAGTTATTTGTGGCCTAACTTAAGAAAGGATTCCAAAAGGCCAACCTTTTACCATGTAGAGGTTAGCTACTCTTCAGGATACAGCCATGAGGACATACGGCTTCATTCCCAAGAGCGCTGGAGCCTCCCTTGCTCCTGGTGCCTTGCGCAGCGCTCAGGATGCAGGCGCAGGCGGAGGGCAGCCCAGTCCTGCATGCAGCAGGAAGGCTCCCTGCGCGGACAAAAGACGGGTCTGGAAAGGGTGTGAATAGCGCTCACTTTCCACATTCAGAAGTCCTGAACCCAAAGAAGATACGATACCTGCCATTGCAGTGCTTAATCCAAAACACTGTCCAATTACTCATATTAAAAGAGAAAGGGATGGGGGGAGCGGGGGGGGGGGGGGATTAAAAACAAAACCACCTTTTCTTTTCCCCTACTCAGCCTCAGGCTGGTGGGGTGTGAAGCAGAGGGCACCAGAAGCTGCCCAGGACTGCATTAGAGGTGGTGCTGATCAGGAAAGGGGCAGCGGCAGTGCTGCCCAGGGCCGCCAGGACTGTGTTAGGGGTGGCGGTGCCCAGGGCCACCAGGACTGGGTTAGTGGCAGCACTGCCTGCCAAGCCCTGCTGTGCAGTAGCCGGAATGTGTGCAGCTTTGCATCTGCGAAATGCTCCACAGCCGCTGGGTGAGCTAAGTCTTTGAACAGGCACTTTAGCTGCAGTTAATTTTAAGCTCAGATTTGTTCTCAAAAACAAAGACAGGCTGAAAGCAGGACTGGCTCAGATATCTAAGAGCACTGAATAGATGTCAAGCTACCTCCTGTTCGAGTACTGTGGGAGTGAACGGACAGCTCAGGATTTCTGACCAATGGCAAAATCAGACTGACAACCTCCTGCAAAGAGAGCACCTACCTTCCGCCTCCTCCGTGGTAAACAGGATGCTGCTTTTGCCAGAGATGCAGCCTGGAGTGCTGGGCAAGGGCAAGGCAGCAGTTCAATGGGACAGCCAAGAATGAAATGACTCCCCAGACCTGGTTATTACTACAAGTGGAGGAAAGTTCTAAAAGAAGGAAAAAAAAAAGATGTGTTAGAGAGCTCTGCCAATGAATATTGTGTTTCACAGTTGCACGGAAGGATGTAAACTACTTTTTCTAAGCTTATCCATGCTTGGATAAGGATCCATATCCATGCTTGACGGAACATGCCAACTTTTCTGTGACAAAGCTCATGCTTCCCATCCCTGCCATGATTCCCAAGCTGATTATTCTCCTGCCTCCACCATCAACTTAGAGCATGGGTTCTAGCTCTGTTGTACCTAGCCAAAATACAACAGCATGGATTTAAAAACAAAAAGGTCAAGGTCAGGAATTACAACTGCAAATAAAGACAAGGAGGATACCAACTAACAATTCCATTACTGCAGTAAAGTTCAGATTTTGTTAGGATAAATTGGAAAAAAAAAATCAGATTACAGAGATTTCAAAATGTTGGGCGAGGTGAAGGCGGGATAACACGTTTGCCTTTAGAACAATGAATGCACAAGGCGCTAATGTTGCTCACCAAAACGGGAGAGCCCTTCTGACCCTTGGCCATAGATGAGGCAGCCTTGCTGCCCTCTCTCTTTTCCTCCCAGTGCCCAGCAGCCAACACCTCTCCTTGCTCCCAGCGCTCTGGTCGCCCATCAGCGTTTACCAGAACCCCTACACTGGCAGGAGCTTCTCTTCCTGCATTAGCTGTGGTTCCTTCAAAGAGGAGCCAGGACAGCACATCTGAGGGGACAGAGCAAAAACTTCCAGGCCATTCTTCTTAATTTTAGGGCTACTGTGTTTCACTAAATAAGAGTTTACTGCCTTCCAGCCTATATGTTTGTTTTCTGCAGTGACACCATACATCTGTATTTGATCTCAACTTTTTAATGGAAATTATTTTTCCAACATCACTTCTCTAGAAGCCTGAAACTGAAAATGTTTAAACAACATCAGAATAAAGATTGTTTAAACCCATATTTTATCTTCAGTAACCACAAAATACACCAAGCCAAATCATAAAAGCAGCACAGGTTAAATTTAGTTCTGCTTTAATACTGACACACCTAAAACCCTTTCCTTACTTTAAAAGTCCGCCCAAGTCAGAGCCCAGACGCTCACTGCCGTAGGGCTTTGTTCCAACCTTGCTGCAGCCTCCAGGCCCAGATGCGTCAGAAGCAACAGGTGAGAGCGGAGCTGAGATGCGAGGGCCTGTGCAGTGGGGACGTGGAGGCCTGTGCAGGGGAGAAC
>JAUBNY010000082.1:394310-410187 GCA_032275445.1 Crypturellus soui | reverse complement strand
GTGTAGCCGCCGCCGTCCCCATCGCGGCTGCGCTCGCGTGCCCGGCACGAGGGCGGCGGGCGCGGAGCTGCCCCGGCGCTGCGGGCGCCTTGCGGAGCCGGCTCGCGCGTGGTCCGCGCCCTCCGCGCCCTGTGGTGTCCGCGGCTTCGTACGTGACCTCCGCACTGTACCCGGCGCCACCCGCACCCTGCCGCGCCCCGGGCAGGGGCAGCTCGGGGCACCCGCCCCGGCGCGGCGGCAGCAGGGCAGGGACGACCCTGGGCACTTGCCGCGCTGCAGGGCGCCTGGGCACAGCGCGGCTCTGGCCACTCGCCCTGGTGCAGCGGGCACTGAGCGCAGGGCGGCCCTGGCCGCTCACTCTACCGCCACGGTGCAGCGCAGCTGGTAGAACCGCGGTCTTTGCACGATGTTTTCTGGGCCGGGGCACCAGGCTGACTGGAGCACAGTGGCTTGCAGTGCACTGGCGCACGCAGAGCTGCCCTGCACGCGGGACCAGCCAGGCTGTTGTGGCCCACGCGTTGTAATGCCCTGACGGGGAGGGAGCTGCCTGCCCAGGGTCCTGCCCTGGAGCTCCAGCTGGGCCCGAGGAGGCCTGCGAGGACGAGGCGTCCTGCCCACGGGCCCAACAGCTGTGTCATGGAGCCATGCACGGCGCCATGAGGGCACCTGGGCATCGTGTCTGTGTGGCCCGGGGGGGCTGGGAGGAGGCCCACGAGACGCAGGGGTGCTGCCCAGGGAAACTGCCTTGGCCGCAGCACCCTGTGCACCGGGAGCCCTTTGGCCGACTCATCGCAGGACCATGGCCAAGGTTGAGGTGATGGCTGCTAGAGCTGAGCACTGACACCAAGCCCCCCAGCCCCGGCTATTCTGGCAGGTGGGTTTGTGAGGGTGTCATGAGGAAAGCGAGATCGCACATGCCACAGAGAAACACCTTTTAGGTGCTGTACACTTTCTGGCCAGTTCCTCTCCTGGCTAGCTCTTCAGTGAACATACAGATTATTTCTGCCGTGCTTAAGGTTGGTCCATGGACCTTTGTGCCTAATTTTTTAATCTCTTGCTGCTTGTTAATTTTATATTAGTCATTGCCCATAGATTTACCTATTTGAAGGAAAAGGTGTGGTGATGTTTGCACCATTAATGTTTTATTAACTACCTTTTCAATCTTTCAGTGCTATGAGTTTTTGATAGGTTATGGTTTCAAGACTGGGAGAAGGCAAGAGCGGTAAAGCTTTTCCCTATAACTAAAATACTGTCTTTTCAATGTGAAAGTTTACTGAGATAGGAATATCGTTTCCTACAAAAGATACTTGTCTAATTGCTTGACGTAAAATAATTCAATTTTGTAGATTATCTTGGGTGAGGCTGTTTGAGGACAAAAGCTTCTTGTTGGCTTTAAGATGCTGTAGTATCTTGGTTGGGTATTAGAAGAGTAGATGAAAAGTTAGTATAACTTGTCTGTGAAAAGATGGATTATGGTAACTTATTTTGCCTAAAGTGCTGCCTTGCTATTGAAATAAGCTGCTGTTCATATTTTTAATTTAAGTAGACAGCTAATAGACCTTCTTCAGTAAAAATGATGATGTGTCTGTCCTTTCATCTTGCTAAATGTTAAAGATAAAGAGCAGTAATAGACATTTTGCTATAAAACACAATGGAGAAAATGTCTTCAGAGAATATTCTTCTGTAAGAGGGGAGTGTTCGTTCTGTTTTTTTTGTTTGTTTTGTTTTGTCTAAGATGTCAGTGATAGGTAGTAGCCTATCTTTCCATATTCACTTTTTGTTATTATTTTTATTAGTAACACTGGGTCCTTCTATAATGGAGAGATGAATTGGATCACAATACAAACAAGGAAGGTGGCTTGATGCATTGCTTTTGTCCTAGCAGCTTTGTGTGCTAGCAAAATACCATTCAAAATGCCTTGTGAAATATATTTTACACTGAGTTTTAGTATGCGCAATGTAAACATAGCTGTAGTCCTGAATTATAGGATGGGTCTGGTATTTGGTGTATGAAATCTGCATGGTTTGTGGAAGAAAATTATGCTTATAGCAGATGAAATATGCAAGAAACTCCAGAAATGGTACTCTGCAAGTACCATATTATTTTTTTTTCTTTTAATTGTGCTACTGCAAAAAATCTGAAAGCATTTTTCTGATATTCTTTTGTGCTGCCTGAAAGTCCTGACTACTTAAGGGCTCTCCATAATCATAACAGAGCTGTTATAATCGACAGTACCTGTATTTGTTACCTGAATGCCATTGCTGTAATGAGGTCAAGAAAAGACCCCTGGAAAGCAAGCAGGAATAGGGATGCTTTTCTGGAAAAAAAATACTTAGAAATCTGTTATTAGCACTACTTTTTATTACTCTCGGCTGTTGTTACTTTATTATTTTTAATCGAAATACTGACCTTAGGTTAAAATCAAATTTTTCTGTGTGAGAAGCTGCACTTACACGTAGCTGATGAGTTAGGTAAGCCAGAGAAATCCGCATATGCGGACACACTTACAGATAGTAAGTTTGTTACAAGAGAGGAGCCCAAGTTGTGACCTGGGTCTCCCTGTTTTGGGCAGTCCATGTGCTGTGGACATCCAGAAAAATGGCACGAGAGGTGGTAAGCCGATGAACCTAGAACTGCAGCTTCCTTCCCAAGTATTTGATGAGAAACAAGTTGTGAGAGTTGCTGCAGAAATCAATCATTTTGTTCTTTGGTGTCAAAGAATATGTTCATCTCCTGAATGAAAACAGTGTCTCGTGGCAGTCGCTGTTGTGATTTGGAGAGTCACCACCAGCAACACAGTTCAAGTAATTGTGCGTATGGACAGTAAATATGTGACAGCTAAGTGTGTAATGCAAACCTGTAGGAACAGCCTCTTTCTCTATAGTGAGTGCTCGATTTGTTCCTCGGGACTTGTGTGACAAACGCGTGAATAGGAGCCAGCGCTGGCCTTGGCGCTGCAGTGGTTTTCTGGGAATGGCCTGTAGTTTTGTCACTTTGCATCCACTTTTCCTCAGGCTGGTGGTATGTGTTGATTCCTTGAGTAATGTTTTTGTGTTCCTAATCAAGTGGCACAGCAGTACACACTCCTCTGGGGAGAGGTTGTGGAGGAAAAGGGAAGGCAAACGTGGCCAGCGGAAGCTGCTTCCGATGACCTTCCCAAAGCTCCTGCGAGCACAGAGGAACAGGGATGTCTCTTGTCCGTTAAAGTTTTTGTAACTGGCTTTGCGTTTCAGATCTCTCCTCTGCTCCCTGTCGCGGTTGTCTTCTCTTTCTGCCCTGAGCGACACCCGCGCCCAGTGAAGAGCCCGATCTGCCGCCACATTGTGCTGGGTGAGCCCTTCCCTTGAGGACAAGGGAGCCAGGCTGCATAGGAAGGAGAGGCTCAAGTACGAGGCTCCTGGGAGGCACCTGGCCGAGCTTGCGTGCCCTGGATGCTGATGAGAGGCCGTGGGCCCGGCTCAGGCAGCCTTGGCTCTGCGACTGCTCCGCGGGGCCTGACACCACTTCCTGGAAAGCCCTTTCTGGCACTGCAGGCGCCTGAGCTCGGGGCTCTGAACCGGTTCTGTCGGTTTCCTGCCTTCCAGGTCCTGCCTAGCCTGGACACTCCACTCCAGGCTTCAGAATGAGCACTGTGTACGAGTGCCTCGGTGCACCATTTCAATGGTTATCCCCCTGCTCCCTTTCCTTGCATCCTTCTCTCAAAGGCAGATGAAGACAATGGCGCTCTATGAAAACTGGGAAAAAGTATTATTGCTGTTTTGGGGTTTTTAGGCAAGATGGCCTTTCAACAGGAATTAAAATAAATAGGAATGCTTTTAATGCAGGAGTGCTCTCCTGTCTTTTTTTGTTGTCCAAATAGATAAGTAAAGTACTCTTTGCTAATAAGTAAATTTTAAATACTACACTTGCTAAAAGAAAATGTAGCTTTATACAAAGTTCCTACCTAGCACTTGAAAATGAAAGACCAGCCAACTTCCTATTTATTGTGTTTATTTTTCATTATACTCTTATTTTAGAGGCTAAAATAAAGCTGAATTGTTACTTTATTTGGGAATGATTGACCCATTTCTGAAGGAATAACTAAAATCAAGGCTCTTTTTTTTTTTTTTTTTTTTTTTTTTTCTTCCCCCCTTCCCTTAGTGGCAGGGTCCCTGCTTGTAAAAAGTGCTAAATGTTCCAGCTGTTCTATGGGTGTTAAATTAAAGTTACACTTATTCTACTATTCTGATCAGTGTTGCAAGTGCAAAGGAAGGAAGGAGTTGTGTTGTAAGGACTTTGAAAGTGTATGAGCCGAAATATGTTTTCTGCAGCACTGATCAGCCAGGATGTGCATGGATTTTTGATGTATTTACTGTTTCTGCAGCCAACGGGTGACGATTATGGCCAGCCAACAGAATTTACCTTTTAGTTGGCAGGAGCGTCCTGTGTGGTGCAGGCCATGCCCTCGGCCCTCCTGCCCTGTGTGCTGCCTCCCGCTGAGGCCCTCGCTGCCACTGTCCCTGCGGCCTCGTACGAGGTGCGGGATGCTGCTGCGGGAGTGCTGGCCTCTGCGCCCCTGTCCCGCTTCCACGTGCGGCCTCAGCCTCCCTTGGCCTGCCGGAGCCGAACCCAGGCACCGAGCGTGGGATGGGGCTGTCCTGGCAGCAGGTGGAGCTGAGTGTGAGAAGGCTGCAGCTTCTCTGCACTAGGTCAGGGCAAGTGGCAGTTGGGATCTGGGGAGGAAAAGAAAGGGAAGGGAGGAGACGCACGGAGTTGTGCCAGACATTCCAGTTTTCTCAAATGACATTTGGCTACAAGAAACAGTGAACAGGTGTTTGAAAAATCCTTTTGTTTGTTTGTTTTGATGCAAAAAAAAGTCATCTTTATCTAACATAATCTAACTTCTAACTAAGGTGCAGAAGTGGTGTGGAAAGCCTTATGATACCACCCCGTGCTATACTGCTGCTTGTTTTTTCTGTTAATTTTCATAAATGTGCTTAATAGCTTTTTATATTTGCACAGCGTATATTCAAATAGAAGTTATCTAATCCGTATCTTATTTTACTATAAATGTTTTTTGCTTTTGCCATCCCTTCTAGAAATGTGATGTAGATAGGAGACTTTCCAATTTGTTGTCCTCTTCCTGCCAAATACATTGCAGCAAAATGTATTTCTTTAGCATTCCTAAAGGAAATCTTTTCAGTTCCAAAAGCATGTTCTACGTCTTCTTGTATCAGCAGAATTTTCTGTTGTTGTGCAAAACATGAATAATCATGTGTTAGTGTATCATGAAGGTAAATCTAGTTGATGAAAATTAATAAACTTGCAATCATTTTCCCTTAGGCTGTGCTGGTGGAACACAGGTACTAAAGCTTGCTCACGTGTATCAGCATGACACAGAGCCATAACGTGCGATGAGCTGGTTAGTGCATAGATGTCTTATTTTCTTTGCATCGTTTGGGAACTTTCCATCTGTAGGTGTAGGATGTAAATCCCAAGGAACTTCCTTCTGGACTTGTCTGTGCAAACAAGACTAATACTGATATCTGCTGGAACTCAATAGATTTAGGGTGAACTCTCTTACTTTGTAATTTTTTTTAAAGTATTATAGGCTATAAAAAGATTCACTCAGCATTTGTCTCACATGGCATTGTTTCAAAGATAACTCGGTCACTCCATGTCACTGGACACGTGGCATGTTTAAAAATGAAGTGTTTCATATCTTCTACCAAAACAAGACATTGTATTATGCAGGTGATTTCAAGGACGTTCAAAGAAGTGTGAGTTGGAGTGCGAGTAGGAAGTCTTGTGTCTGCAAACATCATGTGCATAACAGCAGTGCCCACTGTCTGTCTTCTGCAGACTCCTCACATCTGGAATGATAACCCAGATGACTATAGAGACAGTTCTTTGGGAAAAATAGTTAATCTTTTTGCCTTATTTTTATTTTTAAAGGTCACAAGGCTTTCTTATTGAGTAAAATGGTAGCAGTGTCAAAGTGATACAGGTAGTACATCTGTAAGGGAAGCTTGACGTGTTGGTTTACAGAGCAGAGGAAAATCCATGCCCAGCAGAGCTGACCAACAGCAAGACAAAATTCAACGGACAACATAACAAGTGGAGGGAAAAGTACCAAGCCTGTGACTTCAGTATTACCAATCTTCCTGCAGGTTGCTTGCGCTTTCCACTATCTGTGCCAGCCTGCTGGCCTCTATTGTTTGAGGCAGCCTCAATCCAGGGTGCACTGGCAGAACCTGCAGGGCCCTCAGTCTTTTTTCATCGAGGTATGCCCTAAGAACTACGGGAAAGAAAATGATTGATGCTGTGTTTTAGCCAAGATAGAAGATACTGGCCTGTGAGATGACTGACGTAGTACATTGGTCTGCTTTGAGGATTGTTTTAAATTATTATTATTTGAAAGAAAAGAAAAGAGGAAAAAAAAAGATAAAAATTTTTGGAGTGACTTTTAAACCCGTGAGATAAGTGTTCATTTCCTTCTCGCTATTTGGATTATGAAGTAAGGAAACATAATTACTAAGTTTTCTTGAATTTTGTCATTGTTTCTTAGCATAAATTATGGTTGCACTATACATTGAGACTTGTGAGTCTACATTGTAACTAAATTTGTTGCTTTGTAGAAAATACTTCTTAAAAATTCTTGTTTAGAATTGTCCACAGAATACTAAGGCTGTGAAGGAACTTATATTTCACAGGCTAAAACCTTACCCAGCAAGTGTTGAACTTCTGGAAGAAACACTGAGTACTATAGGATCCTCTTCTGCTCGTGCCAATATAATCAATGTCCCAGTAGTAAGAGTCTTTCTAATATGGTTGTGAAACATGGTCGCCTTTTTTGTGTTCTTTAAAATGACCTCTGTGTGATGTACAGACACCAAAATAAATAACTAAAAACAATCCACTAACTTAAAATATGTTGAATTATCACGACAGACTGAATACAGGAGCTATTGAATTCAATTTTGGCCGATACAGATTGCTTAGAAAAGAGCAGGAAAAACACTTTACCTTTCTCAGTTGCTCCTGCCCAAATGAGGTCTAAAACTTTACTCTCACTGCATAGGAAGATGACACATTTTATTAAGCTTGAATACATTTATTTATGTTGTAATGACTAGGTTATTGATATTCATCCAATTTAGTCTAATGTAAAGATTTAAAACAATATGTTCTAAATTGCCACTACCTTGTGCTTAGTAAAGGTGTAATTCATTACTTCTAAAAAGCCTTTACATATTTGAATTGGAGTGATTGCTATTTTAGTGATATAGTTCATTGCATTGTGTTATTAAGTTGACTTATACTACTATTATATTGATATATACCATTATGTAAATATTTATTTCAGAAGGACTGAAACTTCAAAGAGAGAAGGAAGATGCGTGATTTTTAAAACTGCTATAGGCAGCAAAGATAGCTATTGTTTTGGGGAGCTTTCCCTTCCATTCAAAGCAAACACATTTTTACATAGAAACAAGTATATTTTACTCTGGTAGTACCTTGGATAATTCTTGTTATAGAATCAAGATTGATGCTTTTTTACAAATTCGTGTTATTTTCACACATTCACATTTTAGCAGTTCTAATAGTATCAGCTGATTAAAAGTTCATTGATTTGTTGAAGCTGCATGCCAGCCTTTGTGTACTGAAGTGGTTGAGGGAAAAGAGTTAAGTTTGTGGGCCAGTTAATTTATATGTGGCCGTTATGTCAAAATGCATCAGTGTGCATAGCAGAAGTATTTAACTTGCACCAATCAAACACTTGTGCAATGGTCAGGTGGAGCCTTGTGTTTGTTGTGGCATTTTGGTTGCTTTTAGGAATCCCCAAGTCCTCTACTTCTCGGTACTTGGAGTATGGGTCCGTGTTCTGTGTCCCGCCCTGGTATCAGCTGTATAATGTCCTTCTGAACTGATTACTCTCAAATTTCTATCTCATGAGCCCTTGCTCTGCAGATGCTTCCTGCACTCTGAGGAATAAGGTGTCTTTTCTTTGTGAGTGAAGGTTTACATGTGCTGGGATTGATCATGTTCCAGAAAAACATCACTATCTGAAAATTTATAACAACGCCACCACTTTTGGTGCATTTTGTCCTCATGACAATTCAGAAATATTTGATCTTAGAATCCAACAGCTGAATGCATTCTTTTATTTAAATAGGAATTTCTATGTAAAAACTCAGTGACTGCTAACACTGGGTTGGTAGTGTCTTTGGTGCTTTGTGAGCATCTTCTGTATAATAATAAATAAGTGTTTTCCCTGAGGTTCACTGAAATGGACAATTGATAAAAGCATTTTATAGCTCTGAGTGTGACACGTGGGTACCTGCCTGCTTAGGCTTTTTTTTTCCAAGATATTTGTCGTGTCTAGCTCCCATCAATGTCTTTAGATTGGCAAACTTAAACATATTGGAGGAAGGGAAGAAAAGATTTTATAAACTCCAACCCCGCTCTTCTACCAGCTCCCAAGGTCTCATCTAGGCTCTCTTAGCTTCTTTCTCCTACACCTGACTCAAATGATTTGCCTGTTGCAGAATTTCAGCTAGGCTGGAAAATTTCATGTTGAGTGCAAAATCGCCTTGTAATACCAGAAGTTCAAGTGCAGCTTGTCCTTTTTTTCAGTATTGGTAAGTGGTAGGTGTGAAGCCTCTGCTGTTGGTGTAGTGTTGTGCTGCATGCATTTTCTATCTGCTGCGGTGAAGCTTTTCTTATGTTGTTGTGCGTTTGATTGCTGTTGGGACCTTCTCAGTCTCTGGTGGAAACAAGGCCGTCCAAACTGGAGACAGTGCTGTAACTGAGGATATACTGTTGTTGTAGATGTCACACTTTCTTCATCTTTGTGCATTTAATCATCTCCTCTGTGTAGCGTTGTGGAGTGAGCAGGTTCCTACACAGTAGTGTTGGTGAATTTCTTTACCTTCCAAAGGTCCTTGGTGGAAGAACCTAGCATGGTCCGAAATTTAGACCCTTCACCAGGGTATTTTTTTCTCTGAATATGGAAGTTTGGTGTGATGGTGGGTGACACATGATCAAATGCATAAATTCGTATGAGGTTATGACTTTATGGGTATACGACTGTACTTTTTCAGTTTGAAGCACACATTGGCTTTCCACTCTCCTGTTTCTTGCTGACAGAGTTAGTGTTCAATATAATTAATCTTATCTGGTATCCTGGAGGTGGACCTAGTAACACATAACAGTAAAGGTAATTTCATTTTAGTTTTAACTGTTTGATCTCAAAGAGTCTATTAAAAGATTCAGTGACTGTCTCAGCTGACCTCAGAAGCACTTCTTCAGAGAATACATAGCCATCAAGATTTATGTATAGATTTGTGTTTCATATTCAAATAGGATGATAACTTACATGTACAAATCTGCTTGGATAGGGGACAAGCAGTATCTCCACACAAGAGTTTTATCATTTCCCATGGCACAGCCACCCCGTGCAGGTTTCACTGCTGTGCTCCTCCATTCAGATTGCTCGGAGCAGCTGGGGTATTGGCGGCCTTGACTCCTCCCAACTTGTTCCATTGGGTCTCAGGTGAACTAAAAATAAAATGTGGAATCTGCCTTAAAGCCATCAGAGGGAAATACAGTGGCTTGAATTAATTAAATGCTGTTAAATTTACACCTTTAAAAAAATGGGAGCACCAGTGCAGTACTTGCAAGGTCATTTGAAAGTCAGAAGTGAAAGAAAAACAACTCGAGTGTTCTAATAGCATGTGCTATTTTTTTGCTTCTTTTACAAGGTCTAGAGGCAGGTATCAAAGAAGGGGGGCCTGGGTCCTGCTACTAACCTAACAGCATGACAGGTCCAGATTCTGCAAACTATCTAAAATATCAGTGTGTTTTTCATTTCCCTTGCTGTTGTTGCTCGCCATCACGGCCCCTTAAGACGCTAACTGCTACAGGGTGGTTTGCTGCATCCCTCTTGCTGGTTGTTAATGGCATGAGCACCTCTGTGTCACTGAAAAGCAGTAAGGTTGTGTATGGAAAATGCTCCATTCTGCCTGTGTGTGAACCCCAATGTTTGCTTATGAAAGTCTTAGAAAGTCCGGGAGTACTTGGCATTTGCTGTTGCAGTGCTCTGGGTATGTGCCAAAGGTAGTGATAGCTTTGCTAATTAATGAGTTCAGCTACTATTTGGGCATTTGTGCATGTTTTTATTCAGGAGCCCTGACTAAAAAGAGTACCTCTTGCCACAGATTAAAGCATGTTTGGCATCTGGAGTTGACCTGAATGTTTTCCAAATGCAAAGAGCTAACAGGGTACAAGTCAAAACAATGCTGACTATAACCACATCCCGGAGGACATAGCCCCTGTTTTAGTCACATGAGTTAACTTCCATTATGGTAGATATGGTTTTATATCTATGCCTATTTACTCTTTTGCTATAAGAGAAAACGAATTGGATATACCTATACGATAAGAATCCACTGTGTTGTAACACTGTAATTACAGTAGTAATTAAAAATTGCCACCAATAATCCTATTATCAAAACATTTAACTTCAGTGTGTATTTCTCACTTTGACAAGATGCTTATTGCAGTCATGTGAAATTACCTAATTTAGAGTTTAATTTTCTTTATGGTCAGTTAAGACCTGTTTAGTCTTGTCTTGGATGTCTTCTTATTTCAAATTTCTCTTCTGCCCTCGATTTTAATAGCAAAGAATTTATAGAAGGCAATAATGTTGGTTCAGTGTTTTCAAGGCTGGAAGGTCTGTCAGAAAGGGGGATTTGTGTCCCTGGACCATCACCATAGCCTTTGAATTGAGTCTGACCGGCGCAGGTGGCCCTGGCCGTGGGGGAAAGTGCAGGTGCAGCATCGTCCCGTGCTCCATGGTGGCGGAGCTGGTGCTGGAGGGGTGCAGTGGGGAGCCCGTCCTTGGGCAGCTCTGCAGCCACCGTGTGTGCTGTGCCGCACGGCAGGGCAGGGGAGCAGCTCCGCGATGGCCCTGCTGCCTCTCACTGGAGCCCGGCCTTGTCACCGGTTGTCTGGGCCATGCAGCAGCAGCAAGCCCTTCCTTGGCCTCTTCCATAATAAAGTCTCTGCATAATGCCACAAACTCTCCTTGTCTGCCAGGAAAATGGCCTTCAGGTGCCTTCCAAAGTTGTGGGTGTTTTGGCAATGTTAAACAAGTTCAGTCCCAAGGGAATCGATTCCTAGTGCAGAAAACACTTTTCACATAGGGCTTTTCATTAACATTGTCTTTTTGTATTCTTTCCCATAAACAGGCTGAACATAGTGTAATTCCTTGAACATACAGACCAAGTGGTGGTCCTTTTGCCTTAGGTACCCAGCAGGCTACTGCTGACCATATTTTCTGTTTTGCCGCATGTTTTTGTTCCTTTGGACTTTCCCTGTTAGCAGTTCTTGCATGGCTTGATTGAACCTTTCACTTAATTCTGTTGTTATTTGACTTGTAAAACACCAGTTCTCAGATATGTAGAACTCCCCCTTTTTAGGGTGGTCTGAATCTTCGCTTGTATCTTTTTCAAAGTAGGTATGCTTTGCTCCCAGGTAAGGAGGCTTAGATGTGCATCGTATACCTGCCTACGTCCACCTGCCCTCCCTCCCTCCCTCCTCTCTGGATGGATGTAGACCGTCTCTGACAGCACTAGCATCAGGCTGCTCTTGTGAGCAGCTTGGCTGCATGATTTCAACACGTACTTTCCTATTCAATAAGGCTGATTCTTCTGAAATTGAGGACTTCAGCTACAGGTCTGGCTACTTCTAGTTCTCTTTTCATTGTAAATTTAAAACAGTTTATAATAATGTGGTCCATGGCTATTTCTGCAACTGACTTTTCTGTGATGTCTGTCAGGATTGAGCTCAAGTAAATAATCTTTTTGTTTAATTGCTCTTTAGCTGCCATATTTATGAAATAGATACCTGTGCCCCAGCTTATGACAATTATTCACACTTCATCCAGTGTCTAGAAGAGTTAAATACTCTGCAGCACAGTCCCCAGTGATGTTTGTTTCTGGCAGCTCTTCCCTGACAGGTTTTAGAGTGGCCGCTACCGGTCTTGTCTCTTCTCCCCACCCAGAGACTGCCAAAGCACCGGAGCCGGTTGGTCCCTTTCCCCAGGTAGAGTGGTGTATCCGTAAGACCAGTTCCGGGTAAAAACCATCTCCAGGGAGGATGCTTCTCTGAAGTTGAAAAGTGGTAATGTGACTACCTCTGTCTTTGGGATTTTACTTTGTTTTGTCATACTTCCAATATATTGGCTGTAAAATTCACCGATTATATGTGCTTAAGAGCCACTGAACAATCCGCTCTAAAGATGCAGTGAATCAGGAACTTATTAAGTAAGAATTTCTTTGTCTAAATTCATTAAATGAGAAGCCTGAAGTTCATATCGTCATCCCAGCAGGTGTAAGTTTTCACTGTGATGAGGACTCTTTACCATAAAAGCTGTGGAACTTGTGACATTTCTTAAAAATGAAAGATGACCTTGAACAGGTGATTCCTGTGTGCGTCTTCTCGTATGCTTGGGCCACCGTTGCTGGTTGGGAAGCAGGGAAGGACAGTTGCTGCTGGAGCGCTGCTCCATGTCTGCATGCCGCAATAGGTGCCGCAGGGCCCTTTTGGCAAGAAGGGGAGCGTAGCTGCAGCCCACTGTGACCAGCACATGTCTGTTGGCTGCAATCTGCTGGAAGCGCCTTTCTTTTGGTTTGTGATTTTCAGTATGTTTTAAAAACAAAGTTTAGATTATTAAATAATTTCTAAGCTTCATTGTAGCGGAATCAAAACAGTGTGTGTGGTGTGAATTTAAGTTGCATCAGACCCATTTGACTTCAGGTGTTTGTCCCAAGCAGCACATTACCTTACATTTATTAAAAGTTGAAATAGTTGTTTAAGCAAGTGTTTTAAGTCTTGCTCCTATTTCATTCTGCCATTTCAGTACCGATCAGGGTACTTGCAGGAAACTGCTTGTCTGTACATTTTGCTTACGCGTTCAGACTTTAAGGTTGCAGCCCGGTATCAGAGCAAAGTGAATCCTCCAGGAGCCTGGTGTTTTCCCGCAGCTTCCATCATATGGAGGTGACGTGGGCCCAGGTGCTGGCACCGTCTTCCTGCGGGTCAGCACATGCAGGGGGCAGGGGGCTGGTGTCCGTCACCTCGGCTTCAGCGTGGGGTGCGTGCGCCCGTGACAAGGCCCACCGCAGCAGCCCACGTGTCACCCCAGTGCACCCAACCTGTCCTCGGGAGCCCTTGGCAGCGCAGGCTGGAGAAACCCCAGCTCTTGCCCAGGCTGCTGGCAAGTGTCAAATGCAGTTGTGGCACTTGGGAGACAGGAACATGGATGTTTGTCAGTGTAGCTGCAAGTGAGCGCTGTCTTCTAAGGTCACTGGAAATAACCACTGAAGGGACTTGTGGGTTATTTCATGTGTCAGACAAAATTGTTGGTGCATATCCTGCTTATGGTTCAACAAGGATGATGACAAGCAGCAATAACAGAATTAAAATGGGATAAAAATGGGATAAGTTAGTGTGTGAGTGTGTGTATGTCCACCTCACCGTATTTGGACATGTTGATGTGAAGTTTGCATTAATAGCCCAGCTGAAATCTATTTTTAAAAGATGGGGAGGAGAGGGGGAGATACTAAGGCACATGGGAAGGTGTGCTGAGAGTTATTTGGAGTTAGCTGGCAGCATTACCGTAACAAACCCAAACATCCACTGTGTTCGTCACTGTAAGTAAGGAATGTCTTTAAAAATGTTTTTTGAAGAAATAGTGAGAGGTTATATATGCAGACATTGTTTGTAATGTTTTTATTGTGCTTTTGTTTGATAAAAAAAGAATGCAGGGTTATGTTGCTTTCTGGAAAGAGATGTTTAAGGGTGACTTTTGAGTCCTGTTTTTGCCCCTCCTTTGTTGGGCATGTTCAGACAACATTTGTTCTGCCATCTGCAGCTTCACGTGCCTGGTTATATGAGAACTGACCTAATAAAGAGTATTAGGTGAGCATTTAAAAATAATAATAATAATTGAACCCTCTGTAGAACATCATCTGTGCCTTTGCTCAAAAGCTTTACTTCAAAATTTAAGCATTTGAAATGACATCTTTCATAAAGAGCATGCAGAAAATGGAGTTAGCTGGGGATTTATCCTGGTGGAATGTGCGATTTACCCTGCTGGCTGCGGCACTAAAAAGATGATGAGTACTACATGCCTGGAAACCTGGCTAAAATTTTTCAGTTTGAGGTGGCCTGATAGAGGTGACAGATATTTCCACTTCGCAATACGGTAACATGGGTATCCATGTGCATTCCTCCCCTCACGGGTGTCCGTGCGCATTCCTCCTCTCCGGGGGACTGTCTGTGCTGCCCTGCGGAGGGCCATGGAGCAGCTCTTTGGTTGGAGCATTTCCCTGCTACTCGTCTGCCTCCTGCTCCTTGCTTGTGCAGGAGTGCAATTCAATATCACCTATTGGAAACTACCTATTTTTGTAAATCAAAAGCAAGGCTTTTTCTAAAAATGGAAAGATAAGTCTGTAGCTATGCTTTCTGTTTAAGCATTATATAAAATACAAAACTTGCAAGTTCGGGAAGTGCATTCTTTTCTGGCACTGTCATCCATGAGTGTATTTCCTGAGTAGTGATGTTGATGTTTTCCTGGACTTGCATTGTGCAAGCAACAGCAGGTTTCTGTATTTTGAAAGTGGAAATCCCCTAAAGCAGTAATTAATTCTTACTTTTTTTTCTCTCTCCCTCTCTCGCGCCTTTTTTTTTTTTTTTTTTTTAGGACTTCATTTTTTTTTTTTTTTTTCAACTACTTCATGTTACTGAGAGGATTTCCTTTTGGTAGATATGTGTTTAAAATCCAGATTTTGAGCTTTACATTAATGCAGAATAGAACTGATTAAGATCTTAAGCTTTCCTATTGGGAAAGGTCTGTTTGTTTAAATATACCAGTTTGTCAGGCATATCTAAATCATAACTGTGAACAAGTAATTGTTCTATTGTCTATAGTTGTCAAAAAGCCTAAAAAATAAAGTTTATTTGAATTTGAAAGAGGTGAAAGCACCCCAGTAACCTATTTACAAGGAAGAAATAAAAGGTATTAATAATCATTGATATTCTTTGATATGTGGTAAGAAGATAATAGTAACCTTTAAATACCATCCTCAATTGGTGTTTTGTCTTTCCTTCAGTGATTTAATATTTTTGTTGTCCTCACTTTTTCGCTTAGTCTTTGTCACCACTAAACACAGGCTGCTCCACCAGAAGCTTTTGCAAAGTGTTGGTTGCTCTTCTCTAACTTTTCATTTGATCCAACTCAAGATGTCGTACCCAGAGGTGGATGTGTGCCGCCTGAGCAGGCGGGGAAGATGGTGTGTTTCCGTGCAGAGGGAAGCTTCCAACAAGCAGGAGTGAAGAGCGCGCTCTGCTTTGGGGGGGTCCTTGCTTTGCTCTGTGGCCAGGCCTGGCGCGTAGGCACTGTGGGTGCTGCACAGGGGCTGGCGTTGCGGGCACCGCAGGGGCAGCCGGCGCCTCTGGGCCGCACAACCTTCCCAGGCCGGGAGCGAGAGGAGCAGCTTTTGAGGCTCAGGCTAAGCTAGCACCAGTTGCTTACGAGCCTGGCATCTATTTTTAGACAATTTCTCGTGTTGCTTGCGAACTGCAAGCCCACCGCTGGGGGTACGTGCAGTCTCCTCACTCTGCCTGTCACCTGCCACACATTAGTAAGTGCCTTGCCGCTCGTCCGCGCTCTGGCTGCTCGCAGTGGCAGGTGATGCCAGCCTTGCAGCACGGTCCGCCTCGTGTCCCCTTGTGGTGCAAGGGAACCGCTGCTCGGGGCCTTTCCCCTGCACTGCTGGCTGCCTCTCCGGGAAGGCAGGACGCGGCGAGGGGCCATTAGGGCCTCACTGG
>JAUBNY010000082.1:328139-394210 GCA_032275445.1 Crypturellus soui | reverse complement strand
CGGGGCCTTTCCCCTGCACTGCTGGCTGCCTCTCCGGGAAGGCAGGACGCGGCGAGGGGCCATTAGGGCCTCACTGGGAGCCGCTGGCCGCGCGCCGTGTCCCTCCAACGCTGGCACCGCCAGAGCAGCGGGCGCAAACTGCAGGCAGAGCTGTGGAGCTCTGCCACTGTCTTGGCGCATCTCTTTGAAGCTGTAAATTTCTTGTTTGGGATTTTTTTTTTATATAATGCATTTTTAAGCATACTGTATAACAATGTTGAGATATATTTTTATAAACACATATAAAATATTGGTTTTATAATGTTGCCAGTTGAAAAATAGCTACCTATAAGATAATGTATATTCTATTTAGCAATAATATAGAGTAATACTGCAGTAATAATTTTGAAGGACTGAGAGAAAATATAAGTAGAAACTGAAAAGTTCCTACAGTCTTTGTTCTGCTTGGTAGTGTTTCTGTCTGTGCTTACAGTTGCTCCTAATTAACTGTTTGCTGGTTTGTAAGGATTTTCTGAAGGGAGATTGGAAAGCTTGAAACTCCTACATGTTGCCAGTATCTGTTTAAGGCAGTGCTCAGGGAACATCCCGCACGGTCACTGGATGGCTGCAGTTTTTAATAGTACTTCTCTGCGTCTTCCTCATAAGCGACTTCAGCGCCGAGCTCACGGAGGCCACTAGCGCCAAACTGAGCACTGGAGCTTCTGCAGGGTGAATAACTGGGGAATATATGTCACTTGGCAGCCTGCTTGGAAAATTAAAATCTTTGAGAGACATGCTACATTTTTCTTCCCTCTGTGTGCTCTGTGATGAGATTGAACACTTACTGCTATGCAGGAATGTGCTTACTAGTCTGTAGGGTTGTTTTTGACCACGGTGCCCCAGTAAATTAAAATA
The DNA here is from genome assembly GCA_032275445.1 of Crypturellus soui. Lineage (NCBI taxonomy): Eukaryota > Metazoa > Chordata > Aves > Tinamiformes > Tinamidae > Crypturellus > Crypturellus soui. The sequence goes on along the minus strand of JAUBNY010000082.1, from coordinate 393,316 downwards.
TGGGGTGTGGAGCAGTCCAAAGGAGCAGGGTGGATGCTGGGACTGTCCGTACGTGGCTTCCTGGTGCTCCCTGCACTTGCCCTGTGCCTGGCAAACGCTCCTTTCCAAGGCGAGCTGCAAACGGCGCCTCAGGCCTCAGCGGATGCGATTGCAAGCGTGTATTCAGATGGCCTTCTTGCTATTCCTGTCTGATCTCTTCTTTGAATGGCTGATTTGAAAGCTATAAAAATACTAATCTTATGAGCATGTTGCAACTGGATTTTTGTGGATGCAGAGTCTTGCCTGCTCACTAGAACAGAGCAAAAGTATGTTGCCATCGGCCAGAAAAAATGCCTGCCTCTTCAGAGCTGTAGCAAAATATAAAATACAGTTGCCCAAAGATGAGGGTAATTGTTTTTAACATTTTAAAAAGCATAGAGCACTAGAAGCCTTTTGAACCTGTGCATATATATATATATGCACACATATATAATACTTTTTCAAAGAAAGAGATAAGGAAGAGACTAATACAGTAGTTAAATGCATCTCACATGTCTCAAGCAATGCATCTGTTAGTTTTCACAGCAATTTACTTTTGTTGCTTTAGCTAATCTTGTGGCTATATAAATATGAGGATTTTTAGTGACTTTAATGATGAGGTGTTGCTCATTGCTTTTCTCATGCCTCCCTCCTGCAATAATACAGTCCTGTCTATCCTCGATGACAATGCTCATAAGAGTTTATTACCTCTTCAGCTGCAATCAATTGAGGGGCTTTTGTTACCTGAGAAAATGGCTTCAAGACAGCACTGAGGGGCAGAAAAATAGGGAGTATGGGGAAGGAGAAAATCTGGAGAATCATGTCCCTCAGTGGAGCAGGAGGAATATGAAGGGAAGCAAGCAGTGAACTGTAGGAAAGCCTCATTTTTGCTGTCTTTCAGAAAAAAATGAAGGTCTGAGTTCTGTCCATGCCACAGGTCAAGGAATTACTAAGCCATGGAGAAATTATTGGGCCTCCCTGAGAGTAACAAGGGAGGCAGCAAAAGGTGGGGAATGAAAACTGGCAGGAACAAAGAAGAATTAAAGCATCATTCCTTAAACCTGATTTAGTGATTTGTGTTTCTCCTGTTCTCTACTGAAAATTCTCATTCTTTCCTTGCATCAGGGATTGGGTGGATGCATTGGTTCAGAAAAATACCCCCACGCTCCCCAAAGAAGGACGTGGTGTCCAAGAGCTTGCTGGAGCTCCCTGCCCTGCAGCTTTCTGACCATTTGACAGGCACAAGTGTCACCCGCCTTGCCTATGCGGCCCACGATGCCCCACGTCGTCCATGGTGCCTGGAAGACCCCTGCAAGCAGCAGAGGAGGGCCTGGGCAGTGGCAACCATGTCCCTGCAGGCTCGGCAGTGCCGCGGGAGGTGGCCTCACTGTCAGCTGGTGGCTTCGAGAGCTTGCCCTCTCTGATGGCATGGTTGGCTGTGGTGCAAATTTCCATGGTTCCATGGAGCTGCTGGAGTGAGCCTCAAGACGGTGAGGCAGGGGAAGCCATCCCTTGCAGGGCTAGCGCAAGGTGTTTCTGCCGCTGGGCCTCGCCTTCGCACACTCACAGCTGGTTTGAAAATGTAAGTGCAGACCAGTGCAGAGGTACCATGTCCCTGCTCCTCTTTCTCTGTCTTGCATTTCACAGAGAGAATGTCCATATTTGGAATCGGTGTTAAGAATTTTCTCAGATGTATGCTACAGTATGAAACAATTTTCTGAAAAATTATTAAATGTTGCCTACTTTGATTAGAGACTGAAATCTACAGGAAAATACTAGCAGTTGTATATTGTTCTCTGCTGATAATTTAAGTGAAATTGAACAAAGTCATATAAGCTCTGCATTATTACTGAAGTCGCACAGAAGCAACGTAGTCTGTTTACCATCCTATTTCTAGCTATGGAAAGTTGATTTCCTCCTTGTCTTAATTCTGCATAATGTATAAGTGTTCCATGTTTCGCCTTCTTGTTTCACCAGCTGTGATCATTATCACTGACCTTCATTGATCCTTGGGTCGCAATACTGTCAAGTTATTTGATTATACAGGCCTTTAGTATATAAAAATAATAATAATGGAAGAAGATTGCAGAATGACAGAATGGTGTTATAGGAGCAAAGCTAATTCTTACTCAAGCCTCTCCCTATTAAGGCAGAGAGAGTTGGGTTCACATGTGGTCTCTCCAAGACCCTTCTTAACTTCTGTTTCCTCATGTGCAGGCAGAGGTCTAGCCTTTTCTAACCAGTGACCAATACAGACATTTGAACTTGTTTAACTTTTGTTCTTGTTGTTGTTGTTGCTGTTTATTTATTAGCCAGGTGCGGGTACTGGAAGAATAAAATATTTGCCAACTGAAATACTGTAATGAATATTTCAGCTTTAATACTTCTTCACTTCATTGCAGAAGTCACTGAGGCGATCTTGTCAGCAAAGTGAAGGGGAGAGTGTCGCTCACACTGCAGTGTAAGGACACATGTCTTGAGTGCTACGCAGAGGTGAAGAGTGGCAAAGCAAATATCAGAGGTTCTTAGAAGCTGAGCAGAATTGCTCTATCGCATGGAAATGTTTTGTGTCCTGACGATGCTGAGGTGATGCTGCCGTGAGAGCATCCGCATTGTCACAGGCCCTGATGCACTGCTGAGCGGAGCGTGCAGGCATTGTAGGAATGCCGTAATAACTGCAGGGCAGCTGTGTCCCCTGGAGTTCAAAACAGAGTATGAATTCTGTTAATGAGTATCTCCACGTGCAGTGAAAGGAGCATAGCCAAATTTAATAAACACTTTAATCCGGGTAGGGCCATCTGAGAGGGGGCGGAGGGAGGCTGCAGTGGTTGGGTCTGCAGGAGTGCAGGACTGGAGCAAAGCCAGCTGCATGGCCAGCGTTGCGCTCCCGGGGCTGCTCCTACCGGGCTGCTCCCAGGCCACGGCCCTGGTGGTGCAGGCTGCTCTCAGCTCTCCCTCAGACAGCTGCAGTTTGCACCAGTGTCTGTGGCAGATCTTCTGTCTCTGTCTCTGGAGGTGCTGGCCATGCTGGAGTTTTTTATTGGAAATGTAATTCTTGGTGTTTATAGAAAAGACTTTTCAGAAGACTTTGGATGTGTTTTTGTTTGGTTTCATCAGGCGTGGGTTCCTTTGGGGCTGTTGTACATGGGGCTGTGCTCACCCCATGGTGCTGCTTCCAGGACCGGTGTTCAGCTGCAGTGTGTTTTGCTTTGGCCACATATGTAGTACTGTGCAGGTTAAGGTACATATCTGTGTGTCCTTTCACTTATTCACTAGCCCAGTTGGGTGCTAAATGCAGAAAAAAGAAATCTTTGATTTAAGGTGAGTGGAAACCTTAAGCAGGAGGTTGGAAGAGGGCACACATAATGGTACATATGAAAGGGCGAGCAGTCTCAAAGGGCAGAATAACTTCAACTTTGACAGAAGCGATGACTAACAGAAAGGTCAAGTAGCTATTGCTGTAAATGTTTTTGGTATGCATTCTTCGTAGACCGGGTCTCTGAAATTCTCTATTAATGGATGGACAAGTTGTAGATCAGCGCTCAGTTGTCCAAATGTACTTCTGGCCCTGGGTGCGTGTTGGTGACTGAAAATTTACCAAGATTATGGAAATGTTGTAGCTGTAGAATGGTGAATTACAGTTATGTGAAGGTAGGAGCTATTTTCTATCTGGACTGAGGAATTTTGAATGGAAAATCTGTGCCAGAAAAAGTCAAGTAACTAGATAGGCATTTAATAATCTCCATTAAGTCTTGGTAGCAGCTGCCCTTGTGTGTGTGCACACACTGTGCTGGTGGGACAGCAGCTGCTGCAGACACGAAACACATGCGAGAAGCGCGGAGCCCTTCAGCCCCGCGAAAGGGGATGAGGAGGAGGGAGCTGCCCTGCCTGCTCGAGCCCTTCCTCCCCTCTGTGCTCCTCCCTGCCATCCTCCCCAGTGCAGGCTCTGCTTTGAGGAGGCGTGGAGCTCGCCTGTATGTGGCTCCTGGGGTTGGGAAGGAGGTTTCCCTTACTCTGACATCAGTGGCAGGGGCCTCCATGCCCTTAGGATCACCTCTATGGACAGGAGGGTTACATTGCCATTGAGCCTGGGTTGGGAGAAGGAGCCTGAACCTGGCTCCTGCTTTTTGCAGGGCAGTGTTATACTCACGAGTGTGCTTAGCCCCTTGCCCTGTCTTCCGTGTTCCCATCTTTGTAGTCCTTCCTGGAGTGATTTATCTCCAGCAGGTCTGCAGAAGGCAGAGCCACATCAGCCCTGTCCGCAGCTTAGTAGCTGTGTAACCCTCACGGGAGATCCTGGAGAGTGAGGCTTTGAGCAGACATTCAAATACATGGAGAGCAGAGGCCGGACAAGGCAGAGCTGTGCGGCTGTGGCGTGGGATGTGGACAGTGTGCCTCTACCTACGGACCCGCATTCCGAGCGGGGTGGGAATTGGCTGTTTTCCAGTAGAGAACCTGCTTTCAGGCGTTGCTGTGAGGCTCTGCCCCTCGGTGCCTGGCTGTTGTGCATGCCGTGCTTGGCTATTGCCAGGACCTGGCTCGCCACAGTGAGCTCAGGAGCTGGAGAGTGGTGCAGGTGGAGGCCCTGTCCGTCCCGCCAGGGCCTCACCGGGCGCGCAGCCGTGCTCACTGCTGCAGGAAGTGGGAAGGCTCCTTTTGCCAGGGTTAACAACTACGTAAGTGCTTGTAGGATCAAAGCCAACAGTTGTCTCATCTCGACATCAAGATTAGGGAATCGGTTACTCTGCCAAGAAATGCGTTAATTGAAACAGCGGCAGTTGAAACAACTGCCTTTCCAGAATGCTAGAGCTCTGATTACACCTTTTAGTACTCACATAGATGTATGGTTAACACTGACATCTTCATTAATAATTAATTTAGTGAGTTTTTGTCTAAGCATTGTTATTAGAGACTCAGTTTTGGGGATGTTTCCTTTTCAGAGAAATTGCTGTGCCTTTCAGCTCATACAGATGTAAATTCTCTTGAGTAGGTGCCTACAGAAGTTCACTCTAGACAGGTTGAGGGTTTCTTTATTTCTCTTCTCATCCCAACATGGTGAATGATGGGTTGATAATCTCAAGTCTTTTCCATAATTTTATCTTGTGTCTGTTCATTATATTAGATTTTACTTTATAGTGGCTGTTTGTAAGGAAGCAATAAAGCTTGCTCCGATGGGGCTGGTTGGGGAGTGAATCACTACACGGGCGCCAGCCGTCCTGACCATTCACGGCCTCGGGTTCCGGTGGCCTCGGATACATGCAGCTTTGGCCTCGCGCAGTCTTGGCCTCGCGTCTCTTTGCTCTCACGTTGCTCCGTCCCACAGCGTGCAGCAACCTGCGCCGGCCGCGCACGGGTCAGGCGCAGCCTTGCGTGCAGCGTGTCGAGGCTGGAGGCAGAGGAGGACGCTCAGGGGCCGGGTCCTGCCCGGCTCTGAGCTCCCTCTGCAGCAAGAGCTGTCGCTTGGGCTTCCTGCCTTCTCTGGGTGCACCAGGGTTGTGTCCAGTACAATCTAGACTAAAGTTTTTATTGCTAAAGCAGCAAATTGGGCATTATTCCTTTCTAAGGAAGCTGAAGCATGGTGTACATCCAGAAAGTAATTGAATACCTTGTACTTGGTGTTTTAAAGCTATCGAGCATTTACATGTCATACTAGTGCTTGTAATATTGGTGAGTAGCAGCTTTCTGTTCTGCAGAGCTGGTTTGTCTTTTTTCATGAGGGCTGGAGCTGTCTCCCTGCAGGGGAGCCTGGAACCCAGCAGCCCCAGCTCGGGCTGTGCCGGCCTCGCTCTCCGCGGCCCTGCCTTCACTGCTCCAGTGTCCTCTTCCCCAGCACCTGCAGATGAGGCTGTTTTTGTATGAAACTTTTGTTACCAAAATAGTCTCTTCTGTGGCTTGTGCTCAGCAGCAAAGCAGTGTTCTGGTGTTCTGTTCATCAGCCTTGTGCGCTGGAAAGTGTGCACGATGAGCATCAAGAAAAGGGAGGATCATTAGAAGTGTAATATTAAATTGTGTAGTGTTCTCTGTACATTGTGGATTTTGCTGCCTTTAATGTTTTCTGCAAAATGGCATTTTTGCAGTAATTTTAAAACGTTATTCTGCCTGATTACTTTGCCTAGCTTTCAAGTTCTGTACATGATCTAGTTTAAATTTGTGAGGGTCAAGCACAAGAATAGCAACGTATGTTGATATTGATTATAACGAATTTCTCTGAAATTTTGGTTAAGTGTGAAAAATATGCACAACAAAGGAGAAATAATCTGGAATCTTGAAGTCTTTGGTTTATTTAAACCTCACCAGCACAAAACATAAACTGTTTAAAAAAATTGTTTATTGCAGGCAAAATGCCAGCCCCGGAGCAGACCCCCGTGGTGGAGGAGGGGCTGTCGCCGCCAGCGCAGGGACCTGCTGCCGGCCTTGGAGCGGAGGTGGAGGCGACCGCCACTACCATCCTGGCCTCTGTGAAGGAGCAGGTAGGTCCGTGGGCGAGACGCTCCCTCTGCCTCGGCTGCGAACCAGCCTGGGGGCTCATCGAGGGCCTTTTCTCTATTGCCAGATAGAAAAGTCACTGCTTCTAAAATGGGTTCCCTACCATTAGTATGGTATATTTTGCAGCTTTTCAAATACTAGCTTAGACAAGAAACAGGTCCGAACTCAAACATAAAGGATACATTTAGTTGCAATTCAACAAAAGCATCATTATGATAATCGGTATCCATTGTAAAGCGTGCATTGAGCTGTTGCTGTAAATCAGACTTGAAATGCAGGTTCAGGGTGTAAAGGCTAGCGTAAAGCTTAGGCAGATCTGAGAACAAATAGTTTTTGTCCAGTCTGTATGTTCCATATGGTGTTACAGAAATATGCAGGTAAGGACTTGATATGAGATGTTAATTATGTTTTGTTAAAGAATGATTTGAACTTTGAGTTCAATTTTAGCTGTAGAAAATACCATCAAAATAATACTGTATGTTAAATCTATAGCATATCTATGGATGTACATTTATGAACATATATCTTAGTTATAGTTTCTACAGAAGAAAAAAATCTGAAATCAAGTTCAGCCTAATTTGGGATGTTGTTTTAAGGGAAAATATCAGTTTTACAAAGAAAATTCCTAACCAAGGTGTTTTTTCTTGTTGTTTTGTTTGTTTTAATATAAAAAGGAAGAGATAAAAGTTGTCTTTCCACTGTTGTATGTGTATGTCAGTATGAAGGTGTTAATGCTGGAGGCTACAAATAGTCACAGTCGATTGGGTGCCTGTGATCTTGAGCTTGGGACAGCGATGGGCCTTGTGCAACCTTAACCTGTTGCACATGTCAAAGAGGACCTGTTTGCTTAAAATAAACATGTGATGATTTTAAGTTAGTGTGTTTTATTTTGCAGTTAACAGGTAGAGAACATGCATGTAATCGCAGCTCAGTTGATGAGCAGTGTTGCAATGAATTACGGCAGTGTAACTCATAGCAGTGACCTGCCAGTAATCTTATAGCTGCCATCCAAAAGTGAGTTTGGAGCAGTTTTGATGCAATAGTGAATGCTTAAACTGAAAATACATTTATGACCATAGTGTCTATATTGGACAGATGCATGGTACATGTAATAAGAAAAGCATTTGTTAATATCCGCTTTTCTACACAAGAAATATTTTTCTTATTTGTTCAAAGAAAGTCTACTAAATATATGGACTGTAAAGTAACTCCATTCTGATCAAAGAGACAAAACTAGTTGGTGAAACAGACTTCAAAACTATACCTTAGGTGTAATATGTATGGACACTTTAGAATGAATGGGAGGGAGAGGGGAATTCAGGCTTCTGTCTTGCAAGTGGTAAAACAAGGTGTTGGGGACCAAACTGTACCTTTTGAGATCTTTTTTCCTGCTGATATTGATTGTGGACACTTGACACATTCAACGCCCTTCCTGTATGGCAAAAAGCCCAGAACAGAATATTTTCCAGTGTGGTTATTTACTTTATTATGCTTGAACAGAGACTAAAATGCTGTTTGCTATGGCCTAACTTCCTTTTACTCAGGAATCTCTTTTATCTGCAACGGGTCTGTTTGTGCAGTAGAGCTGCCCCACCTTAGGTAGAACTTCAGTGCGTTAGACACACTTACTGCAGTGGAGCCAGAGCGCAGAGAAATCTGTGCTGGGGCTTGCTGATCTGTGCCAAGTTTTAACTTAACAACAAGTATTTAAATTACTACAGCCCTTTGGAAAGGGGGGGATTTAATTCGCTGCATAACTTCAGGCGATGCCCATGCTAATGCACACTCGCAGGGGCTGTGCCGCAGCCACAGTACCTGCTGCGGGCCAGGCCGGGCACTTGGAGCGGCCGGTCGGTCTGCGCTCCCTCTTCCATCGCAGCCGCAGTGCGCCTGCGGCATTTGTGATGCTACAAAATAGTAGCTGCAGAACAAAGCACCATCTGTGGTGGAACTGAGGTTTCTACAACTTTCTCTGTGCTCTTCTGACAAAACTTCATTTTGTTTCAGCATGAAATTGCATCCCTAATTAGTATTAGCGTAAGCTGGAGCACGCTCACACACGTTGCCTCTCTGTTAGAGGACTTCCATTTGGAATGCATGCAATCCTGAGACTGTTCAGCTGTAGAGGGGCCGAAACATATTTTGTCCTTTTCTCTTTTTTTTTTCTTTTTCTTTTCTTTTTTTTTTCCAGTGGCTATATGGATTAGTTTTTTTCTAATCTACCTGTTTCACTTTGAAAGTACTATGAAGTTTGCATGCTTTTATGGATAGAGGCGTCTTAGAAATGCTGAAACTAGATTTACATAAAACTAAAATAGTAAAATATGTGACTTTTTTCTGGAAACTGAATCCTGGAGAATACTTGGGTAGAAGTTTAGGTCTATAGAAAGTCTGTCATTCACATTTAAAGTAAACTGCATATTTGCACACTGTAATAGCATGCTGTCACAAATTGGAAAGGCAACATCGTAGCAGTAATTTCTTTTGAAATGTTAAATGCAGCTAGTTGCCAAGTGCTTCTCAAGATGAAGGTATAGATTTGTTACTTTACACATGTAAGTCTCACCCTATTGAATTTAAAATGAGTTGCTGCTGACTTGGCAGGATCAAATGTGTGACTGGATCATTCAGAATTAAGTTTCCTGTTTCACATTTTAGCTTTCCTCTTTGGTGATTGGGCTTAGAGGGAGGAAGGTCTTCCTGCAAAAAACTGGCTCGAGGCAACACGTGTGGGTGGTTTTGGCCTCTGGAGTTGCAGCCTTTTCATGGCCTTTCCCTTTCCAAAGGGGAATGCAGTAAGGGTGGCTGCGTGCTCTCCCATGAATGGGCAACCCGGGAGACTTGTCATTAAATGTTTTCCTTGAAGTGTTCACTTTTGTCTAACACTTGAGCGAAGCCTTTTCTTGTTCAGTACTTATAGTGAACCAGATATTAGGAGCTCTGTGCTTTACTTTTTCCTCTTGTTCATTGTACAAGTACAAAGTTCTTTATTTCTCAACATTTTTTCGTTGTTTTCTTTCTACACAGAACTAAGTGAAAATCTTTTTTTTTTTTAAATACAGCAATGTGAGAGAATGTATCTTCTGTATAGCAAAAGATTTATGATTGCATTTTTGAAACTCATAATTACTAAAAACACTAGCATACCCTGAGGAGAGTTCTTTAGCAACTCAGATACAGAGCAATTTGATATGAAGTAGAGTGTTAACTGTTTAGGTGTGTAACTCAAAGAGAGTATCTGAAGGAAGACTTGCCACCTAGCTGAACTCCTGGTGACTAGGCAAAAAAGGTAAGTGTGACTCTACATGTGGACAGTGATCGGCCAGATGGCCAGAGCTGTGTGTGCTTTGGAGGAAGGCCATTCTCTCTCTTAATTGCTTAGCAAGCAGTGCATAGGTGGGGAAAAAAATATGGTGAGTAACTGGAAGAGGCTTTTTATTGAAACTCTCCTGCTAGTTTTATTCCTTAACTTCTACATTTACTATTTTTGCTGTTTACAAAGATTTCTGTATTCAGTAAAATCAAGTCTGGGAAGATCTCTTATTCTAGGACCCTTGTCTCAGATGAAACTACTAACTCATTTCCTGCATGAAAATTCAGTGTTCTGCTTTATTAAAATCTATACTTTCATATTAATTTTTCTTTTCAGAATTCATTGTTAGTTCTGTTGAGAAATTTTAAAGAAGATCCTACCTGGAGCTGTTAGGTATCCTTGAAAAGTACTGAGATACTTCAGTAACATTTTTGTGCTGAGATTGCCTGCCTGTCGACTCTACAGGAGCACAACTCTAGTTAGCAGCTGGTTCAGCAGCGTGTTTTACTTCAGCACTGAGTTAAAACAGCCTCTAAGGATTGCAACAGCTTCCAAAGAGAGTGGTGCCCGAGAGAAGCCAGGCAGGCCTCAAGCAGCTCCTTCCTGCGGGCTCTGCCGTTGCTTATCTGTATGTTTCCTGGGAGTTGCTAGCTGCTTTCCTTAGATTTTGATCCCTCATCTGCTAGAGCAGCACTAAACTGTTTTACCAGCCTAGTGAGCAGTGTAGGCATAGGCACATTAAGGGCTTTAATGGTCTGCTGCTGTTGAATGCAGAGTAAGTGAGATCAGCTGATAATTGCAGCTGGGTCATTTCACATCCTGCAATCTGCAATTCTTTTTAGCCTTTCCAATTTTTTTATCTTTTGTCTTTTACTTTGGAAAATACTGAGGCACTGAACACATGCAAATGCAGCGCGTTGCGAGTAAACTTTCTTTTTCCAAAAAAAAAGAAAAAAAATGATCTAATATGATCAGTGAAAAGGTTAGTTTTGTCTCGATAGTCTTGTGGAGGATTGTATCACATGGTATGCAGGTTGGAGAAAGTATAGCATTCAATGCATTTCTTAGCAGTCGGTTTCTGAATGTACCTTAGAATCAGCGGGCGAAACGAGGGGTCTGCATTGCTCAGTTGGCAACGAGGGGAGCAGAAGGGCCCAGGTCCATGTCTGGGACTCGCGAAGCACCCGGAATGTGACTTGCCTGTTTTCCTGAGCACCCCTGGATTTGCACAGGCAGTGGGAGGTGTGTGGCCCTGCACTGCACACGGCGTGTGAAGGCAGAAGAGCTAATTCCAGGTAAAATAGTCCTTTCCCACAGCTAAGGGCACATTCTAGGTCATCGCTACGCTTGTCCCTCTCAGACTACTGAAAGAGGCTCAGCTGAAAAGCGAATCTCTCAGCTACCAATATCTTTTTGTTGGGAAGGCATTTTGAAGGTCTGTGTGCAGTTATTGCAGACCGTGGCGCCAAGCTGGTGGCATTTGGCAGCTTGAGCAGTTTAGCGCGTGCTCTGCTACTGCGGCCAGAAGCACCATCCTGCTGCTGTGCTGCCTGTTCCCGTGGGCTGTGCCTGGAGCTGAGCAGGGCTGGGCTGCCCTCGTGGGATGCCCCGCATGTTCGTTTCATGCGCGGTCCTGGAAGTCGTCACGGGGCACTGCTGGGGCCCCTCCAGCACAGCCGAGCTCCCTTGGCCAACTGAACCTTCCACTGCTTCTTTAGGGGCCTTGGCTCCCTGGTGCCTTCTCAGGATGGTCACCCACACAGAGCAGCGAGAAGCTGGTCTTTATTTTCAACGCTCTGAATGTAGACTCTGCGCTTTCATCCATGTTACTGACGGAGAAGAATTTCCTGATTCAACAAAATGTCAGTATTGGGTTTCCACAATATTGCGTCATGCTGGAGTGCATATATGCGAAGCCACGAGTCAGCTCTTAACTTTGTCCTGTGATCTCAAGGCTACACATGCCACGATGCTAATCCTGGAGACGGGTGCTGTGTGTTCCCATTGCCGCTGCGCTGAACTCGCCCCAGCACACACTGTGCACAAGGCTCTATGCACAGAGCCTTGGCCGCCGTCTCCACGCGCCCTGCTGTCCTACGGCAGCCCGTGCCCTTCCAGGTCTGCAGGGAGCCAAGCCACCCTCGCGCAGCCTTCGCATTTGGCCATGCACTCTGCTGCGAGTGGAAAGGAGGGGTGTTGTGGCTGCCCCCTGCTGCTCTCCTCCAGGCCAGTCCTAAAAAATATAGTTAATAGTGATTTTTGCCTGGGGCAGCTATGTCTGTTGCTGGCAGGCACCTTGGAAGGGGACTGCTCTACCCCAGGAGCGAGCGTTGCCGCACCGTGCCGAGACGTTGCAAAAGCAATGGCTTCCTGCAGCAGCGGGGACCGTTGGGACAGCCGTGGCTTCCCCCAAGCCTGTATTTCTCCTCATCAGCCAGTGGCTGAAACTTAAATGAAAGATGCGGGCCTTTGGTGGTGATGTCTTTAGGGCTCTCTTTTATGGGGAGTATGAGCATAGCTGCATTAACATAGGTAATGCATCTCTTGCTGGAAAAAAATGTGCTACTACTGCAAAGGGAATTTGAGACCTTGGAACTGACTTTGTGGTCTGAAATTAAGGATAAGTAATGGTTAATCAAGCGCAAGAGCAGAGGTGCAGCAGGGTGATGGGAGAAAGGCAGTCAGAAAGGCAGAAATGTCAGTAGGAAGAAGCAGAGCAGTGTGATCCATGTACCTGCCACCAGCCTTGGATTCCTGCAATGTGTTTTATTTATTTTTTTAATGTAACATTTGTTACTTTGGATTTTTGTATATATGCCTATCCAGTTTTTCCACTTTTTTTTTAAGAGGAAAAACTGTCTCTAAGGACTCTGCACAGGTCACACAGCAGTCCAGTGCTAAATTTCCATCTTCTTGCCTCATTCTACCAATCATAACCAAATCCTGTAATTTCTGAGACAGGGATTCTGCTCTTAGTGCATAGACCAAACTGCTATGTTCAAGAAATATCATGTAAAGTTAGAAAATCAATCAAGGATGCAGAATGAAAAGACTCTTCTTCTGTGATGCTTTCAGTTAAATCTTAGTAATCATTTTCTTCTTTACCTGCCTGAAATCCTCAAATCTAAACTCTGAGGTTATTTTTGGAATTGGTGGAGCTTTATTTTCTCCTTACAAAATTTGAATTTACTCTATGGAGTTATCATGGAACAGTGGGGAGAGACCATACAGCTCTTACACTGCTTGTAGTAACTCTGCTGTGAAATAAGAAAAACACAGGAAATCTTTCCGTTTTTGCTCTTTATCATGTTTCCACTATACAAAAATTTGTATTTTCTGCAACTCTTAAACTTCTGTAACATTTTAGGAAAGACTTGCTGACAAGAACAGACTAGATGTTGACAAGCCTGCATTTTGTTTTTCCTTCTTCTGTGTGTCTGCTTCCTACTACTGTACCTGTTTTTTTTCCATTTTGCTTCCTCTTTCCTCTGGTATATATTCCCTCTTAGTTGATTCACCTTTTGTAAAAGGTTTTCTAGAACATTTCCATGTGCTCGTAGGGTTTGACAACCCCATTTCTTCCAAAACACAGGGCAACGGAGCGTGGCCCAATGATAACAGTGTCCCCTGGGCAGAAATGCCCGGACCTTGGTGTAGAGGGCTGTGTCAGGCTGCAGGAGGTGGTGCGGGGTGAGTGCAAGTGCAGGCTAATGGGCGTTTGTCGCGTGCAATAACATTATTCTAGAAAACAGTCTTATTTTTGTTAATGCCTCTGTCCGTAATGGCAGGCAAATTAAGAGAGGGTAATGGCTAACATTTTTTTATTTTTGCTCATCTGGTAAAAAACACCAGTAATAGTTGGAATAACAAATATGTAATTTGAGGCTTGTGTTCATAGTTTGTAGAAATGACATTGCTATGAGTGATGTTGCTATTTAAATATTGATTCAAAAGCAAGGAACAGGAAAGAGCCCTAACCAGAGGGTAATCTTATATATCACTACAAGTAAGGAGCATAATACTGTTTATTTTAAAAATGATCACATATATTTACATGCTCTCTAATATATTTTACTTGGAGAAAGCCTTGTCATGCCATCGCTTGTTTCAAAACTTAAAGAGATGTAGTACATGAACGTTTTTTTGAAAATCATTGCATTTACCACTAGCATATTAATGACTTTCTTAGCGAACCAACTTTTAGGTGAGCATTTCATCTCTGTTCAGATTTGTAAATGAAAAATAAACTGTATGTGTTTGCCCATTTATATTTTTAAAATTCTTTCTTTCCAAAGCATAAACAGTCTTAAAGAAGTAGTGACAGGATGCATATGCACCTCTTTGGGGTTTTTGGGGTTTTTTTTGTATCAGATCTCAGGGTTAAAAGGATTTAGCCTTAGAATCCCATTTAAAAGAGGCTCATTTAGGACATATGTCCTAAAACACTGTCTCCAAGTGGGACTTGGAGAGCATTTCCTGCTCTGAAGCTTGCCAGTGTGTGCCAGCCTGATGAAAGGGATTGTTTTCTCTATGTAGGCAAGCACTTGAGTAGCTCCATCAGGCAAACATCTGGGTTGCTGGGACCAAACTGCTCTCCTGCCTGCTATGTGGTTTGTGCTTTTATTTTGTGTGGAGAGGAAAGGGCTTTTACTGTAACTATGCAAATACGTCAAAATAAAAATTCTTTGTGCCTTAAGGAAAAGTGTCACGCATGGACTTGCAGAATCCAGGTGGCTCTCTGTTTTACCTGAGCCCAAAACAAGCAGTAAGCTATCTTAGGCAATCTTAAAGTATTGCTTGATATAGAAGCCCAAAATTGATTTTAGTCAAGTTCTATATTAAGAAGAATTCATCATCTATGCTATCATCAAAGAAATATGTTCATTGACTGCTCTTTCCGCTTGTTCCCTGAAGCCTGTGTCAGTGTTTTCTTGTGTAGTAGTCTAAAAAATTATTACAAGCTTTTAGATTCCCAACTATTACTCTGTTGATGTCTGGGTATTTGATTTGTTGAAGATTAAATTCAGTGCCTTCCAGAAATCTGATCTTGCAACTTGTCCTGTTTTAAAAAGGAGGAGGGAGGGTAAAGTCAGGCATGGGAGGTTGGGTTTGTGGCCGTCATGGGTCAGGTTCAGCCACTGGCTGCTTTCTGGGGAGCCACTGCCTCCGTAGTGGCCTGGGGAGCATGGGGACGGTCTCTCTGGAGAGCTTGGGGAAGCGTCACCCCTCCATGTGGGTGTCTGGCTGCTGCTCTGGCGCCAGCGCCGCTGTGATGCCCCTGAGCTGAAGCGGGGAGAGGGCCGGAGCGTCATGGACAGCTGATGTTCAAGCTGCGAGAAGTAGAGCCTTCTTTTAGGGTCCATTAATGAAAATGAAGTATTGAAAATTTCTTTCTGTTTGAGGTGTAAAAATACTGTCTGTTAGCTGTAATATATGGCCGAAGTGACTTCTGTAAGTCAAGTAACTGCCATGTAATGCAGTTGCACAACATGTATTCAGGAAATAAAGCTTGCTAGTAATTTAATTCACTCTTTAAAGTTAAATATGTTCTTCTGTGCTGCTTTGATGTAAGACTTGATCCAAAATTCATCCAATTCTTAAATTGTATAGTTTATTTAATTTTATATATTGTTAAAGAGTTTACTTAACATTCAGTGGATGTGGAACACGGATTTGAAAAATAATACTATTGCTCTCATAGCTTTTGTTAATGATAGAAAAGGATTCTAACTGTAAAGCAGAAGGTCTCTCTCATCCCTTGGTGACGTACTAAAGATCTTAGATTATTCTGTTTATAGATGATCTCTCTAGATTTTAATACCAATCATTCTGAGTAGTCACTTGTTTCTGTGTTTTGCTTTGAGCACTATTTTCCAAAAGCTAGCATTTGTAAAATGGGGAAGAGTTGATAACTTAGACCAAGAAATTTAACAAAATCTGAAACCAGAAATGTGGAAAGAGCATGTTGCTACCCTCTGCCATTTTGAAACAATAAATTAAAAAAAAAATTAATACAGAAGTCACAACATAGTGTAGTTTAGGATTTGAAGTTTTGCAACTGGAAAGGATAGGATAGAGTATTTTCCAGTATACCTCTGATATAGATGAAAATGAAGACTGACCTTATAGACTCTTAATTTATTAGGCTATGGCAACAAAAGGAAATGCCAAAATTAAAATTGCAGGACGAATGAAAACCACTGATGCTTGAACACTGGTTTCCTTTTTATGACAGGTAATAAGTTAGTATTTGCATGAAGCATTGATCTAAAGAACCATTAAATCCCCACTTTAATCTTCTAATTATTTATTCCAGTGAAGAGGAGTCAAAACAAGATACTGATTGCTGCAGAATTAATCCACACCCACTTTTTAACATCAAGAATGCTTTTCTTTTTATTTTGAAATTTCAGGAGCTCCAATTTCAAAGACTTACCAGAGAACTGGAAGTGGAAAGGCAAATTGTGGCTAATCAGCTAGAAAGATGTAGGCTTGGAGCAGAATCACCAAGTATCGCCAGCACAAGGTACAAGTCCTAATGACTCTACTTTTCATATGTCCCATAAATTGAAGGGCCTTTTAGTGGTACTTATGCTATATATATGTATGTATGTATATGTATACATATATATACACACCTTCACATACCTTCATATATGCATGAACATATATATGCATATATATACACATACATATCGAATAGCTGTTCACTTCCCATTAGTTTCATAAATATAAAAATGTAGATTTGGCATGAAGAGTTATTGAGAGTGTTAAAAAGGCATTTATAATTATGGATTCCATTTTCAGTATAGTGTTTATAAAGCTTAAATTTTGCTTTAAGTTTGCTAAAGTTTGTTTTTAAAGATTCATCCCAATAAAAATGTGGTAGGCTTAAAAATATTTGTTTCAAGTAACATTACTCATTAAATCAAATAATCTTTACACTACTGTGTTTTTTCTCCATTCATTATCTAGTTTTATTCAGCTCTTTTGAATTACTTTCATTGTTAAATTTGTTTCAGGGAATATCTTGTTATATGTGTGTTGTTAGCATATTTTAAAAATTGTAAAACATACCTAATATACATACAAAAGCATAGTTATAGCAATAGCTATAATTTACTATGGCAAATTATTTTTTTTTAAACTACAAATATTATACTGATGATTATTATTGATATTTCCTTTGGAAACTTTTATATATTGTATGTGTTTGGGTGATCATTTGTCTCAAAGATATTAAATGCTTTCTTGAATCTGGAAATCTCCATGCTAATACCTTCTCTGATGAAACAGTGGTACCTGCGTTTCAGGTTACAGCAAACTCCATGTTGATGTGTACGTATAGAGATATATTTTCACATATAAATCTTACATCCAGAGAAGACCAGAGTTATCTTATCCTATAAATAATCTAATGGTCAGTGCATTTTTTGAAATATGCAGTTACTACTCTGTACAATGCATTAGAGATAATACAGTTGTATTAAATACTATCATTTGAGATGGAAAAAATGGAAAACATAATTTACAGTATTTGTAAATATGGAGTAAATTCTGGTTTTGGTTGCTTTCTTATGGCTCAACGCTACATGTACAAAAGAGATAAAGTGTAGAGGAAGAAAACATTCACACTTGAATGAAGTTATTTTGTTATGTATATTAGCATGTGTAAATTTGTGAGTCTAAATTCTTCAAGTACATGTTTTCAGGGACCATAAGTCTTCCATACTTCATTAATGAAGTACTTCGTAGACTTAAAAATAAAACCTAATCATATTTCTAGTTCTTACAGACACTGCTGCGTTCTGACCCCTGTTATCTTTCTAACCAGTCCCACTGCAGCTAGATAGAGGCACGCAGCGGTGCCCGCGTAAGCGCAGCCACAGTGCTGGGTAACCCTGGTGTCTGTGCGGGGTCCCTGAGGCACATGTCCTTGGCTAGCTCTTTGGCTCGTTATCCTTCAGAGTGCATGTGCTTTGAGGGCTGGATGAGAGGCTGAAAAAAACGTGTTGGAACCGAAGGCACTTCTGCTTCTTCACATTGCTCCGAGAGCTGCTGGAAGAGCCAAGCAAGGCAGAGCTGAGGTGAGGAGTGTCAAAGCAGCCACAAAAAGCAAAACTTAGAGCCATAAAAACGTGTGCTGTCCCAAAGAAGCTGATGCAAGTGTTCTGATGGGGCTGAAAAGAGCTCAGTATGAGGGCCTTGAGGGCAGAGAGAGTTGGAAGCTTGGTGCTGGGCAAGGCTGACAACCTGGGTGAAGAATCGCAGGGACACTGAGTACTTGGGAAGCAGGAGGATGGATATTTCCTAGCCAGGTACAATATCTGTTTGTCCATACAGAGTCTAGAGGAAAAAATATGGTGACATTGAAGTATAAGATGTGAAAACCTTGTTATTTTTCCCCTTTTCCCAGGTTTTCTCTTCCCAAGGAGATAAGCATTGCTTTGTATCAAAGCCAGTTCTTTGATCTCCCCATGCTTGCAGGTTAAATGGCAGGGCTTTGAGAGTGCCAATAAAAACGTTCAGGAGCTTAGACGCTGTTTTGATGTCCAGCTCAAGCTGTTGGTGACCTCAGGGATGTGGTATTGCTCCTAACTGAGCTGCCCACAAACCAGATCTGCAAACCAGCATCATCGGGGGTGGTACTTCTCATAGTGCATGGAGCCAGAGCACAGGTACCGCCAGCGCCGGGTACCGGCGCAGTATAGATCTCCTGTGCGCGGGTATGCTAGAGCAGGGCTACGGCCTCTGCTTGGTGCCTCTGAGGCTACAGGAACTGTCTCAGTTCTTGGGGCTTTGGCTTCAAGCTGGCTTAGAGAGCTGTTTGAGTTGGAATATAAGAATAATAATAGATAAGAGCTTTAATCTAGTTCTGTGCTTCACTGAAACGATGCTGTCGAGGCAGCCCGTCACCCAGGCGGCTGCATGCCCGTGGCAGCACCAGGGGCAGTGGCACCGCTGCCGAGGGGATGGTGTCGTGTAGGATCAACCCTGCAGCACGGCTCGGCCTGCCGGCACTGTGCACGTGGCTGGGCCTAGCAGGCCGTGCCCAGCAGGCTGGGTCTGAGGCTGTGCCCGTGGCTGTGCTTGGCAGGCCGTGCCTGCGACTGTGCCCGGCAGGCCGTGGCTGTGGCCATGCCCAGCAGACCGTCCCGGAGGCCGCACAGGGGACAGCGCTTCTGCCCCCGGCCCGTTCCCTGGCTGCAGGCGCCGCAGGGAGCTGTGCCCCGCTCTGAGCAGGGCGAGGACCTGCGCGGCAGGAGAGCTGTCCTGTCCTGTCCTGTCCTTGGCCGCCTGCTGCAGTGACCGCAGTTCCTTCAGCACTGGCCATGGTTATGCTGGCTGCGTAAGAGAGGGTGCTTTGGTTTGCTGCCCATCAGCAGTTGGAAAGTAACACTCTTTACATTATTTTGTTCTTCTAGGCCTGGAGTTAGCACAGTGCATGGTTTGACTGACCTAAACCAGGTCTTTAGCATTTTTTTTGCATGATATAAACTTCTCAAAAGCATTCTTTTGTAGTTAATATCCTGTAAACCCTCCTTGACATTTTCCTTATGTTTAGCAGATACAAGAGGGTTTATTTCAAAGAAGAACCACTTAGAATTAATCACTTTACTTGCTAACAGATATTCCTGCATGATCCTCCATATAGTGATGAAGGAGGAAAATCTCCTCCTGATGCAGCAGGACAAGAACAGGCCATTAGAGAATTTATTTTTGGTTTAGGTTTGTTATTCTGCTGCCCACCTGTAAAACAAGCCAAACTGTAAAAGCAGCATGCAAGAGTAGGTGATAGACTTGGTCCCCTGTGAGGCGTTTGAAGGATGAGGACAGCAGCGAATCTGATGTGTAGGGAGAATCAAGCAGTAGGTGAGAGGTAGCTCAGGGTTCTTGCATGTCTTTAGTTTATTGGGAGGTTACTTGCCTGTTAAAATTATTTCCTCTTTTAATTTTTTTATAAATGGGTAATCAGCTCAGCTCTTTAATAACATCCCTTCCACTTTCAAACCTCTTAAGAGACTGAAGTGACTTGGGATAATGTCAGTGCCAAACATAATTATTTTACATGTATTATACAGTACAAGGTTGTTGATGGCTTGGAAGACCAGGATGAGGTTCCAGCTATATCCACTCTCTTCTTGCTCTCTGCCATGCACTTTTCCCTGCAAAGAAGCGGGTTCAGCCTCCTGCTCTCCATGCCAACCGACCGTAAACCCAACTGGGCAGCTGCTAGGGCCGCAGTTCTGGGCTGCCAGGCGTGTGGGTGGGAGAGGAGTCGTCCCCTTCGGAGCCGCGTCCCGGAGCCACACGTTGATCCAGCTGCCTCCCCTTGTGGTGCTGGCGGCTTTATACTTGCACAGCCAGCCCATCCGATGTCCCTGGACGTGCTCAAACGCAGTGCTGCGGGGAACCAGGCAGCTGCTCTCTGTTAATTGTGAAATACTGGTCACGGGCACTTTAGCAAAGGAAGGCAAAATGAAGTAAGGCACTTAAACAGTGCAAGTGTGATTGGCAGTGCAGTAAACAGTCAAAACTATTTTGACACTTAAAGTGCTGACTGGTCAGCATGGTCCCATCATCTGAGCAGGCCCCTTGGTAGACCCTGTTTAGTCACTTCTGCATGGGTCAGCTTCATCCGGATGTCAGGAAAAAAACACAGCTACCACAATAATAGCAAGAGGGTAATGGCTCCTACCAGCTGGGATTAAGCATGTGTACCTGGTTATCTATAGGTGATTTATGTTCAAGTGCATGCAAAGTATTTTCATTAACCTGGAAGTATTCATTTAATTTGAGTAACACTGTGACAATACCAAGTCTTTTGGGCTTTATGAAACTAAATGTATTTTATAGCTACTAGAATGGTGAGGTTTTTTGCTTTACATAACAGGTTATATTTTAATTAGTTCTGAGAAAAGAAGATTACATGCAATTTCTGCAGTAGTGAAAAACAGTCTAGAGGGATTCAGTAAAGTATTAACCTGTTTTTGAGCACTGATAATTTTTGTGGCTGAACACCATATATTGCACTTTATGCATACACACACGTTTCTTACAAAGAGTGCAGGCAGGGGAAGGGGCTTTGCTGGGAAGCACAGCATGGGGCTAAGCGGATCGGTGCCTTGTGCCTGTTTGCGGGGCAGTGATGGGTGAGAGGCCTTCGGGCCCCGCGCCTGGCTGGCTATTCAGTGGAGCAGGGCTTCCCCTAGGGCTCCTTGGAAACTGGGCACCTTTGCTCATACAACACATTGAATATCTCAGCACTTTAAGTGTCGTATTTGAAATTTCTTACATATATTTTAATATATAATGCCACCAAATTTTCATGGCTAATTATGATGTTCATAAAAATTACCTTCATAATCAGTATATGCTTTCTGGAGAGGGGGAAAAATGGTAGTAGTTTAAATTTTCCTTTGAGCTAGTATTCTTATTCAGTTTTGAAAACAAAAAAAAACCCAAACAGCTGTAATAAATATATAATACAGAGTGGCAGAGAGAAATGTACAGTAAAAGCAGGAATAAAATGTATCTTACAGTACTTAGTAAAATATGAATAATTTCAAATCAACATGTCCCAATAATAGAGCTGTTGGAAGGACATTTTTTGGCACCTAAATAAATAATTTATTTACTTAATAAATTTGGAGGGGGTAATGATTAGATTATTAGCGGCTAGCTAGGAGCTACTTGCCTGCTTGGATAAAACCACTGGTACTCAGGATCCTGACCGTGACTGGTACTACCCATTGCAAGCGAAGAAACCAACTCTGTTGACGAGTCAGAAAATGTCCCTTTGTTAGGAACTGCTCCATGCCGCAATTGTTTTAGGCTTTATAGTTTTTGTTTAGAATGCTTTAAATCCTCTTTAATCTAACCATAGATTTCCTATTCTCTACATTATAAAAAATAATAGATAAATATCTGGGGTTTATTTTATTACATTAAATGTCTGGGTTTATTTTATTACATTTTAGAATGTAATCATATCTCTTGATCTTGATTACAGAACTTAACAGTGGACTGTGCTGGTTTTGTTTGTTCTTCGTTCCCAAAACCATCAATCTCACTGAGTGTGTCTCCTCTTTCTGTGCCATTTCGTTATACTCTACACTTTCATAGGCTCTTATTTTAGAATTATCTTATGACATTAATTCCTTTCTTCTTATCTCCATTTCTGCTCTTTCCTTGATAGGAAGGACAGACAGAAAAGGGCTGCTAGTCTACATAACAGCATCAGCAGCTTTTTGGTTATTTTTTCATGTTCTCTCACAGCATGGTATTTATTGGCTTCTTTTGACTGTACAGAAGTTTCCACTGGCAGGTTTCCTTCCATATTTGTTCATTTTCTTTCCCACAGAGAAATTTAGATGTTTTCAGATTTGGAGGCAGTCCTGTGTTAATAGCAATAAGAGTGATGCTTCTGAGTGCTTTGATTAGTGGTTAAAGTGGGCATAGAGCTGTGATGTATTAGCTCTTACTAATATTCCTTTCCTTGCCTGTAACCACTTCCAGTTTTGCTATAATACCTTCCATGCACATGTTCCCCTTAATTATTATCAAGTCGTTAATAAATAATGTCATCTACAGATCTCAGTACGCTATGCAAAGATATTTAAACTGCTTATTCCAGTAAGAATTCTGTGAATATTCTGCAGGTATCTTTTCTCACTTGAAATTATAAAGTAAAGCTATTTTGTAATCTTACAGAAATATTCTTCTGGATTTGACATGATTAGTCAGTTATCTAAGTGACTCTTTGTCATAAACTTCATCAGAAACCTTTGAAAATTCAAAAAGTTGGCTTGCTGTTCTTTATTTTTCTTTTCAACTAGTCACAAAATTCTGGTAGATTAGAGGCAGGTTGGTCTTTTTCTAAGCATATCTTGGTTTGCTTCTGCCATAAAATATTAAGTGGTATATATTTCTGGGTTTAATTAGTTTTACTTAACAAAATTCACAGCAAATTCGTAACAAAAATTCATAACAAAATAAAAATAAAAATTGAAAATTCAGATATCCAATATATCCACTATTGTCTACTGTATACTTAAAGGAAGCACTGGAACAATAATTGCATATTTTACTAGTAGCAACTCAATCTCTTCCTTAGTTCTTTCCAAATTCTTTCTGCAAAAGTCTTTTAAATAATTTTTAGCATTACCTTTTAAAAGATTTTAATAGTCTGCAAGTGAAAACTGCCTAGAGGAAAATAAGACGTTTCTTTTCCATCAACCTCTCTGGTTGCTGAATACTGTATTTCTCCTTTGGCAAATCACCTGTGGCACTCAGGCAACATCAGCTGCTTCTTTAAAATTGCAGAATGTGTTATCATTCGGTCTTATGTCTACAGAAATTTTAAAATAAAACATTATTTTTTGAATGTCTATATCGAAAATAAGTGAAATTTGCCAAGTTTCTTATTATAGCTAAGTTGTTTGTGTGTTTTAGTTTGTTTTCTGTTTCTGTGGGCCTGGTTGGAGTTCTGTCGAAGCTTTTAAATGCCGGCAGATTTGAAGAGATTAGTTGTTTTTTTATGCAGTTTGGTTGCAGGTGTCCAAATAGAAAAAAGCAAATTGTGGAATGACACTGCTGATAAATTTGAAGAGAGCAGTAATTTAATGTTGACAGCAGCTGCATTTACAGTAGCAGAGTGGGTTTGCCAGAGAGCCTCGCTGTCCTCGGTAAGCAGGAGAGGCAGATGCACGGGGCACTGAGACCGCCAGGTGACCAGGGCCACTGTGTGCAGAAGGGCTCCTGCGTTAGGGCATAGGCAGCCCTGAGCTCTTGGGTAGACACGTGTGGCAGATTGGAGGTGTGTGCCACGTTTCCAGCCTCTGTTGGCTTTGAGAACGTGTAAGCTCCGCAGAAGGAGGGTGAGTGTCGTGGTGGTCACAAGCGTTAAGATGCACCTAATAGGGATGATTTGCAGTCTTTTTCAGCTTTTCTTATAACTATCTTGAAGTTTAGTTTACATATTTGTCATCAAGAATCAATATTTGCTATCAACAAAAAATAGCAAAAATGTGAAATGCCATTATACTGATTTTGGTGGTTGCCAGTTACTTGTGAGTGTTGCAGTATATGGAGTAAAATATACGCTACTTCATTGGAAAATCTCCCTGTATTAAGATTTGCAGCTTCATAACACATAAAATTATAAATGTCTTCTGTGTGGTGGTATTTACAATGAAAGATAAAGGTCAGTTGAAACAATATGTTCAGCAAGATTTTACTGACAACTCTGCTGAAGCAACAAACATGGATCCCCTTGAAGAAACCATTTGCTAGCTAATGGGGTATGCGTCTTTCAGTGCTGAAAACATGTGAAGTTCATAAATTTTCAAAAGAGCTTGTGTATTTTGTTTTTTACAGCTTTCCACCATTTTCAAATAACTTCAATATATTGAAATATATTTAATAAAATAATTTGATGCCTCATTTTTTCCCACCGTTGCCCTTTTTGATGACAACAGTGGTGTATGCAAGTGATCAAAATAAATATAAATGGAAATTGGTAATTTTCCTTCATGGAATGTTGTTTAAATTGTAGAAATATATTCCATTTTAAGGAATGGTTGCTAAGACAATAGGCTTAATTGTCACATGCTGTGTAGTGTCTCCAAGGCCATAGATAGCACCAAGGCGTCAGGTTCACCCTCCAGAGCAGCAGCTGTATATCTAACTGTGAGTGTTGTTTCCAAAGAGGACAGTGCTTAAAAGCTTTCTGTTTATCAGATGCTTAGTCTGCACTACTGCCTGGTTCAATCCTGTCACCAAGACACCATCTTTGAAATAAAGCTGTAAGAGCTGGCAAAAAATGTATAAAAAGAGGGAGAAACTGACAGATGCTGAGGAAGGAGAAGAGCACAGCGGGAGGAGGGCAGCCGAGGTGGCTGGGTGCCGCTCCGGGGAGCGCCCCGCACGCAGCTGCGGGCGCCCACAGAGCACACGCCATCCAGCTGCGCCCCGAACAGAGCGCCCTTGACTTGCCTGGCAGGGCAGCCTGGGAGGGAATGAGAAGATTATTTCCATGTAAATAAGTGACTCCATGTCTGATGTTTCATCTGTGCTTTCCTTCCATCTGTGTCTGATGTTTTATCTATGCTTTCCTTCTGCTCCGTTTAGTAAATAGCTACTGGACAGTAACTATTTATCTCTACTTCAAAATTCTACACATTATAACAAACAGTTGTGAAAGAGAAGTGTCATTTCTGCATGTCTACCCTCCTCATCTAATTCTTCCTCAAGGATAAAGACAGATCAAAGTTAAGTGTTTTTAGGTGTGCTGTACAACATATATAGCCTCTAGCTTGCACATTAATATCAGGAAGACATAGCAAGACTAGTTAAATTAATACTGCAGACCTGCTCAGTGGTAGGGTAGTATTTGTTTTTTAATGAAAGAATAGAATAAAATGTATTACATATGCTTATCAGAGCTGGGAAATTTGGAATTTCAAAAAGGAACAAAACCCACATGATTAAGTCATTAGGTAGTAGACACTGCAATCTTTGCAGAAAATAATTTATTAAGAATTAATTTAAACCAATTTCTTAACTGATTTGTTTAAGGAGCGGTTTTTTACTTCTGTCCTGTAGTCAGGACAATTTTTGTTTCATTAATCCTGTAGGTATAAAGACTCTCACTTAGATATGTCTGGTAGATACATTTTTATATACGTGTGTGTGTATATTTTCATAAAATATATACTATATATAAAAATGTGTAGTATTTATATATATTATATATCTTTTAATCCTGTATATGCAAGGATATAGTATTTCTGTATGCTTAGCACTTTTTTTTTGCTAGCACCAGTGAACGATGTTATCTCATTGTATGAAACGATTTCTTCAAAATCAGCGAAAGAAAGAGAGGGGAGGTACAGCATGTATGGTCTGATGGGTCAGGCAGCATGGTTATTCTCGGACCTGTAGGTGTCAAATAGATAACTGCATATTTCTTAATTTCAGCGGAGCAGAGCATTGATGAATATGCTTATAGTGATGATTAAGAACTTACTGTGTCTTGATGGGCTTACTCAGTAAAGAGCAAAGATCTTACACAGGAAAGTATGCATGTACATTGGCTATCATTCAAAACTCAGCTTTGGATAAATAAAATCTGTTCAGTTTTATACAAACTCTGTGGAATTCAACGCCAATTTTGGTAGAATTTTTCTCTTGAAATTTTGACAACAGAAGTAGTTTTAAAGGTTATAATAAGAAAAGTACAATATTCAGCTTGCTAGCCAAAAGCTGATGAGGTTGCACAAAATCTACTTGTCATGTAGTTACAAACCCCAAAATATGCTAAAAAAATCAGCACTCCGAAGTGAAGGCAGTGGCACTCGGCGGGTGATGCCTGAGAGCTGCGCAGGCCTGGGGCTGCAGGGAGAGGCGTTCTGCAGTGGGAGCCGACGGCTCCTCGTGGGCCTTGCGGGAGCACTGCTGTCCTTGCCTCTTGTGTTGGCTCTGCCGAAGGAGCCCTTCCTCGCCACTCCTGTCCGCTGTGCTGAGGGTGCCTCTTGCTGCCCTGCAGTGCAGTAAATTATGGAATGAACAGCGGAGCGCACAGAGGTCCATTCTCAGGTGTAAAGTGCTGCAGCGTATTGTTTACTCAGAGTATCAGACCATTTTCTATGCTTTGGTTTAAAAAGAACCCATAACGAGCCACTTAGTCACAAAAATGAACCTGAACTTTCTTTATTTTTTTTCCTTTCAACAGCTCTACTGAAAAATCATTTCCCTGGAGATCATCAGGTATGTTCTGTGTGTGTGTCTTCTGCTAAGAAGTGCTACTTAGTGGTGCTAAGTATCTTTTTCAAGTATCTTTTCCAAACTACGGCATTATTGTACTATTTCTCAGAGAGATCTGTGTGTTCATCCATTCTTGCAGAAGTATATTTTGGCTTAAGTAGAGGTGATTGCAGGTACTTTACTGTCTGGACTACACCTTATTGTGCCCTTGGATTTTTGTGAGAGATGTGATGGTAGCAGGAGTCTTCTTGTATATTAGGTCACCTTTACAACTCATTCAAAAATAACTTTTTAGCCTTTCCTTTTGGCTGGTAAAGGTTAGGAAAAAATACTATATGTTTTAATCCTGAAGACTATTCATCTTTTTAGAGATACTCTTAGCTAAATTGAGATAACCTTCATTTTTTGAGGGTTTTCCCAAAAGTATTTTTTCTGTTTTTGTATCTCAGCATAGCTGGAAGTTTTTTTCCAAAATGAAAGATTAGTCTGCAGTACATTTACATCTTTCTTGTCTTGAGCATATTAGGCAAAAGTGGATAGGATTGATTATTAAAGGCAAAATTTAAGTGTATAGACCAAAAGGGACTTAAAATAATCTAATCTGACCTTCAAATTTCCCAGATCAGAGCATTAGCTAATGAAGGTTTTGCATCAGTTACGACATTTAGTGGTTGAAGAGTCAATCTGCGAACAGCTGGTGGTCTGGTTAGAATGATGTGCAAAAATCAACATCTCAAGAACACACAGCAGGACCCGAAACGGGACCTTGATTCCCTACTTGCTGATTTTGCATTATATCATGTTACTAAGATGCAATTGTGCACTCTTGAAAGAATATCAGGTTAAGTCAAACTGCTTTGATGTAATAAAAATGCAATTATAATTTTAGGTTTCTTGTTAAGAGTTTATTAACTTAGTTCTGTATTGTGATGAAAGCATTTAATTATGTAGAGAACGCATGCAGGTTTCACATCTATCCTGCAACACCTCTTAGTCATCTGCTTATTCACTGGAATGTATTTGGAATTACGGCAATTCCAGCCCCTTTGGGTTCCACCTGCAAGTTGCTGTTATGCTCCACCTTAAATTATGATAGCTCAATTAAGAAAGAATAATACACTTATCCAAAATTAAAACTTATTGCGCATTTCAAACCAGAAAATATTTTCACTGTAAGTATAAAAAAAGAAGCAGAGAATTTCCTATTTAATTAGCGTGAAGTTTTTACAGCAGTAGTTCACTGTGTTTCCATGATTGCCTATTCATTCATTGCTTTTCTTTTTCTATTGCATTTTATTCCATTTTTATTGCATTTTATTGTATTGCATTGCAATAGAAAATTTCTTGTGAAACAGAAGTCTTCTAGTACTAGAATTACTACTGAAGAACCTATAATACCAGAAGTAAGGGATCATTGTCTAGACGAAAGGTAAACCAGAGTAAAGGTCTACTTTTCCCAGTACGGAAGGTTGAGGCCAAAATTCTTAAGTGTAGTATATCATAACTTGAGTTGTATGGTTTCAGTTGCCATCATGGTTTCACCTCATTGTGCTGCCTTTTTTTTTTAATTCTTTTTAAACAAAAGTCAAGCTTGTTTTTTTCAAGTAATTCAGGAATCAATTTGGCTCATTCTTTCATTTTGAAAACTCTTTTTCTTCTCATATTATTTTCCTTCATTCTGTAATGTATCAGGGACTGTCCACAATGGGGGGAGAGATCTTTTGACAGATCTCAATCTGTCAAAAATTTCATTCCATCTTGTTCCACATATTTATTTCCTTCTTAGTTATTTTGCTGCAGCAAAAAGCTTTGTCAATTGTTTCCTTTTTTTCTACTTGACTTTCCATGAGCTCTGTTTTTTCCTTTCATCTATCCATTTCTTCTTATCTTTTACTTCAAGTCTCTCCTGCCACTTGTTTTCTTTTTCCTTAGAAATCTTCTCTACCCATCGCCCTAGGAGGGGAAACTTAAGTTTCTGCAAAATGGTAGGACTTGAGAAAGGCACAAAGCCAGGAAGCCTAGGAACGCAGTTATTTTTTTTTAGAACAACAGGTTGCAAAAATATTGGTTTTCCTTTAAGAACAACAACAACAAAAAGTATTTCTATTTAAATAGTGTATGCATTACTGTAAATCCAGAATTCCTCACATCTCTGTATGTATCCAAAGTAAGGCTCACCTAGAGTAATTGCTCAAAAGTGGGTATGTTTGAAAAGATTTTGCTCAGAATTTAAATTGATACACATTTAATTTAATCATTAAATTTAGATAGTGATTTTAATGGGTAAGTAGATTTTTTTTTACTTATTTACTATTAAGCTTTATTTTAAAGCATGTCAGTGGATGATGGTTTACCAACTATGAGTTGAAAAATATTGAAGTTAAAGATAAATGAAAATACTCCGGTAAATCATCTTTTTTCCTGTATACAAACAGTGGTTTGTATTAAAAAAAAAACATCAGCGGATAGTGTGATAAGATGCGACCTTAACTGGACCTACTTAATGCATTAGTTGAACTCTACAGAATTTTCAACTGAAATATAACATGATGTTATTTTGCAGATGCTCATAAATAGAATATTAGATCAGCAGCAATTTATAAAAGGCTATTATTTTACTCAGGGCGTTCTTCTCATGATTAATAGTAGCACAAAGAGAGACTGGGAAACAAAAAGTCATTTTGTTGTGCGTTCTTGCCTTTGTTAGAGTCTAAACAATCTTTTTTTTTTTTTTTTTTTTTTTTTTTAGCAGAGTGAAAGCATTTGCTTGGTGGCAAATGTGTGACTGAACCAAGATTTTGCTTAGGAACATTTGTGTGGCACTATAAAAATGACTTTGATTCTCCCTGTGTGTTTCTCCTGAAATTGCCTGTCACTTTGAATTTGATCTAATGTCATACAATTCCTAGTAGACAAAATAACAAGGTCTTGTATTATTTTAACCAAACAATCTGAAAATTAAAATATTATTCTTGAAGATAACTAAAAAGTAGGTTAAATATCCAATCCTCAAAACTCTTTTATTCAAAATAATGTTTCCATACCCACTTATGTCTCATGTCCGGGTTGGTGTTACAGATCCTGAAAGTCAGCTATTTTAGTGTGGGCCTGTGAATCTTTTCTAAGGGCACTCTGGATGAAATTAATGATGAAATTAATTCATTTCTTATCAAATCCTATTTTAATTTGGTAATAACAGCTTTTGCTATAATAAAATACCATCAAATTACTAGATGGTTTTGAACTAAGAAAGTACTACTGTCAAATAACTATGCTGACAGTAGAGATTCTCTGAATCACAGAGATTGTGATTTTTCTTTTTTTTTAATCTGATATTTGAATGGTATTCAATCACTGCTTGTAATAGCACTCACTGAGTACCATTTTAGGTATAGATACTGCATTGCATTGCAATTATTTGGCATTATGGTAGAGTCGTTGAGACGCCAGTGTTACATGTACAGCTCTGCATTATTAAAGGTCAGGCTGCTTGTTTTTGGCTTGGTTAGTGCAAGTACTCAGTAGCTGAGAGTCCCCTTTTGCAGGCGAGTGCAGCAGGAGCAGCGAGGCCCTTCCATGCTGCTCTGTGCTGCTGCCGAGTGCTGCCGTGAGCGCGCTGAGCCCATCCCCACTGCGTGCGAGAGACACTTCACTTGTGTCCTGTCCCCCCAGGCTGTGCAGTCACTGCCGCTGAGCCCACACTCCTCCACGCAATACGTTTTATTGATATTTTGTGTTTTATTCTTGTTTCTGTTGATGATACACAAGTATGGATGAAATTCAACCTGACCTTTGAATTATGAAGCTCTATTGAAATACCAGTAGCATTGCTATTATCAGTTAAAAAATATGGTAGCTATTTCTGGGTACTCCAGTAAAGCTATTTTTCAGAGCAGAAGCATCTTGCATATTTTCTATATAATCAGCTACATTTTCCATCCCAGTAGCTTGGAAAGTACATTTAAAAGTTGAGAATTGTAGAGCTTCTTGAGAAGCGCAGACAGTGAGATCCTCTCCCGTTAAGCCCAGAGTAAGTTTCTTTGGTTAGTGTGGTAGCCAGTACAAGTCAACCAGCAGTCTCTATTTATAGACGTATCATGTTGGAAGCTCTTCGTTAGAGCATATGTGAGAAAATAACTAATACTGAATTTACAGGAAGCTTACCTGAGTACATTTTGTTCACCCAGTTAATTTATTTTTCCAGATGCTCCAGCCAGCAGCGCAAACAAACCTCACGTGTCAGAGAGCACTCACACCAATGCCTATCACATGCGGACAGAGCCGGAGCAGGGGAGCCTCTACTCTCCAGAACAGACATCTCTCCATGAAAGTGAGGGTCTGTTGTGTGCTTTTTAAATACTAGAATGTTTCTGTATTGATTCTCTAACAATGCAATATAATTATGAATGCAATAAATATCCACATATATTAAACTTTGTTTTCATAAAGGTATGTAATGCATTTATTCCTGTGTTGGCTTCCTATCTACAGGATCTGTAGGTAACTCAAGAAGTTCAACACAAATGAATTCTTATTCTGATAGTGGGTACCAGGAAGTAAGCAGTTTTCATAACAGCCAAAACCTGAGCAATCCAGAAAATAGACAGCAACATTCCCTCATTGGAGCTGCTAACAACCATTTGGTGAGAAGTTCACGAGCTGAAGGACAGACTTTAGTTCAGGTATGTTCAAAATAGTACTCACGTGTCTGCTGTCTGTAATAAAGCTTTAAAGACAATAGATACATAGCTGGAGCTGCACTTCCTATGCATGGGAATTAATACTATTAAATTACATTGTTTGAATTAACATCTTCACTGCTTAAAAAGTATAAATGTCTGGCAAAATAGACTTGTTCACTGATGTCAACATTCATATGATCTGATTCATTTACTGCAAGTGAAAAGAAGTACAACTTCTGGGGACTCCTGAGTACAGAGTGTACTGCTAATGTACTGCCAAGTTAGCATCATCCTATTAAAATTGTTTCTGTGTGATATTGGGTAAAACATCCTGCATTTTAGCCTATATATAAACATGTGCTTAAAGAAAGGAGATTTTTGTGTTCCTTTATCTTCTACCACTTGTTTTTTTTCCCTTGTTTTCATTCATCGGGTTGATATTAAGGTAGTAATCAAAAAGCATTATTAACTGTACCAGAGCTGTCTGCAGAACCATTCCTGAATTTCCAGTGTGCTAGCTTGTTTTTAAAGAAAGCATAACTATATTAACCTGCAAAACCAAATAAAAGTCATGAATGGAGAGTCTTTTAATACTAAGTTGCTGATTTCTGAGTTAGGAAGTTCTCATTAGAAAAAAAAAAAAAAAAGATGAAGAATTGGAATGTGAAGAATGGGTAACCTTAAAGAATGAATGATGTTTAGGGTAAATTTACTGTTCAACTCCTTGTATATATTGTTAAGTTGTATACATGTCCTGTGGTATTTTCCGTCTGACATGTTATGGAGGAGAAATATCTGGCCTACCAGATAAATCTGACAGGAGTTTTCTTCTCGTTTTCAAGCAGCCATCAGTGAGCATTGCTCCCAGCCGCACCATGCGACGTGTGAGCTCAGTGCCCTCGCGGGCGCAGTCTCCCTCCTATGTGATGGGCACGGGCATCTCACCGTCGCGCGGCTCACTGCGCGCCTCCCTGGGCAGTGGCTACAGCTCTCCGCCGCTCGCCGAGCCAAGAGCCCTTCCTGCGAGTGCCTACTCGTCCACCACACTGCCGGCGCCACGCGCCGCGTCTCCCTACACCGCACAGAGACCTGCCTCCCCACCTGCCGCGCGGCACCTGGCCCGGCAGGCCTCGAGCACCAACGGTGGTGCTGCCGCCCAGTATTCAACCTCAGCCCGTGTTGGCTCCCCTCTGGCCCTCGTCGATGTGCAAGCTCGAGTAGCCTCTCCCTCTCAAACTCAGCTGGGATCTTCCTCCCCAAAACGCTCTGGCATGACTGCAGTCCCGCAGCACTTGGGAACAACTTTACAAAGGACAATTCATGATATGGAACCATATGGACAGCAGTACGAGATATATGAGAGGATGGTCCCGCCACGTCCAGACAGCCTTACAGGTTAGTAAAAAGATAAAGACGCAGCTTAAAGCTTAGTACAAACCAACCAGGGCAGAAAACCAAAAATGCAGTTGTAGTTGTGTGTTGGAAGCTCTGTGACTTTAGGACACAGCTCTGTCGGTTTTTGCCAATCAGTTGCAAATGCTCATGTCAAGCCATACATGTCAGTGACACTGTACGTTCACAGGGAACACCAGTAATCATCAGGAAGTCCTCTGCTGAGATATTTAAGTGTGATCAAGAGAAGTCTGAACTTGAGAGGGACAGACAAAGTAAAATTCTTTGTTGTTCTATGTAATTAAAGATGCTACACTGAAAGACCAAAAGAAAATGCATGTCAGGTTTTATAGCTTGATTTCACAAAAGTTTTTAAGAAGTCAGTGTGGCTAAACACTACTGTGAGGGAGGATATCAAAAGTAAAAACACATCATTCAAACACATAAAGTTGTGTGCAAGTGAGAAGGAAGGAAAAGGATATAAGATTTCAAGTTCAGTGAAGAGTGACAAAACGGGTTTAAGATGCAATTTGGAAAAGCAAATGTGTATTTGTTGCCAGTACAGACTTCCAATCTAGAAGCCGTCATTAGAGGGGCTGCATCAAAGGATCTGTCCCCAGTTGCTACCAAACGCATCAGCAAAGCGCTCAGTAGCAGTAATGAGGACAGAAAGTGTTCATCCACAAATGCAAGAGCTGATTTACTAACTTGATGTGCAGTATCCCACTTGCAACGTTTTGGTACTAGTACATTTCTAAGTCGACAAAAGCTTGCAATTTTGAGGAGAGTTCCAGATCTATCTGGGAAACTCCAAACCAGTTAACATTTGTAACAGGCAGATTTGCAGAAACTGAAGGAGAGCAGAGTCATTGAATGCAGAGATAAATATGATACTTCAGGGAAAGTTGGGTCAGCATGTTTTTAGGTAAGGGTAAGTCATGCCTCACAAATCACAAATTGCAGTTCTTTAAAGGAAGTTTAACATGGTGTACTTAGAGTTCAAGAGAGTATTTCATTAAGACCCATCACAAAAAAATTCTTTGAAGAAGGTAAGCTGCCATGGATAAGAAGCTGGTTGGAAGATAAGCAATATAGGGAAAAATGAACAGAAAGATTTTTTTAAAGTGAGGACATGTCACCAGCTGAGTCTGCAGGACCATGTTGGGACCTGTGCTCTTGAGCGTATTCATAAATAAAAGTAATGAACAGCAAAAGGACAGTATTTATGACCACAAGAAATCATTTGATTTTATATAAATGTATCTTATAGAATTTTATGCCAGTCTGTATGTTGTTTTTAATGTGATGTTGTGGAATACTTGAGGTAAACTGCCATCCAATTGCAAAAGGTAAAGGGAAAAGGAGAATTTTGTGCAGTTGCACCACAGTAAAATATATCATAGGCTATTTAAACATTTATAATAGCTTTTCTTCACCTGCTTAAATCTCTGTTGCTGTGACTAGACTGCATCCTGATCGCCCTGCTAGAGCGGTAAAGATGCTGCAGTTGTCTGTACACAAGTACCCTTCTGCCAGTTAGACTTGCTGCGTCTCGGGAGAGTGTGAGGCTGCTGTCTGCAAGATGTGTGTCCCAGTATTGTCTCAACTGGAGAAGAGGGAGAAGATGTAATAGGCAATGGGGCAGCTTTTGCTGTTCAGGATGTCTTCAGTAATCTACAAGGATTTAGTAAATGGAATAAAATATGTCCGTTTGCATTTTAACGGACAGTAAAGTTAGTGGATGACTGAACTTCATTGCTAAATACAAAAAATACCATAATGATTTTTTTCCATAAAGTTATAAAAAAATCTCTTGAAGATTCAACCAGCCTATTATCTTTTAATTGGCTAGAGAATTTTACAATTACATTATTAGAATGAATGTGTATAAATGATGATATTTAAACCACTGACCTGGTATTAAAATCAAGAATAATGCTGATTTTTGATGAAGTGGATTGATCTTATCTCATTTTTAATTTTACTTCATTACGAGAATCAAAGGTATTTGAAATAGCTGTGATTCCAAAAGTACTACATCTATTGTAAAATGTATTTATGTCAACTTAATGCTTGATTTTCTTCAAACTGGCTTGTTCCTTATGGTTTTAGTAGGCCATTCAAACCACATTCCTTATTGTCTGGTTCTAAAGGAACGGGTTGCCCTGGATTGGATCCTGCTCTCGCTTGAAGCTCTGAACTGAATTTATCACTTGTAGAACCTTGTAATCACCCTACGATTTGATATCTTGAGTATTACATCTCTGCATTTCTCCTCAAAATGAACTAAATGTTTTGAATCAGTCTCTTGTTTCCTCTCGCTGAGGAACCCACAAACTAAGGAAGGAAGAGCTTCAACTTTCTGGTGTTTTTGACACAAGACAATTCTAAGGACTATTGTAGCTGTAACTAGAGTATTTTCTCTTGCATGAAGTAGGAAATTGGAACAAGTTGCCCATCTCTTTGACTTATTTACAGTTTAGACTGTATTTTGTCAGGATTGCATTAATGTTTAGAGTTATCAGATCACATATCAAATCTCAGTAATAATTTTATTAATCAACTTTTCAAAATATGTTTATTCCTGGTGACGTCTTGCAATAGCATTATATGAAATTGTTTATAATATGTTTAGATTTAAAAAATCAATAATATATAAACACAAACCTGTAATATGTACATTTATTTTCTGATTTATAATCAAGTTTTCAAATTTGATGAAATAGGAAAGTCTAAGAAATTTATTCTTACAGACTGATGGAATTTAGTAGTTTAGCACGGTGGAAGGAGATCTGGCCCTAGGCTGTAATGGCCATGTCTGGAAGGAAGGGGGCTTCTTCTTTAAGAAGAGCTCAGCTGCTGCGTTTTGCTTCACCTGACTGCTGCATATATGGCGGACAGATTCCTTTAAATTGCAGTTGGCTTCAGTGATAATTCTCCATTCAGCAAATGTGAGCCCATCTTGAAGCATCCCTCTATGTAGATAAGTATTAACAGTCCTTTTTATCACCTGTAGAGAATTTGAGAAACAGAGGAGCAGAGGCACTGGTGGAACTGAGAGACCTCCTCACTTCTCACAATTAGACCTTGTAAGTTTACATTTGCACTGAGAATGCAGAGACATCCCTGCCGTGTGCTGCTCAGGAAGTCACAGAAAACCAATTCCAAGCGTCATCTGAGAGGTCCAGGTTTCAATTTCTGTTGTGTTGGTGCTGCTTAATGTTTGGCAAGGCCAGGCAGCTGCTGTTAAGAGTCCTCTAGGACTGTGCCCATCATAGGTTCAGTGAATTGGTAGGAGCAAACCTGTCAAACTGAAGTACATACAAGCACAGTGCAGATGCCTGCCTCGTGCTCCTCTGCCTGGTGCTGGGAGACATCGGTATTTGGCTGCAAGTTACACTCACAGGTCATGCAGGTAGTGTCCTTGCATGGTTCAGGTGTGCATGCGAACACCCGCCACGTTGGCGCAGCACCAGCGCTCCGTGGGATGTCTGCATTTCAGACAGTTCGGCATGTGGAGCCCCAGCTGGTTGCGAGTGGGAGGAACTGGCTTGTGGGCTGGAGCTCGGTCCATCGCCTTGGCCGCATCAGTCCCAGACCTTGCCCAGCCACCCTGAATCGCAGAGGGTTGGTGATCTGGTCCAGCCCCCTGCTTGGACCAAGGCTAGCACCACCACAAGCTCAGAGGGGTTTGTACAGTTGAGGACTGACCTCCTCCAAGGTTGGAGACCTGCAACCCTTTTGATGGGCTGCAGTCTGTGACCTTCCTGAGGAAGAGACTTTCTCTGAAGTTTGGCCTGAACTTTGCACATTGCAACTTGTGGCTGCTGGCCTTAGGTACCATCTACTCCTACCAAGAAGTGTTTGGCTCTTACGTTACATACTGCCTCGTCTTCAGGATTACTGACTGCACCTCGGGTTGCGCCTGCTTCACAGCTGAGTTTGTGTCAGGTTCAGAGAGTAGCTCATCAGTGCTGGTGTGGCAAGCTGTGCATGCTGCCTCACTTTGCCCTTGCTGGTGTATGGATAGGGCTGAGCTGGAAAAGTTAAAAAACTACCAGTTTGTAGACAAAGTAAAATCAAAGAAATGTAGTTCCAATCTAACCTAATTAGATGATTAATAGTATTAGTCTAATGTTATTAATGCAAAGAAGTTAAAGGAAAAGTGTTTGACTATAGTTTAATACTATCCTCTATTAATGTATTTGTGTGTATTTCTTCTAAAAGTTTTGTGACATAGCTAACACTTTTTCATGGCTAAAACAAGAAAGATTTGCACCTGACTGCTTTCATGTTTCAAAGGGGTACGGGACAGATACGTATTCACCTCCTCCTGTGTTCAGGTCTGCGGAGCTCATACGCCAGTCAGCACAGCCAGCTGGGACAAGAGCTGCGCTCCACCGTGTCTCCCGACTTGCACATCACGCCTATCTACGAGGGCAGGACATACTACAGCCCTGTGTACCGCAGCCCCAACCACGGCACCGTTGAGCTGCACCATGGCTCCCAGGCGGCCTTGTATCGAATGGGCTCAGGTGGGCGACGCGCTTGTGGCGCACCTGCCTCGGGCTGTGCCAAGGCTTCTCGTGCTGCTCCGGAGCCTCCGGCGCTGCAGCGCGTACGGAGTGCTGGCTTCAGGGCAGAAAGCAGAGGATACAGAGCAAGGTTGATTCGAGACAGATTTGAAGCAACTAGAAAGGTGTGGTGGTGCTTGCAAGGAGTGCTTGGCGCCACATATCTGACAACCTAGAGTCAGAATATTTCCCATTTGACACGGTGCACTCAAGTGTAGGCTTGAAGAAAGGGCATCTTGTGACACATACTTTATTACACACTCTTGCATTCTTTGTGCATCATTCTCTCACCAAGCTTGTTAATTTTTGGTCTGCCCAGTAAAATGACAGCTTGTACACTTATATCTTTAGCAGTGTAATTTGTGTTTTTTAGTGTAGTAAATACTATATTTGACAAATTTGTAGTGAAACTGCAATATTTCTGTATTTGCTATAATATTTGATATTTGTTATAATTTTTACTAACAAATTATGAACTGCTTAAGCAAAAAAATTAATGTTAGAGTGATTTTATGTAAAGAAAAACGTAAAATTTATTTTGCAATCCCGTTTTTTTTAAGGCTGATAACTAAAGTTGTGTAGTGGAGTAAAATTTCTAAAAACTGCCTAAATATTAGGGTGATTTAACTAACCTACTCTCCAAAAAATGTACAGGGATATGTTCTGATTCTTAAATCATTTTTTACACATTTAAAAATATATCTTTTAAATCTTTTTTACATAACTGCAATACTGAGTGCTGTGTATTGAAGGAGACCAGGGATTTTGTAGTTACCATCTCCTGTCTGCTACATCTTAAAGCAGACAAATTATGTTTGTCAGGATGTGATAACGAGGAAAGTTAACTAGAAATGTAAATTCTCCGCTTTCTGGTTTACTCAATATCAGTTACTTTAGAAAGACAAACTACCACATCAGCATTTGAAGAATTGCATTTGAATTTCTGGAGCCCCAACCTTAATGCTTTGAAAGCATATTTAATCCTGGTTCTTCCTATTATTAGGTTGGTTCAGTAAAAAATTGCAAATAGTTGGAAAAATAAAAATATAATATCAGATATAAGTTTTTTTATTTAATTATTTTTCCCTCTTTAGTACTGTTGGCAAATTGAAATTGCTGTTGATGACTGAATTTTGTTAAATACTTTGGAGTCTGATTTCTAAAACACAATTTAGAGCATCATTTCTGTTTAAAGACACATTTTATACTTTAGATACTCAGCAAATCAGGCTTTAAATCTGTTTCCAGCAAAGTCTCCTCCTGTCACTGGCAGCGTCTTCCAGCAATGCTTCCTGTGGTCATTTCAGCCGAAGGAGTAGCTTCTCCCTTGTGTCCCTTTGGCCATGCTACCACATGCTTTCTAGATTCTTCTGGTCGCCCTCTTTGACCAAGTATTACTTTGCTTCTTCAGTAGACATTTGGTACCTACTTTTTTTAATGCTGATTTTACGACAGGAGTGGGAAACCTGCAGAGATCGTCCAGTCAGCGCAGCACGCTCACCTACCAAAGAAATAACTACGCACTGAGCACGGCGGCCACCTACGCAGAGCCCTACCGGTCGGTGCCTTTCCGGCTCGCGGAGCCTGTGTATGGGCGACTGCAGCACGCGGCACCCGCTGATGATGGCACCACACGCTCCCCCTCCATCGACAGCATTCAGAAGGACCCCAGGCAAGTCTGCCGCCCGCTCGTAGCTGGGCGTAGGTGCCACAACAGGGAGCTTTTTAGTACGTTCCGAGAATAAATGTGGCACCTTTGGTTGTGTGCATTTCAGCTCTGGATTCCATATACATTTATGACTAATTTGGATTTAAAGATCCTGTTGAATGGCTAAAGCAATAAATTTCTTCTGCTTTACCATGGAAAGGATGAACAGCTTGTATGTATTTAAATGCTGTTATGCTTTTCTTCCATATTTATTTTCATCTAAAAGTTATTACAAGGAGTATTGGTAAACTTGATGTCAACAGCCCAGGTTATAGTCAGTCTTTCTGAGTAATTCTTCAGAGGCATTTTTAATCCTGTATCCAGTAAAGTTCTTTTTGTGGGAGTGGGAAAAGATCATATTTTCAAAATTGGAAAGTAAATGCTTAATTTGTTTGAATGAATTTTTCATGAACAACATAAATCTTAAAAAATATAAATGCATCTTTTTCCAAAAGCTCATGCACACTGATTTTTAAAACATTTCCTTTAGTTTGATGATCTAAGTGCATGTCAACAACATGGACATGGGGCAAGTCTGGTCTCAATATTGTCATTTCAGTTAAGAGACGGTCTTTTTACTAAAACTTATACCTGTTTTGCAAAAAGCTTATAACAGACATGATTTACTTACTTTTACAAACTAAGGTTTGCCTTATCTTCCAGTCTTTAAAATAGTAGCAGTGATTTTCTTTAAATGTATTATTTTTCTTATTAATAAATATTAATATATTTCTTATTTTAATAAATGCAGAGAGACGGTATTAATCTCATTTAACTCCTCTGTTCATTCATATAAGTGAGGTTGACAGTCTGGCCTCTTTTGCTTGCTTGTGGCATGTTGCTCCTCATCTGTTCTGGGTCACAAAAAGTTACATAAAAGTTGATTGCTAATAGCAGGCATGCAAAGAACTGCTAAGAAGTTCCGACTTGCTGTCTGTGGTGGTACGCTTCCCAATGTTGTGTTTTCACAACGAAGCAGTTTTCTGTTGTTTTGGTCCCTTTCAATGTCTGGTTCTCCGTGTTCTGAGCCCTGGAGAGCATTGCTCTGCAGCGAGGCCAGGGAGCGTTTGCAGAATCTTTATTGCTGGAGAGGCCGTTGTCCCCAGGATCTTGCTGCTCTCAGCAGGGAGACATAAGCCCCTACATGATTTTCGTCCAGAGCAGGCACCTTGATAGTGTCCCTTGAAAAGTGGCCGTGAAGAGATCCTTGCGGATCCAGCTGGCCCTGCCGATGCTGCCTGTCGAATACCCCCAGATGCTCTTGGAACAGCCACTCTAAACTTGCCTGGAGTTTCAAGAACAGGAAACCTGAAACACTGCTATTTTTTTTTACTTCCTTTACAAAGGGAAGCTGGCCCAACAAATATTAGTGGATACATTTCTAACACAGTTGGATATGAATGGGACCCTGATGGGCTTAATGCCTTTTCCAGATTTGTCTGCATAAGTAAAATGGTTCGTTAAGTAAAGCACGTCTGATGAAACTGGTATTATGTTTGCAATCCCTGAGTAACTCAGATTATGCAAACTATGTGGATCTGATCATGATGAAGACATCCATAGCTGTACAGCTTTTTTTCAAGTACAATTGACTTTCAACAAGGTATTGAGTATTCAACAAGGCATTGAGTATTGAGGAAAATACACTTTATGGGAGTGATGCGCTTGAGCAATATTGTTAAATGTAGAGAACTTAAGAAAAACGTGTGAGGGATGTT
Organism: Crypturellus soui; assembly: GCA_032275445.1. NCBI lineage: Eukaryota > Metazoa > Chordata > Aves > Tinamiformes > Tinamidae > Crypturellus > Crypturellus soui. Next base: position 352,658 of record JAUBNY010000082.1, on the reverse strand, counting down.
TATGGGTTGCAGGGTTTCAGTAGGTGTAATTTTAGTGTGTACATTTGTTTGTATGGCCAACGTACCCAACTGAAGCATGTAGGATATAAAGCACTCTTTCCCAATGGGAAAAATAAAATGTGGGGTGACTCATTGCTGTTCTGACATACCTGTTTTTCCTCCTAGCCCTTGTCCAGCAGAACAAAAACAAAATTGATGAAAAGCACTTAAGACACTGTCGTAATTCTGCCGTAAATAAATGCATGTTTATAGCTAATGCCTGTGCTTGCGTTCCCCTCTGAAGGGAGTTTGCCTGGCGAGACCCAGAGCTGCCCGAGGTCATCCACATGCTGCAGCACCAGTTCCCCTCGGTGCAGGCCAACGCTGCTGCCTACCTGCAGCACCTCTGCTTCGGGGACAACAAAGTGAAGACAGAGGTAGGCACCGCTGCTTCCCTTGCTGGAGAGGCTGCTCAGTCCTAAGAACAGCCAAGCACCTGCCTCGGTTTTCATCTTTTTGTTGTAGCACAGTATCCTGGACCCTCTCATGTTTCTGGGTGTACTAGACATACGTTAATGTTGACATAGGTAGGTGTGTGTAAATATATGCACTATATATAATATACATAGATCTTCATATTGCATTAAGACCTTCACACGGACCCTCATAAGACTCTGTATAACAGATGCAAATTATGTAAAGCTCTCTGACATTTGGGTTGCAGAGTTTGGCAGAACTGTAGAAACGCAGGTGAAGTCTGTGTGTGCAATGTAGTGGTGACTGGAGATTAAGAGAAGCAATAATTCTTGGAGAAACGACAATTCTTGAAGACTTTCTCTGTTTTTGCTGAAGATATTTTAATGCCTCATAGGGAATAATTGAACTGTCAAGCAAAGAAAAGAAATCACAATCCTGGAAATACACAGAGGAGAGTATAAATTTCAGTTCATTCTAGAGGAAAGGTGCATCTGAGTGAAAATACAGGTTTTGTTAAAATATCATCTAGCAGTCGTCTAAAGAGCTGCTTCTTCCACAGAGCAGCTGTAAGCTATTGATCTGAAGAAGTTTGCTTTCCCACTCATATTGCATGTGTGTTTTATCTCTTATTTTCATGATGAACATGATGAATATAATTTATGTTAATGAAATATTGATAACACTTCTGTAAGAATGTTGTTCACCCAGCAAAAAAAACCCCGCTTGCTGCAGGGTAGACGTTGCCCTTCCCCTCTGATCCCTTCTGCCTTCATCTCGCCACGTCGCCTGGGTCAGCGGCTGGGTGCTCGTCCCATGCCCGCACTGGGCTGAGCCTGGGTCCCGTCACGCTACCCGCCTGGCGCGGCGCTGCCCACCCGGCACAGGGCTGTTCCCGCTCACGCTGCTGTCAGCTGCCGAGGTAGAAATGGCTGCGATCTGGCGAGGGGTAGAGAACCAGCCAGGGAAGGAGCGATGGTGGCTTCAGGCGCTGGGCAGTGCTCATCGGGATAGTCAGCTGCTTTATACTCTTGCTGTTCCGTGACAACTTGCTGTTCTGTGTCTTTGGTGAGAGGGGAAGCCGCAGTTCATGACGCAGGGTCCTCCCTTTAGTCAAAGACCGACACTAGACACTGCTCGGGACAGGAAAGGATTGTAATGGCTCTATTGCGAAGATCATTAAAGCACTATTTGAGTACTCCTTTAGTGCTATATTCTTATTCATTATTTAGATATATTACTTTATTGCTGTGGTAGAGAGCAGATTAATTTCTTAGACTATTAAGGGTATTACAAGCCCAGCAGAATGAACTGAAGTGCTTACATTACTAAAACCTGGAGGAAGCACAAGAAACTGCTTATCTGCGAGAAACCCATCTTTACTATTTAAATTGCCTTCAAAATTACGTAGAAAGAATAAATTACACTGACGTGACTACCTAAATTTGCTTTTCCTTTAATAATGTGTAAAGTAGGTGTAATGTCTGATGCACTGTTTTGTTGACCTGCAAGAGGGATTTAACTGAAAACTATGAAGTTATTTCTTACTTCATTTATTTAATAATGTAGTAATAAGAAATTATTTGCCTTCAGAAAGAATAAATCTTTAAAAATGTATAGCAACCTGCAATATGTGCTTTCGATGTAGTTTGTGTCAAATAAATACTATGCAAGATGATTTTCATAGTACATCAAACTTCCTAGCTGCAGAAATCTTCCGCTGTAAATAGCTGTAAGTTCACTGAATGCCCTCAAAAAAGGCTCCCGTATTTGGCTGCTATCATAGCATTGGCTGTGAACGATATAGCAATGCCAGGCTTCGTACACGTGTGCTTTATGACAACGTGCAAACACACCAAGTTTCTGTTTGTTAGTAACTGAGGTATTTTGAAATGTAAAGCCTCATGTAAATGATTAAATGTGATAGAATTCCAGCAGTAGTAAAGCTGCATTTTTAAGCATAAGTTTAAGATTTTCTTTTGAAAAATACTCTTTTAAATAGAAGTTCTTCTAACTAATAACTGATTTGACGAGTTAAAAGCATATATGCCTTTAGAAAGGTAGAGGGATATCTACAAGAATAGAAACCTTGTATTTCAATTGCTTTTCCTCTCCTCTTCAGTTTGGCTCTTTTTAGGTATATATGAAGATACCAGTCAATTTGATCCCCAGTACCAGTTTCCAGGAACGTAATAGAAATTCTGCTTTTCAAAACATTGCTCAAAAGCTTTCTCTAGGTCTCAGTGCTGTTTTCAGTCACAAGTGTTTTAAGCTTTTCCTGTTATGGTCAGTAAAAGACAGTGAATTTCTTCAACTAAAAACATGCATAAAAACTGTATGTGTTTGTTTTTGAGTTAATAGCGCTCTAACTTGCTAAACTAATTATTGTACAGGGTGGAATAGGCAAGGATCATCCAAAAATGGTATGAAGTTTACCAAAAACAGTAAAGGATTTTTCACTTTAACCTTAAATTACTTTTTCACTTACAGCCTCTTAGCTTAGCTACTGTTAAGATTTCCTGATAATCTTCCTTTTGGGGGTAGAATAGGGCATACTATCTTTCAGTATAAAAAAGGGCCCTTTCAATCTCGAGTGCCATGTGTGAAGTGCATAGGAGCTGATGTTCCTGTGGCTTCATCCTCCAGGTGTGCAGGCTGGGAGGAATCAAGCACCTGGTGGACCTGCTGGATCACAGGGTGCTGGAGGTGCAGAAGAACGCGTGTGGGGCACTCAGGAACCTTGTGTACGGCAAGTCCACCGACGAGAACAAGGTCGCCATGAAGAACGTTGGTGGAATACCTGCCCTCTTGCGACTGCTCAGAAAAACTGTGGATGCAGAAATAAAAGAGCTCGTAACAGGTAAGTTTTGTATAGAAAAAAATGGTGCAGAACTGTAATATAGATTATTTTTCTGTTCTGGACAACAGAACAGAAACAGCTGGTGAGTGAGTGGAATTGGAGCATATTGTCTGTAATTTTATGTTTGCATTAGTTTTTTTAAGTACAAAATAATTTGCTTTGATTACTGACATTTAAAATACTAACATAAAAGTATAGATTCACAGGGATAAGTGAAACAGAATAGTTACACTTAGGATAAATTTTGGTCCACTGTGATTCTCCTGCACGTAGGCCCAGTATTGCTTGAATCAGTATTGCTTTGGTGGCTCTTAGCATCAGTCTTGTAACTGATTTAAAAAAGAAAAATCTTCTAGCAAGTTTTAAATAAAGTCTTGCAGAATTCAAAGATGAACCCAGACTATGAATGTGTATCTTAAGGTAGAGGCAGACAGTTGCAAGTGTTCAAATTATAGAAGCCTCTGCATTTCCAGCCTGTAACTGACTGTGTGCACCTCTTTCCTTCTGATCCTAAGCGACCCAGGGACCTACTTGGGTCTTGGTGCAGATTGAAAGGGCAGAGATAATCAATGATTTCCAGCTATAACACATGAAGGACCTCCATTTTCATGGAAATCAGTTGGATTTGTTAGTTTTAGATGTGTTCTGAGGCAGCTGCTTGTCTGTGTCAGCATGGCAGGGTTGTGTCTGGGAAGATCAGGGTCCAGAAAAATATGACAGAAGAGAAAAAGGCAAGAGTTTTTCAGAAAACTTACTATTTCAAGTTTTGAAAGCTTTCTCATTTGGTTTGATTTCATAATTTTGTTTCATTCTCTTCCATATTAAGATATTTTGAATGTACTGCCAATAAAATATCTTAATAGCTTTCTAAACGAAGAAATACCTTGGAATGGTATGTGTACCTTAGCCTAGTCACTTTGAAAGTATATTAAGAAGAGAAAATGATTCTGTACAGAATGTATGCAAAGCATATCACTTTAAATTAACATGGATGCTTTTTTTCCCTACATGTTTTCCACATAAGCAAATGTTGAGATAACCTCTGCTATCTCTATATCTTGGTGTGTTCTCTACTAGCATACAGTTATTGCCTTAAGAATAGTTATGTAAATGGAAAACTTAGGAGTTGAATTGCACATTAGCTGCTTTGTCTGCTCTACAAAATCCGTGTTTGATGTTTCTGAATTACTTCTGCTTTTAAGAGGCAAGGGATGGTTCCACAGGAAGGTGCCCTGAAGCTGTCTGAGTTTTGGAAAGCTGGTGATTGCGGGGCTGGGCAGGTCTGTGCTTTGTAGTAGGGGCTCTTTGGAGGAGCTTGTGCAGCTTTGTGGGTGGGAAGTTGCTTAGGCATCTTCCTGAGCACAGGGCACTTCTGAGCGCGGAGCCTGTTCTGAGGAGACCTGAGCAAACAGCCTTGTGGTAGGTTAAAATCTAAGCAGTGTTGGTATGTGTCAGGAGTCTTCCAGGGAAAGCTACCTCCGTAGAGGTGTTTTTTTGGTTTCTCTCAGATCTTCAGCAGCAGAGATGAGTCATAAACTGCTCCCTGACCCGGCCTTTCCACTCATGCAGCTGTGCTGTCATAGAAAAGGACCTTTAAGAAAACAACTAAAACAAAACCTTCCTTTTCATGAGTGGGTTACAGCATGTGACAGCAAAACTATTCTTAGTTTGAGAAATTCTAGTTAACAAAAAATTGATTTTTATATTATTTTTAAAATTATATATCATATACTGCTATGTACATTTTTCTGCATTTCATGTGCCTGACCACATAAAGGCAGGAAGAAGGTCATCAGTGAAATTTCATACTGTGACTTACCTACCTCACTGCTAATTTTCAGCTGATGCTGCCTTTTGTAGAGTCAGTAAACTACAGCCCTGTATTTCTGCTATTATAATTCCAGTCTTTTCCCTACCTCATTATAAGAGATAAAGCCTCCTGCACTTATTAATCTACAAGTGAATCAGTAGAGTTTTAAAGATATTTTTTAATTATATAGCAGGCCATCCGCTTGAATGTTTGAATATGTTGCTCTTCAGTGATTTTATGTGCATTATGCACAACAAGCAGCATATAAAAACAGGCTGTTACTGTTTGGTATGTTGGAAGAACAGCTCTTCATAAACAATTCCTCTCCAGCTGAGAGTACCTTCCCGAAGATTTTGAGAAATCCATTGATTTGGGCGGTTTCTCTGACCTGTCTACTGGCACTGGGATTTGATAAAAACAATTGACATCACTAAATGCAACAACATCAAGTTTTGTCTTTAAAAGTAAGGTTTCCAAATCGCCTGTTTTTACCAGATGTTAAAATTCTGGGTGTCTCTGTTTCTGCTCTATTCCAGTTTGTGGAAATTTCACATGCTTTGTAAGTGCGTTTTAAATTAGGGAGGAACATGGTCAGTTATAATCAAATTTATAATACTAAGTTTAACTTGAAGAACTTGACTCACATCCTAGAGACAGATCGAGGACCTTTAGGATGAAAAGCTGACTCAACCTGCAGGAGAAGCTGTTCTTCTAGACTGTTTGATGCACTGTTTTATATGCTGGTGTCTTCAGCCTGTCTGATCTCTGCCCTCCTTAGGCACCCACATCTCTAGACAGCTTCACACAGAAATCTACCAGGCAATCCTGTTGTCTTTGTTGCTAGACCAGAGTTTACATTGAATTATCAAGGTTATCAGGCTTTACCACGCCATGTTCAAGGATGGGACCTACATAATTTATGAGTTTTTTATCTGTGTGGCACAACTTCCAACCTAGAAAGCTAGAAATATGGATAAGGTGCGAGTCCTGGTGTTGTGCTTGGAGGGTTATGCCTGGTGGCTTCCTGTCTGCAGGGCTGCACCCATTTCCATCGGCTGCCAGTGGCTGGTCTTGTCCTTGGTTGCATATTCCACTGAATTACCCAGCCCCCAGGACAGCTTCAAAGACTCTAGATGGATCCTGATCATCTGCTTTCTCTGTCAGCATCATACCATCATGGAATCAAGGTTGGAAAAGACCTTCAAGATAAATGCCAGGGAGCTGGCGGATGAGTCATGGTGCAGGGCCGCCCACTGAGTGGCCTTGTGAGGTGCTCGTATCTTTGGCTTTTGGTGTCTTCACAAGTCCTCTTTGGGAGAGCCTTGGATTATCCTGGGCTTATCCTGTGGCTAGCGCCAAATTTGTGATGTTAATTCTGAAGAGTTGCTTCAGAACAGAATTGGAAAGAGGAGGGGAGTCTTAAAATACCTCAGTGAGTGACTGATGTGGCTCTATGAGAGGACTCACCTGCCCCTGCTAGGACTCCAGTGTGTAGAACCCAAAATCTGCTTAAAAAAAAAAAAAAAAAGAGAAGATCTGCTACATAAGCCTATACATGTTCTTTTAGTTATCTTTTATTAAAGCTATTTAGATTTATACATTGATTTTGTCAGTACCTTATGTTACAGAAGCTTGTATCAAAGCCTTTTAACTTAAATTATAGCTCTGAATAACGTGTTAAGCATTTTTAATATACTTTCTTCATCCTTTACCGTCTTGAATTATTTTTTTTCTCCTATTCAGCCAGTTTAGAGAAAAGTATATTCTGGTTCATCAGTGCTGTTTGCATAGCTTGATATGAGTGCTGTATTTTATTGTCTCTTTTACATCTTAGCTATTTAAAGGCACTTAATCTATAGTTAAATCAATGTTATACACACACACACACACACATATACATATATATATATATATGTTTTCACTCATTTTAAATACTTGTGATGGAATGCATCATCACTGCCAAACGTCTAGGCTTTGCTATTCTAGATAGTCTTTAATATGACCAGCAACTTTTCAGGAGGCAGATATCCTCCTTAAGTGTTTATTTGTGTTCTTCACAAATAATCCTGGTGGGATTTCAGGGCTGGCTGGAGCCTTGCGGACGGGGCCTCATATGGTGGTTTCAGTGCCAGCTCCTGGCAGTGGAGGGGCAAGCACCAGGGCCACTCCTCTGGAGGGAAGAGGCACCAGGGTGAGGAGGCGTGGGCGGCAGCGCCTGCCCTTCCAGTGCGCTTCGGCCTCGCTTTGTTCTGCAGTGCTGGACCATCAGCGCCTGCATTTCTGCTCTGGCAGGTGCCAGGCTCCGAGAGGTGCCGGCCATGTGGGGGAACCAACCCTCAGCGCTGCTGCTGTGTTGCCTTTTGGGTGGCTGGTTCAGAAGCACTCCCAACACCTCTCTCTGAGCGAGGAACAGGGAGGCGTCTCTCTTTAAATGGCATGCAGGGCTATGGACGACCCCAGGAGCCACTCCTGGGCTACCTCCTGCAGCCCCTTGTGCCCCTCCTGCCTCGTTTCTGCCCCCCGGGCTGGCACCAGTGGACAGGGCAGCTGAGGATGAGCAGAGGGCTCAGCAAATCGGGTAAGCTCTTTTCTCCGGTGTTACATAACTGGAGATGATTTAATATCTAATAGTACTCTGAGACTTGATGCAGAATCTATTTCTCTTATGTAACTTGCTTTAACAAAAAATGGGGTGGGGAGTTTAGTGGAGATTAATTTCTAGAATGAATCACAAACTGCATGAATTCGGCTCTCAGGAGTGTGACGCTGTTGGCCAGCGAAGCATTTGGATTTCTCACCATTAATTTTCTATGAGGGATTTCTCTTTAGTGAGAGCATACAGTTGCAGGAGATATTTATGGGATGAAATTGCATATGTATTGAAATAGCCATATGTAATCAAGCTGTTAAACCTGAGGAATAAGTAAACCTCAGTTAGTTTGGAGCATGCAGGTGTGATGTAGTTCAAACATGGAAGCCCCAAGCAATTTATGAAGACCTCTCCAGTCTTTCATAGCACACGTCCATCTTACCCTAGGGACTTCTTTTCCCCTTTTCCTGATTTATATATCAGTTGCCCATCTTGCTGGAAGTCTTGTTTTAGAGGAACTGGAGAGAAAGGTCATAAATACTTATTTCCATGTCTCTAAAAGTGTCTGTATGATAGTATAGCCTCAGTTATTGCTCACCATTTTAACATATGAAGTATCCTTTGCAGTAAATTTCTCATCTGAAGTTCCTTAGGACTGTGAGCCTGCGAAGGACCTGATCTGTTCTTTAGCTTTTATAAATTAATGCTGTATCTTGTAATATGTTGAAGCATTGGAATAAAATGTGTCATTTTCACAGAAGAAATATTCTGCAAAACAAGTGTTCAAAAAGGTAACCGGACCATGGGTACAAGAAGGAATTTTGGAGAAAAGGTTGAACAAAAATCATTGGCGAGCATCCGCAGAAAATTAAACAGTGGCAGAACTGTCTAAGAGCAGAAGGGCTACCGAGCCCATGGGGACGCGTCCTCCTGGTTGTGGAACGGGGTGCGGGAGTCGCTGGCTCCAGCAGAGCAGGACAAAGCTGCCTCTGACTGACGGGAGAGTGGCGTCCTCGGGAGTGTCCATCCCACTCCCCTTTCCCACAGGGCAAACTCGGGAAGCTGCGGTTTGCCAACGAAAAGAGCAGTTTTGGGGATTAGCCGCAGGTTTCCATCCTTACGTGCTGAGGAACAGGAGCTCTGGGAAGGCCAAGATGAGTATCCTCATGTGAACGGGTGAGGAGTGTGGAAAGGGGATGGCGCGCACACGCTTTGAAAGGCGCAGACGTTGGGACTGAGGGGGCTGCATGTCCAGAGCACGGGGCGGGCAGGCGGGGGCGGTGCGTGGATGCGCGAAGGCTGCCACGTCGCAGGGCCACTCCTGCAGTCTGCGCAGCGTGTTCTGACGTGTGCCTCTGCGACATGAGCGCATCTCCACCTCCGCGTTAGTCCTCCACTGAAGCACTGGAGCCGCCTGGCAGACACCTCAGATCTTAGTTGTCAGAATAAGTCTCCTGTCTTTAAATATCTAAGAAAAGTGTAGACATTAGAGATGAGTAGCAAGGAACAGCAAAGGTTTCAGGAGAATGGAAGGGTGTTTTGCAAACTGTGATGAGCCTGAGCGCTGGCAGGGAGTATCTATCCGGTCTCCTGTGGCGCCGGGGGCTTCCCCTTGGCAGCCAGGAGCAGAACGAGCCGCTGTTCAAGCAAGGGAGGAAGGAAATTCCCCGGTCAACCAGCGTGTGTTTCTGTCGGACAGTTTTCCTTGAGGAAGAGAGGAGCCTATTTACTCGGCAATATGCAGGCTTCCCTTCTCAGTGTGGCAGGAAACAGCTGCTGATCTGCTCCGGGGTTTGTTCTCATTGTTATTGCACATTGCACCTCTTTTATGGAAGGGTTTGCGCCCCAGCCAGGCAGCCCAACTGAGAGCTGTTGAATAAACTGCAACCTGGAGTTTACAAAACATTATTTCAAGTCTGTAAAGTGAATCTTTCAGTGGCAGTTCTGCTGACCACATATCGATCAATACTGTTGGTGTGTAAATCCCTGTGTTGGCAGCCGGAGGGACTGTGTTTTCTGACTGGGCACAGGGAGGTTTATGGTGTGCCAGGCTGCTGACATAGCCCGCAGGGAGGTTTGTGGTGTGCCAGGCTGCTGGTGCTGCTGCAGGGAGGTCTGTGGTGTGCCAGGCTGCTGGTGCTGCCGCAGGGAGGTTTGTGGTGTGCCAGGCTGCTGCGCGTGGTGGCGCTGCCCAGTGTTGCTGACCCGGCCACGACGCTCCTTTGCTCGACAGGGGTCCTCTGGAACTTGTCCTCCTGTGACGCGGTGAAGATGACCATCATCAGGGATGCGCTCTCCACACTGACCAGCACTGTCATCGTGCCCCACTCCGGCTGGAACAGCTCCTCCTTTGACGACGATCATAAAATGAAGTTTCAGACATCCCTGGTTCTGCGCAATACCACTGGCTGCCTCAGGTAAAGGAGGCTTTATTTGCAGAGAAACCAGGTGCTGGTGCTGGTGCACCAGCAGGTGCTTCTTGTTGGGTGACTTTAAAACAAAATCACTGTTACAGCCTCTAAATTCCAGTTAGTTCTTCCACACATGCAAGTTTTTTTCTATTTTTTCTATATTAAAGGAAAGCGAGAAATACAAAGTTATACACTGGGAAATGTTAACTCTTACGGCATTAATTACTGTGTTTTGTACTACCACAGAATCATGAAAATTACTCAGATAAAAGCCTGAGCATTTGGTGATTCTTTATTGCTCTGTATGTTTTTAAAAGCTATATATGTATATCAGAAATGAAATATTTGGCTCTTCCTTTTGTGTATTTAACAAACAGCAATACATGAAAAAAAGATTGTTCAAAATAATAAAATGAAAAACTAAAAAATTGGAAAAGAAAATTCAAGGACATGGGGCAGTATATTCTGGGATATGAAGAATTTCTGTTTATCTGTAGGTTTGCTCATCATTTTGATTCACTAGATTTCAAGTTGTATTGCATTAAACATCAGAGTGAGGCCACTGTGGTTAAATACACAGAGGAACCGCTTTTTATTTGCTGGGGACCTTTCCAAACTCCAGGGCATTTTCCTAAGTGGCTCCTCTGTTCTGCAAGGCCATTTCTCACATGGGCTCAGGTGCAGCCAGCACCGCGGCAGCGCGGCTCTGGGCAGCTCCTCCCTGCAGCCTTGTGCATCCCATCCCGAGCTGCCTCTCTGCACACTGGGGCACCCGCCGCAGCCTTTTCCTTGCCCACAACTCTCCTCATGGATCTGTGCGGCCGTCTGTGTAGCACTATTGCCAATGTTAGCGACCCCAGAGCACCTCCCTGGACTTGCCTGAGGATGCCTGTAACGCAGCCAAGCTCAGGGACCTGTTGTGCAGTGGACACAGACCTCAGGGTTGTGTCAGGTCTGCTGAGAGAGCTTGGGATGGGAAAGGCAGCGAGGAGAGATTTGGGCTCATGGTGGGCTTTATCAGTGAGCCACTTTGTCTCAAAATTAGTGTGAATCAAAGTTACCTTCTGTGAAGAATGTGGCGGGTGGGAGGCGGTTGTTGCTCCAAGCGGTGCGTTTGTTTTTAACCACTCGAGTCAAACAGCTGTGTTAGAGACTTGTGCAAGCGCCTGGGTGAAGCGCAGCACGTCTGTGCACAGCTGAGTGCACTGTGCATGCATTTACATTCTCATTCCCATTCCTTTGATCCTTTAGGAACCTGAGCTCTGCAGGTGAAGAAGCCCGGAAGCAAATGAGGTCCTGTGAAGGGCTGGTCGATTCACTGCTCTACGTGATCCACACGTGTGTGAACACGTCAGATTATGATAGCAAGGTGCGTGCACGCTCTACGTGACTTCTCTCACAAAACTGTACGTCTGATAAGATCTGTTGGGGATGGCATAATATACTTTAGGACTGTGATGTGCTTAGCTTGACTCCTTGTCTCTCCCAACCTGAAGTTATTCGTGTGCAATCAAATTCTGTTGCATAATACAGATTAACTGGTTCTGTGTATAACATTTTGGCAGTGTTGAAGTATTCATTCCTTGATAAAATAATAATAAAAAGCACTCATGATATTTTTATATTCTAAATACCAGAAAAATTCACTACAGCAGAGGTGACTTTTAGCAATATTTGTAACTGGGGATATCAGCAGCAACATTTCAATTTTCCCAAAGAAGCAGAATAGCAATGCCCAAGGCCCAGAATTAGAAATTGCTGCTTGTGCTCCAAATACCAGAGTTTTGGCTTAGTTTGTTTGGTTTGCAGTATCGCTATGTGACCAAGTTATTAATTTCAAACACCCTTTTGCTTCGGTTTCAGACAGTGGAAAACTGTGTATGTACCCTAAGAAACCTCTCCTACCGCTTAGAGCTGGAGGTGCCTCAGGCTCGTCTGCTGGGCATCAGCGAGCTGGACGACTTGTTGGGAAAGGAGTCACCCAGCAAAGACTCAGAGCCCAGTTGCTGGGGGAAAAAAAAGAAGAAGAAGAAAAAAGTTTCGCAGGAGGATCAGGTTTGATTTTTTTTTCCTGGTACAAATATATCAACTGTAGTTTAGCCAAAATGAAAACATATGGCTTGAATAAAAAACAAAACAAAAATAGAGGTTTTCTGTACTCACAAGTGTGTGTTCATTTTACAGTGGGATGGAGTTGGCCCTATACCGGGATTTTCCAAGTCTCCTAAAGGGGTGGAAATGCTGTGGCACCCGTCTGTGGTAAAACCCTACCTAACACTGCTGGCAGAAAGCTCCAACCCAGCAACTCTGGAGGGCTCTGCAGGATCCCTGCAGAATCTCTCTGCAGGCAACTGGAAGGTAGTGCTGCCAAAGCCCCTCTTCGATGCAGGGCGTCTTGATTCCTGTCGCCTTTCCCATGCTTGTACTTAACTTGCTTGCTTTTAAATGGATGTTGGGGTGGGTTCAAGAGGAAACAGTAATTTTCTCTTCTGCATAAGCTTGTTTCTGTCCAATGTGTGTCACTACTACTTATGCATTGCAAAATGGTGCTTCCATTGTGCAAAGCAAAGAAGGTAGGCAAGAGAGCAGTGTGGAAACTGACTTTGACATTGGTGCCATTTATTTTAAAAAAGCAGTAAAATCTTTTCTGCAGTGCACATTAGAGTTAAAAAAAAATACGTCTGTCAGTTTAGATGGGAAGGTACTGCTGAAGTAAGACCGGTGCAAATACAAATATATATAATGTGCAATAATATATATAATGTGCAATGTTATGTCATCTGTTAAGATTTTAGCCTTTTAGCTCACTTCTAAAAGAAAAATATTGTTCTGTGTTAGGAATGAGCCAAGAACAGGAAAGAACCAACCTTCCACAATAATAGGAAAAGATACGCATTTAGCTTAGTGTCCCTTCTTTGGAAAATGCCCTCCCTCCAATACATAAGAATTGCCATCTTGTGAGAGATTGTATCAGCTGGGCTATTGTAGCAGGTTTGCAAGTGACTGTAGCTTTCTTGCAGTTTGCAGCATACATTCGAGCTGCTGTTAGAAAAGAGAAGGGACTGCCAATCCTTGTGGAGCTGCTGAGAATGGATAATGATAGAGTCGTCTCTTCGGTGGCAACTGCCCTAAGGAACATGGCGTTGGATGTTCGTAACAAGGAGCTTATTGGTAAGCAGAGAACTGTGCTGCAGCCGGCAGGGTTACCGGTGCAACAGGCCTTGTATTGGAAAAGCACTAGAATGAGAGTCTAGCAAGAGAAACAGCATAAATGATTTTACTATTCCGTGTCCCTTGTGTCACAGAAATTAATCTTTTTGACAGCAGTAGCTTTTCCAAGTAATGTTGTCTTTTGGTTTGCCTTGAGCCATCTTGCATAGCAATCCCTTTACAGCAGAGTGAAGTCAACTCAGCTAAACTCAGCCAGACAGGAAACCATTGATACAAAATACGATAGAAAACACAACTCTGCTTCCTTGGAGCTAAACGGTAACCTGCCTAGAGGGCTTCCAGGTTCCTTGCTTGCTGTAAGGGGATATGACAGCTTAGCTGTGTGCCAATAAATGTTTTATTTAACAGTTCTAGGTAGCGACAGAGGGAAGAAACCCTTCCTAGTAAAGAACAGCGCAGGGCAGTATATAGTGTGTGTGCATGCCTTTGCTAGATTAAATAATGAGAAGTGGTGCTTGCTAGAGTGAAAAAAAATACTGTTTTCCTTTCATGTATTTTAATATTATTGTCTAGTATTCGTCAAAAAAAGAAACATTTGTCCTTCCTTGCTCAAGAGTCCCCAGCGCTCTTACAGCAAATGTTCAACATGCCCCAACCTCAGCCAAGCCTGATGCAGCCTGAATGAATCACATATAGTATCATGGTGTAGAGAAGTTTGATTTTTGTTATAGAAGAATGTTCTGTTTCGAACTACAGTGATAAATTTACACATTTAACTATTTGTGCAGATAAGAGTACAGCTCTCAAAAATACAAATATAACTGAAAAGTTTATTCATTTTGGAAGCTTCTCAGAGTATGCTTTCCTGCAAAGCATGTGCTGTGCCTGCAGGAATTATGTTAGCAATTGTGCTCTCTGACAGCCGTGCACACAGGTAATGCCCACGTGATGTTTTCATTTCAGGATGTCTTTGCCTTTCCTGGTAGGTGTTGTGAGTTTGGGCACCTCCCCTCCTGCTGCCTAGCAAAGCCTCGAGTTTTTTGCTTTGCAGATCTACCACAAAACCCATCTTTCCACAAAACATTTTGAGATATAGAGAAAATCCTAAACTACCCTATGCCAGTAAGCAGTCTGGGGTGACTTCACCACGGTTGGTATGGGCCAGAATAGTGGGACTAGGTGGTCTAAACATGAAGAAAATTAAGTTATTTCAGAGTAGAGACCGGGGACTGTAATGAATAACAATAAAAACAGGTATGGGAAGCATCTGTTGGTGATCTTGCTAGAAGAGAGCTGTGACAGAGCACCGCTATTCACAGTATGTGTGGCCGTTTTCCACTGGGCATAAAAAGTTTGTTTTGTTTGCAGAAGATTTCCTCGGGCATCTAATGCAAATACATAGTTAACAGCTTTTTGTGAAGCTTATTCATTATTCACTGTTACATACAAATACATGTCCTCCAAAAATCAGTTAATAATCATTCCATTATCAACACAGCCTACCCAAACATAAGAAAAATATTTACCTTAACTTCAGTTAATTTCCTCTGTTTGCATTATGATTATTCCTGTACATTAGTCAGTAATTGAAATCTGACAGAAATAAGATCTGATCTCTTGTGGGTGACAAACAAGGTGAACAGAATGGCTGGAAGAAAAACTTCTAAACTACTGTAAGGATTTCTTTAAGCCTCCCACATTAACTCAGGAGTATACTTCACCGTTTCAGGCATAAGAAATAATGTAATATTCTTCCTCCAAATAATTTTCATTTCCAAATGATCTTGCTGTAATACACAAATGCAGCTAATTTCTCACATTTCTTTTAAGACAGAAGAAAAAATAATTTATTTGAAAAATTGGTGTCTCTTTTGCCTCTGTGAATTCTTGTGAATTCTTATGTGAATTCTTGGAAATGTTCCTATGTTCCTTTTTATGGCTTTCAAATACATTTTTGTGATGAATACTAGAATTACACATCTTAAAAACCAAAATGTGTTTTCCTTTCTTTTTAAAGGCAAATATGCTATGCGGGATCTGGTGAACCGACTTCCCGGAGGCAATGGCCCAAGTGTCCTGTCCGATGAGACTGTCGCTGCAATCTGCTGTGCTCTGCACGAGGTCACGAGCAAGAACATGGAAAACGCCAAAGCTCTTGCTGACACTGGAGGAATAGAAAAACTGGTGAACATAACCAAGGGAAGAGGTGACAGGCAAGTAGGCAACAAACTTCATCATCGTTAAAGTGCTTATCTCTTCCATTTCAGATGTTTTACAAATGTGGGAAATGTCTTTTTGGGTGGAAAAAAAATTAACTGTTTTTGCAGTCCCCCTCTATTGATGAGGAACTACCCAACGTGAAGTGTATCATTAATAAAATGCTTAGAGCTTTTCAAAGTCAGGATAGATGAGCACCCCTGCAGGGATGTATCATAACTGCTATTAGTGAGCTCAGGCATGTCCAGTAGGTAGGTTGTGGGCAGTTTATCTCTGCACGTTGTGGGCATTTCTCTCTCCAGAGGGATTTTCTGGAACAGGTTTGCCAAAGAAGCACTGATGGGAAGAAGTGGCGCTTGCAGCTGTCCCTGTGCCCATACCACATGGCCTGGCACGGAGCTGCTCCAGGGCTGTGCAGAGCTGCTGCTCTCTGCAGAGCTGCTCTGGGGCCGTGCAGAGCTCCTGCTCCATGTACAGCTGCTCCGGGGCCGTGCAGAGCTCCTGCTCCTTGCAGAGCTCCTGCTCCTTGCAAAACTCCTGCTTCCTGCAGAACTGCTCTTGGACCATGCAGCGCTGCTGCTCCCTACAGAGCTCCTGCTTCATGCAGGACTGTTCCGGGACTGTGCAGAGCTCTTGCTCCTTGCAGAGCTGCTCCGGGTCCGTGCAGGTCGCCCAGTCTGTGCAGACCTGCAGGGATGTCCAGAGCTGGGGAGCGGAGCCTCAAGCGAGGGGTCATGTAAGGGCTCTCGAGTCTTGCAGGACCAGCACCAAGTCACCATGAAAACCCTTGTGGACCCCACAGGGCTCCGAGTGATGCTCCAAGCTCCCCAGCCTATCTGATCCACTCCGAGTTCCCCAGCATATGTCTCCCCGTTTTCCCCTTTGCTTTCAGCAGGAAGCTAATAAAAGCAGCCCAAGGTGCGGGTGCAGATCAATAATTAAAGTTGGTTGATGTGAAATAAGCACGCCACATTTTAACAAAGTCTGAAACTGCGTATTATATTTGGAGCATCCATGATTTATGTGGCTGTGAGTGCAGCGATCCCTGACATGACTTCATCTCTTGTGGACACTGAGATACAGGGCACAGCTGCAGCTGCATGGAAGCTTTGAGGACATGGGGTACTCTAAGCAAATTTTAAATCTTGCGAAAATATTAGTTTTACTGGCTGACACTACAAACTGCATTTTTTCGGTCTTTTCTTTCAAAGAATGAATCTTCACAGTGGCAGAAAAAGGCATACGTTTAGCACATATGCTGTGCTGGCATTTAGTTTCAAATCATTCCTTTAGTCTCACTACTAAGTGTACTACTAATTCTCTTTAAAAAAGTCATGTGATTTTTCTTCTAACAACAATTAGCACAATTTTCTTTTCTTAGCTTCACTCTTGAGAGTGGGCAGGTATTTTGCTAAGAACAAAAGCAGTCTGAAGCAAGAAAGCAATGGCAGTTTTCATGAAACGTACTTAATAAAAGGTTTCTTTTTTAAAGTGGGGTGAATACTTTGCAATACTGTGCAATACTGCAATTCTTTGCATCCTTAGGTCTTCACTGAAAGTTGTCAAGGCAGCCGCCCAGGTACTGAATACATTATGGCAATACCGAGACCTCCGTAGCATTTATAAAAAGGTAAATTAAAAAATTATTATCTTCATGAAAACAGTTGCACAAAAACTCTTACTTTAATGAAAAGCAGTTTATTTCCGTGTTTTTTGTTCATGTCATTCCATAGGATGGATGGAATCAAAGTCATTTTATTACACCAGTGTCAACACTAGAGCGAGAGAGATTCAAATCGCATCCTTCTTTATCGACAACGAACCACCAGATGTCCCCTGTCATACAGTCAGGTCAGTCAAAGACTGCAGAGTTTTACTGAAGAGCTTCTTCCCTTGGGGTCCCTGGCATTGCCCTTTTTGCACTCTCATCCTCTCCGTTTATTTACTACTCTGACTAAAACCTGCTCTCTCCCTGCTGTATTTAAACAAGCAAGATTCTGCTTCATGTACAGTGTATTGCCTTCACTGATGCCGTTGGCAGGCTTCAAATCCCACCGGATTTGTGGTTGTCTCAACATTAGCATTTACTTAGGATAAGAAGCAATTTGAGGCCCACTTACTCAGTGCAAATCAAAATGCAGATAGTCTTAGAATGTGTGAATCTGCTTTGCATGAGGCTGAGGCAGGTGTTGTGTGTCCAGAGCCCTAGAGGTCTTCCCCAGGGTGCCAAGGGGCAGCCAATCCTTGGAGACAGGTGACGATATTCCTAAACAAGATCCTCAGGATGCCTCATGCAGATGCCAGGTCTCTGTGACGAGTGGCCTCCACTGCACAGCCTTTGCCCCGTGTGCATGGCTGCATGTGGGTGCATGGGCAGCAGAGACCCCCGCAGAGGAAACCTGTTTTCATGCCTGGTAATATAATGCCAAAGTAGGCAAGTCAGTCAAATACACAAATCTGACTTTCTGACTCATGGTCGTTCATAGCAGTTTAACCAAAACAGCCCCTTTCTTTCTATAACCTCTCCAGTGCTAGGACTGAAATGTTCAGGAAAAGCCTGGTATAAAACCCTCTTAATGCCCTCTTTGTTTTGCATTGGATTTATCCAATTAACTCCTGTATTTTTATGTAAACAGATCTCTCTAATTACTTAGATATGTATATATCTTGACTGCTGAAATGAGTGACCAGTTAATACAATGTTGTTGCTTAATTACTTCATTAGACAAGGGGAGCCAGGCGCCTTCTCGCAGCGAGGTAGGAGGCCGGGGCTCGGCAGACGCGTTTCTGAGCAGCACGCGCGGGCTCGGGAGGAGCCAGGCCCAGCTCTCCTGCCCTCGTTCCCTCTCAGCCACCGAAATGCAAAAAGTGCTCTTTGCTTTGCCTAGTGCTGTGCAAGAGCAGGCTGTGTGCACCTGTTTTACATGACTTTATCATGCTGCTTTTAGTTCCATTCTCAATTCTTAGGATTCTGAGAGATTTTCCTTACCAAAAACCTTTGTCATTCTCACAGCACATGGTACTGAAAATAGCTTTTACTTTTACAGCCAGTGCCAAGCTGCGCCCACTGGCATCACCCCTACATCCTGAAGTTGTGGACTGCTTAAGTTGTGTATGTACAGACAGAACTAAAAAAATCTTCTCAAAATAAGCAACAATGCTAACAGCAATTCGGCTCAGGGCCCCGATCAGACCCTACCTGTGTGTGACTGGACTGTCCATAGCTGCTGCCAGATTCCTCTCTCGGAGCCTTTTCTCGCGAGATGGGCTTCAGTTCTGGGGACTATGAATAAGAAAAAAAGAGTTCTAACTTAACATCCAGAGACTGCTTTAAAGAGCCTTTAGTAAGGAATCCTGTGAGTAAGTGCCTGCTTTTCTGTTGCAGAGCATGGACAGGCCTCAACTAGTAAGGGGAGGCCTGGTAGCTTGGGGTGAGGACCATGTCCGCAGGGTACAGTGGTCACTCCCTGCAGACTGCACCATGCACCAACAGCGTGATGAGCAGCAGAGAAAAATACACTTGGGCTGCAATAGCTGTTCTTTGTCAGACACTGGAGGGATGTCAGTATTAACTGTCCATAACAACAGAATTGTGGGATGTGACACAAGGAGTGGGGCTCATAGAAGATGGCATCATTGATTAACAACTGAAGCAAAATGTCTAGAAATTATTTTTTTCTCCTGTGTTAAGCAGTTTGTCTAAGCTAAAAAAACAGTTGAGTTCTCAATTAAAAGAGTTGCTGGAACAAACTTGTTACAACTAAAACAGGTTTATATATTCACAGCAAAGATAAAAAATAAGTAATCCACTGTTGTGATCATGCTTGGGCTACCAGCCCACCAGAGCACAAAATCCCCAGGGCTCCCTTCAGCATGCAAACCAAAACACATAGCACACATGTGCATGGATCATTTCAGCCAGGTCGCAATGGATTTTAAAATTGTGTTTAAGGATAACTTACATAAAATCATAAATGCCAGCAGGAGTATTACATTCTACTTGCACACAAGTGAGCATTTACATTTACTCGAAATGGGTAAGGCCTCAGCTCTAAGTGTTGCGGACATGACTTGCCATAAAAATATGAAATGATAATTTAATGGTTTCTTGTTGCTAGCTTTGGTTGTTGAGGTTCTTTATCTTGGTAGAAGTATATGCTAGTGTTGTGCATTACATGAGCACAGCCATCTCTGTCATTTGCTAACCCTTGAGATAAAGGGGAATGGAGAGAAAAGAGAGGTTAGATTTGAAAATCTTATAGGCTTTATTGTCTATACTGATAATCTTCTTTCATCAGTTGGCAGCACATCCTCCTCACCGGCTTTATTAGGAATTAGAGAACCCCGCTCAGAATATGATCGCACACAACCTTCCCTGCAGTATTACAGTAACCAAGGTGATGTCATTACACATAAAGACATATACACTGGTAAGATACCAATTAGAAGTATCTAAATATTCTCCATATGAGGAGTTTATGCAGTCACAATATGGACAGTTGCTTTAGCAGGCTTGTTACTGTTGCTTAATGTGGGATGTGACATAAGGAGCAGGGCTAGTAGAAGATAGTATCAATGATTAACTGTTGAAGCAAACTTTCTAGAAATTATTTTTTCTCCTGTGTTAAGCAGAGTTTATCTAAGCTAACAAAAGAGTTGAATTGCATTAGCATGCTTGTTACTGTTGCTTAATGTTTTTCATTTTTATTCATATTCACTGCACCCGGAGCAGAGCAGGGTATTCATCTGTCTTCATTGTGTTATTTCTTTAAAATTATACATTACCAGAATAAGAAGAGAGATTAGGAGATAAGAGGTATTTGGAAAGTGTCATCTTGTTTAACACTGCTACAGAAAGTCATTTTAGTTTCCTATTGTTCATAAATGTTACCAAAAAAAAGTACCAAGATGCCATACTTATTTTCACCTTTCGTCCATAACACTTGACGTAAGTCTTGAGATGACAGTGAACAAAGAGAAACAAATTCCGGGTTGCAGAAACACCCACAAAAAAATCCCTCCTGGTTTCAATTTTAACTGCTGCTGAAGGACTCAATTTTCTTGGTGTGTTTAAATACAAAATTCATGATACTGTTTACCAACAGAGATATATGATCACAAGGGAATTTAACAGCCCTTCCAGCCATGAATGCTACGTTAAAACACTAGTACTTTTAAGGCAGTGTGTGATGCCTTGTTTATAAAGCAACTTGTGTGTGTGTGTGTGTGAGATTATTTTTATTCTGCAGTAGTTAACTAATATCCTTAATATATTTGTATATATTCTATGTGTGTTTTGGTTTTGTATATTTTGTATTACGCTTTTAAAGTACTGCATTAACTTGAAAGGAAAGATTGCATGAGAAACCATGTAAGGCAGTCAGCATGAGCCCTCTTGAGAGAAAATCGCATGTTGTGTTTGTTTTTTCTGTTTTTTTTTTTTTATTACCTACATCAATATGTAAATATTTAAATATGTAGTTTAGTAACGACATGACTGAATATAATGGCAAAGGCTTTAATGGGCTTAGCTTTTAGGACTCAGTTTTTGATTTCCCAAAGCATTTGAGTTTTCATAGGTACTATGTTAAGCTAGTTATTCCTGTAAAGTTGTAAGAACAGGAAGTGAAGCTTTGTGCTTCCCACTGCTGCGTGAAGCCCGTTGTCCTGCTGGATGTGGAGAGCCTCGAGCACCTGCTGTGGCTGCAAGTGAAGGAGCAGCAGGCAGGGCACAGCTGGGACCCAGGACAGTTACCTGCAGCACCAAACTGTTGGACTGTAGATAACAAAGTCTACAAACTTAACTGCTTGACTGCATGTAATTTCAATGGTAAAGGTAAAACGAATGGTAAAAAAATAGTTAATGCCATAAACATTTTCTCACAGGTTCCAGCAAAGCTTCACCAATTTACATCAGTTCCTATTCCTCACCAGCAAGAGAACAAAACAGACGACTACAGGTGACTGAAATTTTATTTTGAATTGATATTGATATAGGATTCAGCATGTGCTGTTTCAGTGGAATTTAAGGAAATGTAGTCTGTGTTGTAGTATCAGGGCTTTTTATAGCATGTATCTGTAACAGTTAATTCATTATTGATTCTTAGTAGGGCATTAGATTCTTAGTAGGACATTAGCAACTACTAGTCTATTGACTGTGAGTTTTCTTTTTATAGTCACTTATTTTAGTGTATTCATGTTAGGGCTATATTTAAAACCAGTGTTCTGAAGTAGTCAGATTCCATACTGGCATTCCATATGCCTTAAAAATACTTTTAGACAGTTCCCGAGTTCCCAGGGAACGCTGAAGGTGTTGTGCATGGAGGCTTTGGGGTGTTTTTTATTTAAACATGGGGTACGTTTCCTGGAGGATGAAGCCTCTGCTCCTGACGTCACCAGTGCAGCTGCATTTGGTACATTATGCACCACAGCTCCACAAAGGGGAAGTTTGAGAAACAGGTCTTTTCTCTGCTAATTATTTTTAATAATGTTTTCTCAACATTTTTGTAACAGCATCAGCAATTGTACTACAGTCAAGAGGATACCAACAGAAAAAACTATGATCCATACAGGTTATATTTGCAGTCCCCACATAGCTATGAAGACCCGTATTTTGATGACCGAGTTCACTTTCCTGCTACTTCAGATTACACAACACAGTATGGACTGAAATCAACCACAAATTACGTAGACTTTTACTCCACCAGACGATCTTCTTATAGGGCAGAACAGTACCCAGGTTCACCTGACTCCTGGGTGTAGCATTAAAGAAAAAAAAAAGTTTATTTCTCATCTTGCTTGAGAAGAAGTGGAAGGGCCTCATTTGCTGTTTTGGTGATGAAATGTGAAGTAAAAGAAGGAACAAGGGAGTTTTTTTTTTTTTTTTTTTTTAATAAGGAATTATGAGGAAGGTGCAAGAAAAACTGGAAGGGATGGGTTTTTTTGCTCTGTTTAGGTGTTAGGTATAATTACTTGTAGCTCCTGTAGTCTGGTGAGGGTGTGGGCGATGTGATGAAAGGTTTGAGAATTGAGTAAAATGAATTTTGAAAGTGTGTAGGTCAGAGCAAATTAAAGATGATTTTTTTTAATGTGAATAAAAGTCTTGTTCTGATAGTTTGTACAGAAAAAAATAAAATGGATGCCCTGGTTTTATTGCTATTACTAAATGTCAAGATTGTATGCTATTACGTCTTGTAAATTTATTTTGTTGGTGTAAATATGGAAATGCCACATTGGTTGAAAGTGCCATCATTTGTAATGCAGTGTGTCATTTTAAAACACATATGAAACATCGTATAAAAATAAAATCCAAGGAAGTGTTATAAATTAAAAAATAACTTTTAAAAATTAATAGTGTAATTCTAAAGCACAAAGTCCAGTCCAGCATATCTACACATTTCCCATTCCCTGCCTATTTCATAAGAATCTTCACTGCCATTTTCTATGCGCATGGAAGAACAATAAATATGGAAGTCTCATCCATGGAAAGTTGTTCCCTGTATTTTTTTCCCCAACATGTGATATTCAGAAACAAATACAGTGAATGTGAAGTTAAATTGCATGAGATAAACAGATCAAATATGTCAAAACCATCTGGGCCATTTCCCCAGCTTTCTGCAGTTGGTTCTGACTAGCATACCAAAGTGTGAAATTATGCCCTTTTTTTCCCTGTTTTTTTTTTTTTTTTATTTTTTGATATGGGCAATCCCAAGTATTTTACAACACTACTCTGCTGTCTTTCCACCATTCCTCTATCCCCTTCCTCTCCCACAAAGAAAATTAAGAGCATCTTGTTTTCATAGAAAGTAATCTCCATTTCGACTACTGAAGAATGTTTTGCTTAGATTACAATCCCAATTCTTGATTTTTTTTAAGTAACAAAACTGTATACTTTCCTCGTGTTTTAGGGTCTATTATCTTTATAATCATAAATATCGTTACCCACCCTTGGCCACGGCATCAACCCCCACGAGGCGGTGAGCAGAGCTGCTCCCCATGCAGCCCGCGAGCCAGACACACAGCTCCTTGCACAGCTGGGCAGTAAAAGGGAAAAGAAAGGAAGGGCCAGCAGCCCAGGAAGCAGTGAATTACTC
This sequence comes from Crypturellus soui, assembly GCA_032275445.1. NCBI lineage: Eukaryota > Metazoa > Chordata > Aves > Tinamiformes > Tinamidae > Crypturellus > Crypturellus soui. Next base: position 329,053 of record JAUBNY010000082.1, on the reverse strand, counting down.
CGCACCTTCACCCGCAGCCACGCGCCTCCCGTGGCTTGCGGTGTGCCTGCAGGTGTGCTCCTGCGGGCTCTGTGCTCCAGTATGGTGCAGACGGTGCCTTGCCTTTCCGCAAAGACTTTATTTTCTCTTCTAAGGCAGAATACAGTTTCCATTTTCTTCACTCTTTTTCTTGTGAGAACAATTTCTGTGCTGACAGTGCATCACAGCTCGAGCTGCCTTCAGAGTCAGCTGCAAGCTGGTATCTGTTTGCACAGAGGAATGTAGATCGATGTTGGTTATATGCCTATTGCCTACTGAAGATGACCACAAGATCTCTGGATGATACACTTTATCATTTCATTGTCCTTGGAAAATTTAATTAAATTCAGGTAACAAAATGGTACACAGTTTCTCTGAAAAGGGCTATAATGTTTTATCATTATTTTTCTCTCTGGATTCGCTACTAGCTCTCCAAAACAAATACCCGAACAAAAATAATAAACAGAGGAAAAGCAGTCATTTCAAAGTAGCAAACGGCTGTATGATGGAATCATTTCTGCTTTTCACCTGAGGCTGTTTCATAAAGATCAAAAGCAGTGCGATCTGGGACAGCACCACAACCTGGATCTTCTGTGTTGTGCTGTATGTATATTTCGTTATGTTCACTCTTTTTTTTTTTTTTTTGGTCTTGTTTATTTATGTATTTTACACATTGTTATGCCCTGGTGCTATACTGATTAAAATGATCTGTACAGTATGTTTCTTGGTTAACTCCCTTTATATACAGTTTCAAACCAAACAGGCTGAAGTGGGGAAAGAACAGCACATCTTGCAGCTTTGCGAGTCTTTGGGCACAAGAAGTTAGCCCCACAACAGCCAAAGCAGGCAGCGGGACGCAGCCGTCCCGCAGCATCGTGGCGGCACCGGGCGTCCAC